>JAPMOQ010019132.1:2035448-2052362 GCA_026543055.1 Argiope trifasciata
AATAATTTCAATCTAAATTAATTTCTTATTTCTTTAAATAAAATTAGTCCATATTATTAAATTATATATGATGATATGACTTGAATTAATTTCAATGTAAATTAATTTCTTATTTCTTTAAATAAAATTAGCCCATATTATTGAATTATATATGATGATATGACTTAAATTATTGAATTATACATGATGATATGACTTTGGCCCATATTATTAAATTATATATGATGATATGACTTGAATTAATTTCAATCTAAATTAATTTCTTATTTCTTTAAATAAAATTAGCCCATATTATTTAATTATATATGATGATATGACTTAAATTAATTTCAATCTAAATTAATTTCCTATTTCTTTAAATAAAAAAATAGTCCATATTATTTTATTCTAAGGTTTTCTCTTTTTCGTGTGCCGTGGTGGTCTGATGGTAAGGTCTTGGCTTCGAAACAGGAGGGTTTCAAGTTCGGGATCCGATTACATAGAAGAACTCTCTTGTAAGCGGGTATTCGTCCGGGCCAAACTTCTCGGTGGTGTGATGTGGAGAGGGAAGTGCCTCCTCAAGTGTCGTCCTCGTCATCCGAACGCGATTCAAAATTACTAGGTCCGTCCGAAATATATCTAATTATGCTTTGAAAACGGTAAATTAATGTAACTGAAGTAAAACTCTTATTTTTACCTTATCCAAATCCCACTTTCTTATTTAATTATTTCTAATGTGTACGGGCCAAGATGTCCTGGTGGTAAGGTCTCGGCTTCGGTACCGGAGGGTTTCAGATTCGAGACTCGATTCTACCGAAGAACCGTCGTGTGAGGGCATCTCTTGCACGTTAAATCTGTCAGGCCAAACGTCCTCCCGCTGGTGTCGTGTGGTATGGAGAGGGGGGTGTCAATTCAGGTGTCGTCCTCGTCATCTGACCGTGGTTCAAAACGACGAGGTCCGTCCCAAAATAGCCCTCGCGTTGCTTTAAACGGGACGTTAATATAACTAAACTAAATTCTAACGTGTACATTGAAAAAGTGCTGACTCTGTAATTCTCATGTTGCAAGTGAAGGGATAAAAATCTCTAACATCCTTGGCATTCCTTTCAAAGATAGTTAAGATTCCCTTTCCTTAATAGACACGTGTTAAAAAAATTAATATAAGAATGCTCCGGTAAAATGGGAAAGAGAAAAAAAAAATGTCACACTTTTGCTCTTGTGTTCTGGTACGAATGGGCGCGTTCAGCCTTTGTCCTTATATAAAAATCATGTTCTATCAAGCAAAAAATAAATAATTTATTTTATCAAAATCCATACCAAATTTGTCTGCTCATCATCATTACTATATTATACATTTATTATGAATCGATATTAAAGTGGAAATAGAAAGCAGATAAACTTGGCTAACAAAGCATTAATCAGGTCATCGGTTATTGAAATCGAAGGAATTATGCAAAGGAAAAGAAATAACAGAATTTTTGCATGCAATATCGGATGGTTTAGTGAAATATCTTAGATACAAATGCTTTAGTAGTTCAATAGTATTGTGATGGAAAAGCAAAATAAGCAAAAACTACAAACATACAAACAAAATTAAAAAAAAAACGCAAAAGAAATTTCATAATGTATTAATGTTAAAAAATTTTAGAATAAAAAAGGTAAATAACAAAGGAAAAGAACTTAACAGATTTTCCTTGCGAGTAGAACACCGACTCGTCATGGCAGCGCAATGCCACATATTACATTTGTCTTAAGGAAAAAACTTTTCCAATTTGATTGGGATATTTTGTAGTATGCTTTCCAGATCTCGCTTCATCTGGCTATTACTTCTTCCTGTCCTTAGAAAATTAATTCGTAATAGGAGCTATAAATACATCAGCAAAAAAAAGCGCACCTCGAGGATATTATTTCTTGTCCAAAACACAACAATTTTGGAAAGAAGGCATAGCGAGGTTTCCTGAAAGATGGAAGAAGGTAATAGAACAAAAGGGTTCTTATGTAATTAAATAAATAATATCTTAAACAGTAAATATTGTGCATTCATTTCATATTAGAAATGGGAAAGAAATTTATGGGACACCCCAAAATTTTGCAATTTTATATGGGGTGGACACAAGGGATATGTGATCGGAAATTCAGGTATTTAACTGAATTGATAATAAATCACATGCTTTTAATCAATATCTTAAAAAGTTTATACCTAAAATAAATAAAAGCAGTATTTCAAACAGAAAATTAAATAAATAAAAGTATCCATAAAATCTAGACGAAATATATTAAAGAATTCTCTCTACATTCACACATACGCGCAAAAAAAACCTAAAGAACATAAAGATTATTAAAAATATGTATATAAATGTCCTAAGATCCAAGTAAAAAAGTGAGTAAAAAAATATAATAATAAATTCATCGGTAAAATAAAAGCACACGTCTAAAATTATTTCTTGTTCAAAACATAAGCATTTTGGAAAGAAGGCATAATGCGGCTTCCTAAGAGATAAAAGAACGTGATGGTGCAAAAGGGTTCTTATATAGTAAAATAAACAATATCTTAATCAGTAAATATTGTGTATTCATTGCACATTAGAAATATAAAAGAAACTTATGGGTTACTTTATTATATACATAACCTATAAACAACTATTTCTCAAATTCTATAAGGTAGCTCTACTAATGTGAGATCAAATTTTTATTAATTTTTCATTAATAATTCGACTTTAAAAAATAAAATGGTGCAAGCTCAACGGAAATATATATATAAGTACGACATTTCACATTTCTAGCATATCAGGTAGCAACCAAAAAACTGATTACAAAATTCTGTCTTTGCGAATATGTAACCAGTTAAATATTGTACTTGAAATCAAGGACACTAAGAAAAAGAAACTATATGTATAATGAAGGAAAGATTTTTTAAAAATAAAACACTGCAATCGTAAAGCATTTAAGGAATGATATCTGTTATGATGAGAAAATTTTTAACGTCACGAATAGCAATCTGTAGTAATTTATTTCAATTTTATTTATTTATTATTTTTTGTATATAAATAAATATTTTGTATATTTGTATATTATCTTCTTTTACATCTTCGAACCTTAAGTACAGAACCAAAAATTATTACAATCTTCCGAAATTTCAACTTCATGTTTTTAAAATGGAGAAAATCATGAAACAGACAGAAGGTCTCTTCGATTTCGGAAAAAAAAATTGGAATGAATTCAAAAATGGAATCAGCTAGAGAGATGAAATTTGCTATGTACGGAATTTTAAAAAAATCTTTATCTTAAAGATCTTTATCAAATTTTAAATAAACGCATGGACATTAGATCTTTTTTTTTCTGTCCTTCAATCAATGTCTGATCACATAGATAATTGATATATGAATTTCTATCCAAATGATTTTATTCTCATGATTGTTTAAGTGTATCGAATTTTTAACCAAATTCTTAATTGGATTGGTTGTCAATCTATATGCATATTCGCATGTATGTCAGCACTTTAACTCCAAATCATTATTAGTTATTTCTAACTTTAAGACTACAAGAGAAGTAAGGCATATTACTGACTCTCCGTCCCACCCGAATGCTCTCGAGAATAAATATTGACTGGCCGGACCACATCACTGGCAGGAACTGTGGCTGAGTTCTAAGGGCCATCATCGGCCATGGTACAGTCCTCCTCCTAGGAAGTACGCCCCATCACCGATGGGAGGAGCCAGATACTCCACCCTTATTGCCCCCACCATGTTGGTGAGGTGGACCTTGCAATTTTGAAGCTTGGTCAGATGACAAAAATACTGGCTCGTTAGGGAAACGTGAACTGTATTCCATTTTCAAAGCTCACAAATTACACCAAGAAAGTTTTTTAAATTTTCAAAAGCATTTTAAATGGCCATCCAAACTATATACGAGGCTTTCATGTTATTGTGCCACAGCAATTCCGAAGTTGGGATGCTATCACCAGATCACTTTCTCCTTAACCTTCTAGAACTTTTTTGGCACTCAGAGAACTCATGTAGACTAACTTTTAACAAAGCATATTTAATAAAGTGTGTAAATTAAAACCAGAAATTCAAAGATATATAAGTAAGAACTGAAACATTGATAAAATAATTTTATATTATAAATTTTCAAATGCATATTGAGAGCTTTTACTAGAATTCTACAGCGTAAGATTTTATAATAATATGGTGAAATATATAAAAGAATTGAATAACTACCTCAGTTTACATATTTTAAAAGAGTTTGCTGTAAAAATGCTGGATCGTTCATAAAAAACCCCTTTTAAACATGTTATCTTAGCAACACTCTGAAATTATACAAATGCATTGCTGACATAGAGCTCCTCCATCTAGGTCTGATAACGAGGATTGAATATGAACCCTAGGTCACATTTCAAACAATAACACCAGCATTATTGTTAGAAACCATTGCAGATATAACGAGGTTAAGGCAATACAGGGCAAATTTTTGATGAAATAATTTCAAACCTGAAATCCTAGAATTCTAAAAGTCTAGACCTTATCACCCTCAATGCGTGTTAGTGTTATCCGTGAATACCAGAAACTACACCATAAAACTTGAATATAAAATGCATTTAAATTAGTCTGGGAAATCTGCATTCAGCAAGAAAATAATTAGTTCTAAAAGAAAAGTTATATCATTTCATCTTTTGTGCAGTTAAAAACTGAATATAATACATAATAAGATAATTTTCAAACTACGATGATGTAATTTAACTATCAAAACTCTTTTCTTATTGATATTTGTGTACCATTTGGCAGCAGTGCATTTTGTATAGTAATAAAAATTTTAGAACAGAAAAGAATATTTACATCGTTAAAAGTCATCTCAGCAATATTATTTGTTGAATTTAAAATTCTGTTTATAGAAGCAAGGAAAGTTTGTTTTAAAAAATACACGTCTTACATATATAGCCATTAAGCAAGCAGTCTTACATATACACTGAAGTGACAAAAGTCATGAGATGACTGTTAATATCGTGTCGGTCCTCCTTTTGCCCGGCGAAGTGCAACAACTCGACGTGTCATGGAGTCCACAAGTCGTTGGAAGTCCTCTGCAGGAATATTGAGCCATGCTGTCTGTATAGACGTCCATAATTGTGAAATTGTGGATGGTGCAGGAGTTTGGGCATGAATGGACCTTTCGACGATGTGCCATAAATGCTCGATGGGATTCATATCGGGCGATGTAGGTGGCCAGATCATGCGCTGGAATTGTCCGGAATGTTCTTCAAACCAGTCGTGAACAGTTCTGGCCCAGTGACATGGCGCATTGTCATCCATAAAAATCCCATCGTTGTGTGGGTACGTGAAGTCCATGAATGGCTGCAAGTGATCTGCAAGCAGCTGAACATAACCATTTCCAGTCAATGATCGGTTCAGTTGCACCAGAGGACCGAGTCCATGCCATGTAAAAACAGCCCACACCATTATGCAGCCACCACCAGCTTGAACAGTGCCTTGCTGACAGTTTGGGTCCATGGCTTAGTGGGGTCTGCGCCACACTCGAACTCTACCATCAGCTAGTAACAACTGAAATCGTGACTCATCTGACCACGCCACGGTTTTCCACTGGTCTAGGGACCATTCGATATGCTCACGAGTCCAGGAGAGTCGCTGCAGGCGATGTCGTGCTGTCAGTAAAGGCACTCGAGTCGGTCTTCTGCTGTCATAGCCCAAGGAAGACAAATTTCGCCGCACAGTCCTATCGGACATGTCCTTCGCACGTCCCACATTGATTCCTGCAGTTATTTGACGAAGTGTTGCGTGTCTGTTAACATTGACCATTCTACACAGACGTCGGCGGTCTCGGTCGTTAAGTGCAGGTGGTCGCCCACTGCGCTGTCCATGATGGGATGTGATGCCTGAAATTTCATACTCCCGGCACACTCTTGATACTGTGGATCTCGGAATGTTGAATTCACTAACGATATCCGCAATGGAATGACCCATGCGTCTAGCTCCAACTAACATTCCACGTTCAAAGTCTGTTAATTCTCGTCGTGCCGCCATAAATCACGAAAAACCTGTTCACATGAATAACTTGAACACAAATGAAAGCTCTGGAAAACGAACTGCGCATTTATACTTTTTCTCTGCGATACTACTACCATCTGAATATTTGCATATTGCTATCCCATGACTTTTGTCACTTCAGTGTATAGTTATTAACTATCTTCTTTTTAACAAAAATTTAGTTGTGAAATCGAATTACGCTTTTAAATTTGCAACACTTTTAAGAATTTGAAAAATTACGACTGAATTGCTTCAAATAGTGTAAATGCGTATATATCGATGAATAGGATTAATGATATTATATTCGAATTTTATGTTCAGACGCATTAAATTTTGAATGCATTGCTTTAATAAAAGAAATGAATGGTAACTTACTTTTTTCAATTAATACATAAACTAAAATTTCTTTTTAGGAAAGTTAGATTCGATTCTTTTATGTATTTATATAAAAACATAATCCTAGAAAATTTGGCTAACAAAATTAAATTTATTTGCTTTTATTGATAAAAGATGGTTTGATGGATTTGCAAAGACTTGAAAAGTCTCAATATTAAATACTTGCATTATCAATAAAGCAGTTGTTTTCACAAATATCGCTAAAAGGACTACAAATTGGTTTGGCTTGAAACTTACAAAGATGTCTTTTGTAAATTTTGAGGGATTTTTCCCCATTTCAGCTCGAAAGATGTCTGTAGCTCTCACAGAGTTGGAAGATAAAAGTGCGAAATAATATCATTATGCGGATTTAAAAACTGGCTGGGAACTCAATCTTGAATTGTCTGTGAAAAGAACTGCATTCAAGGCAGTGCTGAACCAACTAAGAATTTCCAAAACATCCATTGAATTTTTTTCTCTTTTTGCTGTGTTGTATGGTTCAGTGAAAGGACATGAATTGTTTTATTCATATAAATCATACTGATTAAGGGGATAACCTATGTTTCTGTTAACACGTCTCATCCTATAGCTTCGAAAATATTCTATTGCTGATGAGTAGATGAGAAGCAAATTACCGGTACAATTTATACGATCTTTCAGAGATGATAACATAAAAAAATCCTTTATGATTTTGATGCTAAACGATGAAAAATTTAACTTAATTTTTAATAAAATTTTATTTATGATGTGCTATATCTTATCCAAAATTAATTACTTTCTCCATCTTTTAACCAAAAGGAAAAACCGAAAAATGAATCTAATAAATATATAAAACCAAAGTGCAATCTTAATTTCCTTCATATACGATTATAAATATATACGAAAAATAAAATTCGCTTAACTCTTTACATGAGTAGGTCCAACATTTTTTGCAATGCTTAAGTCGGAAATCTGAAAAAAAATTGTAATAAAAACGAAGAAACTCCTCTTTTTCCATCGATTTTTTGTCAAAGCTCGTCTCGAAATAAAAATTGCTACATTGAGGTCAGTTATACATTACTCATCGCGTTACAACACGTTTTATGTCAAGTAAAAGAGATAAAAAAGTCAATTTCCTCGGCTGCTTATACTTTATTTTTCGGATTATTAATCATCAATTGGAACCTCTGTATGAAAGCTTTTCGTCTAATAACGAATACGAAGTTAAAAAGATATTCAGAAAAACTTTCCTGTCGCAGCGCATTAACAAGATTCATTACTTGTCGCAGAATGACATATAATACGCAAAAGTTGTAATTAATGCACGGGAGTTTTTGCTTATTTTTTTCTTCTTCTTTTTATTCCCAACTTTCTCCCCCCCGTTTACACGTCGCCATTTTTTTTTTTTTTTTTTCGTAATTAGCATCAACCAGAGTTCCGTTTTTAAAAGCTTCTACTTAATAGCGTCATTTCGTGCTACAAATTCGGCAAATATATCTCCCCAAATTTCCTCTAAATCTATGTTCGATACTACATAAGAACTCCATTTGGTTTATCAACTGTTTGTGATTTAGTTTATTTCCAATTTTTTTCCCCTTCTCCACACTTCCACTTTCTAATTCTTCTTTCATTTCCCTTCTGTAAATGAATAAAAGAAAAAGGAATACAAACTCTAGGACTGGCTAATTAAGAGGAGGTCTTTTATATATTTTTTTTACCCTACACGTCCTAGAGTTTTATCCTGATAACTTCGGTATTCTTGTTTTCGAACAGTCTTTATTTCTGATAAATGGTTTCCAACGAAGATAAAAAGAGTTATGTCATTTAGGAACCATCGAGAACTTAATGCTTTCAAAAAATTATCTTGTACAAATAAAATATTCTGGATTTATTCCATAAGAAGTTAAATGCACAGTAAAAAAAAAGGAGTCTTCCTCAAACTTTTCTTGATTTTGTCTGGACAAAGAAAAAAAATCATTTCGAACTAACTTAGCTGACTCTTCATTAACTTTATCTTTTTCCTATTCCTATACTTTATTTATTTTTGATTTCATGCAATCCTTTAAATGGGAAATCTTTGCTTTCTCTAGTGTGCTGTGTTGAAAATAAATGATGAAAAAACATGTCTTCATTTGTCTATTCATATTCAGTATCGTAATGAAGAATCTTTTTTATATGTATTTGTGTAAAGAGCTCTTTTTAAATTATACGCTCATTTAGATTTTTAAAAAAATTGACATTTTTAAATAAATTTATTGGATCACAGAAGTTAATTCTCATTAAATGAAAAAAATATATCAAATAGCTTCCCTAATCCTCTATTTAACATTCGTGTCCATTAAATAGCTTTGGAAGTTAAACAAAATCTCCGTTTGTGAATTTAGGCATTACAGTGATTAAATAATGATACTCTATTAGATCTTAAAATTAATCTTTAAAAAGATATTAGGGTTCATTTAGCTATAATGAAAACTTTGGAGTCTGAAAGTCATGGATAATTAAGAGTTTTACTTGTTATTTTAATGACTAAAGATTAGGGCACGGAAAAAATGCAATGACTATAAATTAGTGGTTAATATCAGTTTTTAAGCATTGGATAAAATAAATTATAGTCAGGCTTAGTCTTTCAAAATTATATCTGTATGGAAAGATCCATTTTTTTGCTTAAATATTTCTTAAGTTAATTGATATAACTATGGTAAAAAAAATTAATTTCTTCGAAAATTATCATAGATTGATAGGAAAAATTTGATATCTAAAACATAAAATAATGTCTATAATTATTATACATAATGTATTAAGAATTGAATTGAAAAAGAGCTCTATTTCTATATTCACATTGAGATGACTAGGATTCATATTTTTTGACATTAACCACTTGAGACAAAAGTTGAAATTCTGTCATTTCTATCATAGTCATTCTATTTGAATACTAAATTATGCTTGGGATTATTCTTTTAAAATTATATCTAAAAGCAGTGTTTCATGTTTTTCTTAAATATTTCTTAAAAATATTGGTATAACTATATAAAGAAGCTTAATTTCTTTATTAATTATTATTGATTGATATGAAGAATTTGATATCTTAAGCATGAAAAAAATGTATATTTTTATTAAACATTAATTATTATACTTAATATATTAAAAATTGAATTGAAAAAGATCCATCTTTTTTTCATTCTCATTCAAGTGACTAAGATTCTTATTTTTATGACATTAACTACTTGAGTTAATAGTTGAAATTTATCATTTCCTTTTGAATATTAAATTATACTTGGGCTTAGTCTTTTAAAATGTTGTTGTTTTTGTAACTTGTGGCACTTTTACAAGTCCGCTGACAGAAAGCTGTCAGCGATTTAAGCCGAAATGAGCACCTGTTGTTTGTTAAGTAGCGTCAATTAGGGCCAAGAGTACGACTTGTCTACTTTTATACTTCACATTCGCTTGCACAATCCCTTTTTACAGGGGGGTACATTCACACTACTCACAAATAGAACTCAGAAGAATAACCATGAACGAACAGGGACTCGAATTCGGGATGCCCAGATAGTCTTTTAAACTTATATCTGTATGCAAAGTTTCATTATTTTTCTTAAATATTTCAAAAGTTAATTGATATAACTATAAAGAAAAACTTAATTGCTTTACTAGTTATTATGGATTGATATGAAAAATTTTATATCTTAAACATGAAACAAGGTATGTAAACATGGTATCTTAAACATGAAACAAGGTATGTAAACATGGTATCTGAAACATGAAACATGATATCTTAAACATGAAACAAGGTATGCAAACATGGTATCTTAAACATGAAACAAGGTATGTAAACATGGTATCTTAAGCATGAAACAATCTGAAACATGAAACAAGGTATGCGAACATGGTATCTTAAACATGAAACAAATTTATGTAAACATGGTATCTTAAACATGAAACAAGGCATGTAAACATGTTAGCTTAAACATGAAACAAGGCATGTAAACATGGTATCTTAAACATGAAACAAGGTTTGTAAACATGATATCTTAAACATGAAACAAGGTTTGTAAACACGGTATCTGAAACATGAAACAAGGTACGCAAACATGGTATCTTAAACACGAAACAAGGTATGTGAACATGGTATCTGAAACATGAAACAAGGTATGTAAACATGGTATCTTTAACATGAAACAAGGTATGCGAACATGGTATCTTAAACATGAAACAAGGTATGTAAACATGGTATCTTAAACATGAAACAAGGCATGTAAACATGGTATCTTAAACATGAAACAAGGTATGTAAGCATGGTATTTTAAACATGAAACAAGGTATGTAAATAGGTTTTGTAATTGTTATTCATAATATATTAAGAACTGAATTGAAAGAAAGTAATCTTTTCTACGTTTACATTCAGATAACTAAGATTCTTACTTTTATGTCATTAACCATTCGAGTGAAAATCTGAAATTTTGTTATTTTCTTTCTAGATATTAAAAACATGTTTTGATTATTGGGATTGATAATTTTTATCAATTTCACGCACATTTATGATCAGAAATATACCATAGTTCGTCTTTTCATGGAACAGAGCAAACGAAATTAAAGTTCCATCTTAGCATTCGGGTGAATAATTCACTTAAAAAATACTCCTTCTATAGCCTTTTCAAAAATCTATTTATATGATTTCTCTTTAAATTGAATGTTCGGAACAAAGTTGAAATTTTCGGAGAATATATTTAAAATCAAACTGTCGACAAGAGTTTTCAAAATTAAGTAACATTCACGCGTTCGTTGATAATTTAAATTAATAACCTAAACGCTTCCAAAATGTATTTTGAAAATGTGCCTGAATTTTGCCATTCATATAGACGTACTGGAGTATACTTTCAGTTCAAGCATGAAATTAAAATTGAAAATTCTGATCTTATTTTAAAATTAAATTGAATATTATCTACTAGTTTATTTCAATAACGAATATATTTGATTCAAATTTTCTATCTGCGTTGATTCATGTCTTTGGATATCGAAATGGCACAAATTTAGAAAGACCGATGCTATTTGGTAAACATTTTGACTTGATAGAAATACCAATTGAATTGAAAGGTCATTTTTAACAAATAATCTTATCATATCAACTTTCAATTGAAAAGGTTGTTTTATTTTTAATTACACCAAGCAATATCCAAGTTGAGCTATTTTTGAAAGACAGGAAAATTAATTTATTTTTAGCTGATATAGATGATAAAACGAACTTCTTTAATAAAACAGTCCCAAGATCAAAAAGGTAATTTCAGTTTTTAAAGCTAATTTTAGCTCCATTGATTTGAAATTTGAAAACATGTTTACTCTATCAACTCAACTTTATATTTAATTCAATGTAGTAAAATTATAAAATGTTTATAATCATGTGAGGACATGATGTTATGATTTCAGATTTTTGAAGCCCCAAAATGCTTAGGCAACTAATTGGCGATTTATCGCTTTTGAGGCATCATTTTTTCACTTTTGGATTGCGAGAAATTGATGCATATGGTTGTCACATTTCAGGATTATCACCAACTAAACTTGATTTCCCAATTATTCATACTCTGAATTCTTATTAATTTAAGATATTAACTAGTTTAAACATGTTTGAAACAATCACAAAATTAGCAGATTACACATACGTCGATGTTTAGAAAAACGATGGTTTTTTCCCCATCTCAAAATCGGTCAAAATGAATGTCATTTCAAATTATCTTAATTTTCAGTACTTAATTAATTCAAAAAATGGTTTGTAAAAATGTTTAGCCAGCGAATCCTACGGTGAGAGTGATCGATAAAAGTTACTGACCTAAACAAATAGTTTTCTAAAAAGATCCCTGTGTTTCCCCTGCTTTGAGTTTCACACATGTAGAAATTTCCAAGAGAAACTTAATAGTCTATAAGCACTGTAAGAAAGATTTTTCCTATCAGTATAAGTTAAATAAGACCAGGGAAAAAATTTCCAAGCTGCTTTCTCTTTTTCCTTTGTCTGTCGTTCTGTTTTGCGTATGGGCTCATCGCTCCTCGCTTGTACATAAACATGCCAACTTCTTCGAGATGAAAAAAAAATGACTTTAAAATCAGAAGTATCTTCAATTTTTTTGAACTGCACCCTGCTTCTAAAATTTTAAATTGTTACATATATAATACAAAAAGAGAGAGAGAAAGTCTCATGATTGATTCAAACTAGTTTAAACTGGTTAATGAATTAAATTAATTAAAACAAATAATGACTTAAAAATAACAACGTTCTTACATGATAATTTGGAATTTTCTATGCTAGATTTCATTCAGTTTTATGTTTCTTAATTTTAAATTATGCTTAGGTGAATCACAGGAAATTTTTTTAAAAAGCAAAATATTAGCATATGATGAATGAAAGAATTTGATATGACACCTTGATTGATTCAAACTAGCTTAAACCGGTTAATGATTTAAATTAAGACAAAAAATGATTTAAAAATGATAACGTTCTTACATGATAACTTGAAATTTTCTATAATAGATTTCATTTATATTTATGTTTTTTTAATTTTAAATTATTCTTAGATGAATTACAGGAATTTTTTTTAAAAAAGAAAAATATTAGCATATGATGAATGAAAGAATTTGATATTACAACTTTGGTGAATTAGGTTTTAAATTTCGAGGATATCATTCAACAATGGGGTGTGGATCTAAAATCAGTTAACTTCTCCTTGATCGCCAAGGAGGCAATATAAAATATCCTTGATTTTTGTGCCTACAGAGCATCAGTGATAGATTTTACCACTGAATAAGAATATATTTGTTGGTGACAGAAATCTCATTCCTGATTATGTAGTAGGCCTAGACAGAACCATTTCGCCTCTGTTTCATATAAAACTAGGGTTGATGAAATGGCATATGGAAACTCTGAATCAAGATATTCCTTACTTCTCATAGATAGAATCAAAAATACACGGAATAATTACAGAAAGACTTAAAATCTGGAAATTTTGAAGAATCTGAAATCAAATATATCAAAAGTGATTCCCATTCCGTTGATTCCTTGACTGAAGTCATTTAACTGACCTCCGACCCACCAGGCACAGGGATTAACCTCGCAAAACTGAATAACTGGACCGCCGTTACAGCAACACTTCTTCTTGCATACAGCTGACCACCCCGAAACCACTGAACGTAGCAGTATCGACAGGATTCCGTAACAGCAACACTGGCGGGAACTGTGGTCGAGTGTTAATGGTCATCACCAGCCACGGTACAACCCTCCCCGTAGGGAGTACGTCCCGTCATCGATAGAAGGTTCAGTGCACCCACTTATTATTACTCCTACCGGGATGGCAAGATCCAACCACCATGCCGGAAGCATCTCATCCTCATTTTGTAGTATTCCCCCGGGGGTCTGATGTAGAGGGAAAAGTTTAGATCTGATTGGCTTTTGTCAAAAAATTACTCTACACTACAAGACCGAAACTATATTGAATTTGTTAACAACATGCTTAGCAGTTTAAAAGAAATCTCGGTTATAATATAAACATAAAATACCTTAACTTGATATTTAGACCTTTTCTATGAAACAGCAATGCTAGTCAATATAAAGTGGTAATTCGATTTCCCTAAATATAATTGAATAGGGACCGTGGTGGCCTGGTGGTAAGGTCTCAGTTTCGAAACCGGAGGATTTCAGGTTCGGGACCCGATTCCACCGAAGAACCGTTGTGTAAGTGAGTCTGGTGCATGTTAACCCCTTAGTTGCAGAGGAAAGCTTGCGATATTTACTCCCCAGTGCCACCCATTTTCGTAGTGTATTTCGGAAAGGCGTATATATAAGCCCACGCAGGCAAGGGGTTAAATCTATCCATTCCAAACGACCTCCCACTGGCGTCATGTGATGTGAAGAGGAGAGGGGAACACCTGCTCGGGTGTTGTCCTCGTCACCTGATCGTGGTTCAAAAATACGAACTCTGTCCCAAAATAGTCCCAGGAATACTTTAAAACAGGGCGTTAATATAACTAAACTAAACTAATTGTCCTGGCATTGGTACCGATACTAGGATAATTGGTTATCTTATATGACGTGAGATTATTATTGAAATCTATAAAGAAATTGGCAAGGCTTACTTTTTACACATACCACATTATAAGGTATTGACTATTTAAGGAAAAACGACACTTTGATGGCTTTTAAAATTTTTAGCTATTGCTTCATTTTCTAATAATAGTCTTGATTTTTAAAATTCTGTTTAAAGTTCGAAAGAAATCATAGCATCAGGTGTGGTATATGAAATTTTATTCGAAATTTATTTTTTTCATCTTCATGAATATATCTTCAAAGAATATTGAGGTTTATAAGTTTCTAGAAAACAAATGAAAACTATGATTTGAAAATCCAAAAAAGAGTTAAAAATTGAAAGAGATGGTAATTAGAATTTTGTGTTAATACCTTTAAGCATTAAAGTCTAGAGAGTAAAAGTAGATTCTTTCTTAAATATTAAGTAAAAATAAAAGCATTATTTTACAGAGAACCTAATAGCTCTTTTAATGAGGCTTTCTATTCAAGAAATGTTGCAATTCGAGAAATTTCTATGGATATATAAATTTTAGAATAAAATTACGATGGCTGCTGTTAATTTTCATAATAGAGGAAGCAAGAAATTTTGAATCAAAAATTCTTTATTTTCTTAGAATTTACCTGTATTCGAAGTAAATAATTAGTTTTAAATTATTTCTTTTAAATCTGTGGCACTTAATTATAATATTAATTATTAATGACATTCTTTAGATTTCTTCAAAATTTTTAAAGAATTTTCTTCCCTATTATATAAAAGAGTAATTCGAAGGTTGATTTTCGAAAAAAAAAAAAAAAAAGAGAGAGAGAAATTTATCACTTCTGAGTGACGTCAGTGCTGTAGCATTTAATGCATATGGTCTTTTAATAATTCACTTTGGAATAAATTAGGAAGATAAAACACAAGGCAAAGTTTCATTAAATTGTATTTTAATTTTAAAAATTACTTATTAAAATACAACGATAAATTTAGATGTCCTAAAATTTATTACTATTAATTTTCAGATATAAAATTTGATTCCTAACTCAAACGATTTTGAAACTGTATAAATAACTTCTAATAATTTTTTAATAAATAAATAATAATTTAAATAATTTCTAATAAATAAATAATAAAATTTTATTTCGCAATAATCAGCCCTCAGCCGATATTTTTGAGGAACGTAATCATGAAAATTTATAAATTTTTAGTTTTTCGTGACGTTAATTTTTATTTTAAGGTTCATTCCATGTGACCTTTTTTATTAATGAATATAGATCTTCAAAATAATTTCGTTTCTCTATACATATTCAGTTTTTATAAATGAATAATACATAAAAATTCAATTTCTTTACTTTAATATTTATTTATTTATGTATGATTAAAATATGTTGTATTATTATCTATATTTAACCCCTTAATTAATGTTTTGAAATCTTATAAATGTTTTTCTCTTTCTTCCCGCATGAAATTGGTTTATGCATAAATATGTGTATAATAATCATAGAAGTTAATGATGTATCGTAGTTTAAATAATTAATTAAGGTGAAGCTTACTTACAATCTTAGATCATCAAACTGAATATCACAATGGCTGCTTTTAAGATGAAATTATTCTTTCTTTGGTAAAGCGTAATATATTTTATGTTAAATTATTAATCATAGCCCTTTATCTAACTCAAAAATAATTCATTTAGAATTTAAATGAAGAAATTATTATTTTTTAAAAATCTTTTGTTGAGCTGCAATGCGATTTTTACAATTTACCCTCAGAAGTTTTAAATCTTTTGCTTCTTCCTAAAGATCTTTAATTAAAAAATGATATGAATAATTTTAATACATTTTTTGAAAATAGGGGTTTTCGGCTTTTAAAATGAACAATTTCAATGGAATTTATAATGTAAGATTTCTAAATTAAAATCTATCGAAATTTCAATACTTTTGCATAATGCAGGGTATATGCTTGAATAACTGGAAATACCTATATAGAAGAAGCATGCGTTATTGGACGAAACTATATATTCTCGAGCATGCATATAAATTGTAACTGCAAATATTATTAGTTATTTGTGTCATTAGAAGAAATGGTACAATCTCTAGTACGCGTATAAATTGTAACTGTAAATATTATTAAAGTTATTTGCGTCATTAGACGAACTTGTACAATCTCAAGCATGCTTATAAATTGTAACTGTAAATATTATTAGAGTTATTTGCGTCATTAGACGAACTTGTACAATCTCAAGATTGCGTGTAAATTGTTACTGTAAATATTATTAGAGTTATTTGCATCATCAGACGAACTTGTACAGTCTCAAGTACGCCTATAAATTGTAACTACAAATATTATTAGAGTTATTTGCGTCATTAGACGAACTTGTACGATCTCAAGCATGTTTATAAATTATAAGTACATATATTAATAGAATTATAGAGCAATTATTAATAGAATTACTTGTGTTATTGGACAAAATTATACAATTTCAAGCACATTTGTGTTAT
>JAPMOQ010019132.1:2052372-2081687 GCA_026543055.1 Argiope trifasciata
TTGTGTTATTGGACAAAATTATACAATTTCAAGCACATTTGTGTTATTGGACAAAATTATACAATCTCAAGCATACTTGTGTTATTGGACAAAATTATACAATCTCAAGCATGAGTATAAATTGTAACTGCATATATTAATAGAGAGTTACTACTTTTTTTAACTATCAGCTTCACGGTCCAGTTACAATCAGCAAGTAAATGCACATATTCATTTCTAACTAGAAAATCAAAAATCACGAAAATAACTTCAAAAGCCCCTTCATTGCTCAATATGAGAATTTATATCAATTTTTCGAGTTTATTATCATATTTTAAAAAGTATCAATAAAGATCTCGTGTGATTATTATGCCTAAAGTATAGCTTACGTACTTCGTCATTTCTGTTTCTAAATGACCTTCTTGCGTAGGGGGGGAGCTATGGATTTTAGATGCAGAAACTCCTAATTAGTAATTATAGAATCCGTAAATGAAGAATAATGCAAAAATCATATCAGAGAATATATTATACCATATTCATATAGCTCGCGGATTAAATCAAAGGAAATCTACCACTTATTTCCACAAAAGTTCACATTTTAAAGCCTGCTTAGGTATTCATTTCACTGGATATTTGCTTTTTGACGGTTTTTAATGGGTACCACCCACCGAGGTAGTATAGTGTTTGGTATAATATTGTAAAATGCTGTACTATTCAATATTAACAGTGTTATAAAAAATTTCGCATATTGTACTAAAGAAAATATTTCACTAATAGCTGTTGTTTCTGAGACATTTCATAGGTAATTTCTATAGGATAAGGATTTATAGATTTATTCAAAATAATCACACCTATTACTAATATTAAGATATAACTTATATTTAATTAATGGTAGGATGAAAAAAAATTGAAAGGAGATTGAAGTTTATTTGTACTTGTGACCATTGCTCTTGGTGATTTTTCTTGGTCTCAAAAGTAAATTCTAAGCACTAATCCCTTCGTGTCACATATCGTGGAGCACATTTTTAGCCAATGACACACATGTTGAAAGGAGATTGAAGTTCATTTATGGTAGTGAACATTGCTCTTGGGGATTTTTCTTGGTCTCAAAAGCCAATTCTAAGCAGCAATCGCTTCATGTCACATACCGTGGAGCGCATTTTTAGCCATTGATTCACATGGTGAAAGGAGATTGAAGTTCATTTATGCTAGTGATTATTGCTCTTTGTGACTTTTCTTGGTCTCAAAACCAAATTCTAAGCAGCAATCGCTTCATGTCACATATCGTGGAGCGCATTTTTAGTCATTGATACACATTTGATAATCTAATGCAGAACATGCACGTAATTGCTATTTGCCTCCTTTGAAATTGCACCTTGGTAGTGGCACTTGTGACAAAGAGAAATCACAACTATATGGTTGAATATTTCACTAGCCTGCGAAACCTTTATTTCGCTTATTGTTGCATATGAAAGAATCGTTGAAACAAGACATATCCCAATAAAATGAAGCCGTAAGATATAATTTCAGAAGATTTAGTTAGGCATGTGCTTGTTCTGTACATGTCTATGGAACAAGGCATTAATGGCTGCGAATGTGTTTCTGAATACATGGCGTGGAATAAACTTCCATTTCGATTGTTACCAAGGAAAATCACACAGGGTAATTAGTTTGTATGCAAGCAAAACTTTAAGATATCCGAGAACATTCGAAGAAAAGTTTTTAAAAAATTGAATTTAAAAAAAAAATATTTAAAAGTATGGTTTTTAGATGTATTGTCAATTATGATACAAAATACTACAAATACAACAAAATTATTTAAAAATATAATGTATTTTGAGAAATAGGAAAATTTGTAGAACATTTTAAGGAAGTTTAACCGAAACGGTTAACATTTTACACAAAATTGTAATGCAGCAATCCTATTTTTCTTTGCACACAACTTATAGAATTGAAATGAACCAAAATCTCAGAACAATCTTGAGGTGCAAAGAAGTTATGGGTAAAAATATGCATATATATGTATTTTTTCCATAAATTTAAAACTTAATTTTTCTAAAAATCCTTATAAATGAAAAAGTATTTCCCCAACAATAGTTTTTGGTTCATTTTATTGCCCATATTATTTAAAACACACCCTGAAATTTTTATGTAAATGTCTCAATTAATTTTTGAGATACCATGTTAACGGTGGAGAATTTTTATGAACATTAAAGGTTTGAGAAAATTGAAGTGAAAGACGAATTTCAGCTGAAAAAATCTCTGACCCTGGATGGTAGGTCAGGTCTTCCTCTTTCTAGAAAAGGTAAACTGTTTTTTAAAGAGGAAAATCTGATCTACAAAAAATAACAATTTAAAAAAATTCTCCAATTTGGTCGATAAGCAGTGTTTTTAACGTAGTCGGATACCTTAAACTTTTTTTCAGCATTGAAAACAACGAGTTTAAATTTTGGTATTTTATAAAAAAAAGTTATAGCCATTTGTAATCTATGCAGTAATTTTAAATAAGCCTGTTATTCTCCTGCACAATAAAGATGTCTATAAATATATTTGGTCACCTTGCCTCTACTGCTGAGAAAAAAAACCAACCCTAAATCTGAAAGTAAGTACAGTGGGCCCCAAAATTGAGTATACACTTCAAAAGTCTAAATTATTTTATAAAGAATAAGCCAAATTTTACTGTGAAATAATCGAATTTTTCTGTGACGATCCTCCCGTCCTGTCTCTCCTGCTGTGTGAGCAAATACAGTGGTTTCTTATTTCCTTTTTTCCGAAAAAGAAATGAATATGAACATTTCCTGAAAAACTATGTCACAAAATTAAGTATACACTTAATGAAATTGTCAGTTTACTACCACTTTTTTAAAAAAAATGGATTCGTTAAATTATTATTGCCGTTGTACATGACAAATGTAAACTTTTGAATAGCTTTTCACTGACATAATTAAATTTTTGCAACCTTAAAATCACGAAATGGGATCTAGGAAGGAGAGTGAACGCTATTTAGTCATTAAATGGTCAGAAGATGGCAAATCTCTCCGAGAAATTGCTTCGTTAATTTAAAAACGTCATGGCTGTGTTCAAAAAATAATTCAAAAGTATCAAAAAACTGGATCTGTGGCCAATCTTCTAGAAAGAGGAAGTAAAGAAATTTTAAGCGCTACTGCAAAGAGGAAGATTATACGTTCTGTAAAGAAAAATCCGAAGTTAAGTGTTCTTAAACAAGCATCGTCGATGTTCTCAGAGATTGGAAGAACCGTTTCAGCTGAAACTGTTACACGTGTGATTCATAATGCAGGATTTCATGGCCGTACTCCAAGACGAAAAACCTCTCATTAATCACACCAATAGAAAAAAAAGGCTTTCTTTCGCAAAAATTCATATTTCAAAACCGGAATCATTCTGGAACACTGTTCTGTTCTCCGATGAAAGCATATTTAATCTGTACGGAAGTGACGGACGATATAAAGTATGGAGACAAGTTGGGAAAGAAGTAGATCCTGTGAACACCATAAAGAAGGTTAAGTATGGAGGTGGATCCGTCCTCGTTTGGGGCTGTATGGCAGCAGGAGGAGTAGGAGAGCTTGTCTTTATTCATAGCATTATAAACAGAATGGTATATCTTGACATCTAAAAGAATAATTTATATAAAAGTGCCAACAAAGTAGGACTTGGGTCAAACTTCGTCTTCCAGCAAGACAATGATCCAAAACATACGGCGAAGATAGTCAAGTTATATCTGTTGTACCATTGCAAGCAGCAACTACATACTCCACCACAATCTCCAGATCTAAATTTTATAGAAAATTTATGGGCTTAGTTGGAAAAATCCGTCCGTGAACATAATGCCACAAGTACAGAGGATCTAAAGAAAGTCTTACGAGAAGAGTGGGCAAAAATTTCAGTTGAAACAACAAAAAAGCTGGTGGAATCCATGTCTAAAAGATTACGAGATGTGATCGAGGCAAAAGGATGCGCAAAGAAATATTTATTTGCTTTTATTATAAAAATTAATAAAGATGTATACTCAATTTTGTGGTGTATTTTTTTATCCAAGTCTCATATATATTCCTTTTTTTTAAAAAATACATTTGATTTCATAATTTTTTTTGTAGACATTGAAAGAGGAGTGAAATTAGTATTAACAGTAAAACACACGATTTCCATTTTTGAAAATTTAGGCTGTTAGATAAAAACATACCTTACACGTCAAGCTGTATACACAATTTTGAGGCTCACTGTATCTCTTCGCTTCTCTTAATATATTAAAGTCAATTTGCTGAATAATTTAAAAATTGTGTAAAAAAGCTAAAAAATGTTGAAAAATGGACAAATATGTATTTATTTTTGAGTTTCAAAATATTTTTTTAAGTTGCTTCACTCTGCTTTGAATACAAGCTTTGGATATTATGATTAAATATTGCGAAAGTATTGTTTCTTAAAAATTAAAACGCCTCTAAACTTTATGAAAGTAATTAATAAGTTATTTTGTTGGTTAATTATTTGCCGTTTTAATGAAAAGAAACACTAAAAAAGAATGCTGTCGGTGAAAATCTAATTGGAAATATGAAACCGATTATTAAATTATCGAACTCGCCATTAGTTTTTAAAACAAGAGGAGTATCAAATTTTCTCCAGCTAATTTCGGGCATGTCGCGAATTTTCTTTTAATAATTCCTTTTAAATTTGCGGTATTCACGTATGAAGCATCTGATATTTATAACGAATATTCTTTAAGCTGATCTTGAAATTATTCAATAACCTTTTTTCGTCATTCAGCAAGGATAACTTTAAAATTATGTTCTAAAAAATGGATAAAGTGGCAGACAGCCAGACTGTATTGTAATAACTCATTCAGATATTGTCTTTATAATTCAGTTTCAAATAAATGCAATGATTATTTCCTGGAGTTATATTATAAGTATAAAAATAACTGATTAAACCCTGTCTTCTGAAGGTATTAAGAATATATCCATGAATATATATTGTAAATATATGTAAAAATGTCAGAAAATATTGCGAATTTCAACATTATGAATTTAAAAATTAGAATTCATTTATTAAATCTTAAGATTATTATCTCATAATAAGTTTTATTTTCTTATTGTCTGCCTCCCCAAAAATGCTTGATAATATTTGAGCTAAATATGATCATATCCTTATAATATATTGAGTTCCGGTTTTAAGAATCATAATTGTCTCTTTCGTAATAAATATGTATTTGTTACAGAAGTTTTTTTCTCAATACATATTTCCTGTTTAATGAAATAAAGTGAAATTTATTGAAATTTAATTGTTTTATAATCATGTTCGTCTGGCTATTTACTGGTGCATTTCACTTCGTGCATTATTAACTGGATTTCTTCAAATTGATTCTTTGAAATCACATAAAAGGAATTCAGCCTTAAAAATTGAATGAAGCTTTTTAGAGTTTGATACCTTAATTGAAATTCAAGGTTGTTCAAAGTAAAAAAATATTCCGTATAGTTTTGAGTAATTCATTAGATGATTAGGGTAGTTTATTTCTCTGGATAATAAATAAATGCAATCAACTAAGTATTTTGGGTGGAATTAATTATTTAGAATTTAAATGAATTAATTTATGTTTTAAATATGTTGGTGGATCCAAAACAATAAAATAAAAATTTTGAAAACAAATCAAAATAATATTAAAATAAATTGTTTTGAACATTGTCTGACTTAAGGTATTCGAAGGAAAAGTTTTGAAAAATTGAATTTTTTAAAAACTATTTAAAACAGTGATTTTTAGATGGGTTGTCAGTTATACTACAAAATACTATAAATACATACAACACAATCATTTGAAAATATATTTTGAGAAAAAGGAAATTTTATAGTAAATTTAATGAAATTTAACCAAAACGGTTAACACTCTATGCAAATTTGTAATGCAGCCATCCTATTTTTCTTTGTATACAAGTTATAGAATACAACAATGAATGAAATGAACCAAAATCTAAGAAAAATTTTCCGATGTAAAGTATTTACGGGTAGAAATATACGCATATATTTATTTTTCCCATATATTCACAACTTAATTGTTCTAAAACACCTATAAATGAAAAAGTTTTTCACCAAAAATAAAACTTTTGGTTCATTTCCTTGCCCATATTATTTAAAACACACGCTGAAATTTTTATGTAAATACCTCGATTAGTTTTTGAAATATCACGTTGACGGTGGAGAAATTTTATGAAAATTAAAGTTTTGAGAAAATTGTATTTAAAGACAAATTTTAGCAGAAAAATATGTGAACCCGGATGATTGGTAAGGCCTTAGTTTTCCTAAAAAAATTAAATTGTCTTGGAAAAAGGAATGTTTGAACTACAAGAAATAACAATAAAAAAAAAATTCGCCATTGTGGTTGATAACCAGTATTTTTACCGTAGTCGGATACCTTAAAATATTTTTAAAAGATCAGTTGGTTATTTGGATGAATAATATATTTTTATATATTTTGATAATATTCCTTGAGGAAATTACAAATTCTGAAACTAAAATTTTACTATCCAAGAAAGACATTATATTTTGTAACTATAGGTTTAAAAAGTGCTTCTGCATATCCATACCATATCTAGCAAAAGACTTCAAATAGCTAATATATCTAATCGTGATCAAAACTATCCATTACAACAATTCAATGGCGGATTTCAATCTACTCAGATGCGGTAATTGCCTTGGGCCACTAGGTTGTGAGATCACAAGAAATTGGCGTTAATATTTCATGTTCCATTCATTGGATCACAAGAAATTGCCATGATCAATTCATTGCTAAATGATTTTATATGAATTCAAGTTCTAGAATTTATAAAATATTAAATAATTATTCATACTAGATTCTTGTATGCTCCATAATACTTAATCGGGGAAGTGCGGTCTGTGAGACTGCTAGCGATGAACTTTCTGTCACCCCTATTCTATTTTTACCTCAATTGAATAGATTGACCCTGTAGCTTCCTGTTTTTTGACCTTCAATACACGTACACTTTTTTAACCAGTTTCAGCGGACGCTTTTTAAAATAATTGAGTTATTTCTTTGAGAGTGGTCTCTAAGACCGCATCCCACTGTTAGTATCTCAGTAATAAACAAGGTTTAGCAGATGGCGCTAAAACTTAGGCTGCGAAATATCATCCAATTTACTGATTTTATTATAAAGCAAAGCTAAAAAGCAGAAAGTAATTTTAGTGATAAAGTTTACTGTACAGAAGAGTTTTTCGATGAAAGCTCACATTCAACGGATTCTGCTATGTATGTTCAAACATAATTAATTTTTATATTCATAATGTATTTTGAAAACTTTATAAAATATATTAATATACCAAAAAATATATATACAGAATTTATGTGTATTACAGAATGCCCTAGAATACCGCGCAATAAAAGTTCCACAAACTGATTAAAAAAAGAGGCCAATTTTACCCATTATTTTTTTCATATAATTGTTGAATTTTACATTGAAGTATTTTCTATATACCTTTATTTACTGCAAAAATAAATATGATTTAAAAAGTATAAGGTAATATATTTTACAAAGAATATTATTTATTGTAATATGTAATTTGAGAAGAAAATGCATGTTCCAACGCATTTACTTTTTTCAACCATAATATGTTTTGAAAAATTTCGTAAATATATCGATATATCAAGAGAAATATCTGCAAAATATAATAGCAATTTTTCATTCTAATACATTCATTAAAAAATTTAACTTGAATGTAAATGAAATGCGGTATCATAGACCACATCTCCCCTGTTAATGGATAACAACCACTTATTTATAAGAGCACTAATAAAGTCAAATGTGTATTTCAATAATATTGTGCACAAGTGTGAGTGCCTAATAGACTGGAGTCATAAAAGATGAATAAAAACGAATACGTTTACATACTGTTGCTAAAATAAATATGAACTTTGACAAATCAATAATTCGTAAAAAATGGGTTGATATGTAAAATAAATTGACCAGACTATTATAAGAAGACCGTGAAATATTTAATTCCTCTACTGATAACAGGAGCTAAATAATTCTTCAGATTTCTCATGAAATCTACGTACCCATATGGAGCCAAATTTTAAATGTTGCTTTTTCTAAAATCTTTCATTAATGTTGCATATATTTATTGCACATTGATCCAGGAATTATTGGAGCATGGGATCTATAACATTCAATATATTTTCATGCACAAAGAATCAGGAAGCTATTTGTCTATGGTCTTAAATTACGATGCTAACTCTGAATAAGTCTCAGGCTCAGAATTAGAAGGAATCAGAATTATTAGGTCAGAATATATGAAAATACCTTAAAAAGCAATCTCCACAAATTAGATTGCACATTAGGTTTTGCTAATTAAAGTTTAACAGTTTTGCACACTTTTTATCGAAAAGGCAAAATAGATCTTACCGAATTATAATAATATCTACTTAAAAACACTTCATATAATTGTTTATTCCACATAGCAGTAGAAAAAAAGTGAAATTTATTAGAAAACTAAATGTGATGCAATAGCTTTGTTTAAATTATTTCATTGTTTCTTTAGCTCTTTTGTTGATACCTCATATCATGGTGTTCTGTTACAGTCTGTTCTACTCTTCAATTCCAGTGGATTACATTAATTCAAGTGCTTTAGTGAATTGTGCTAATTCAAGACACAACAAATTAAAATATCAATATAACTCGGCATCTAATTTATTCGTATTTTGTACCCGTTCAGTCTGAGCAGCTGTAAATTGAAAGCGGAAGTTACATTTAAAAAAATAAAACAAAAAATTAAATAAATATCGCAATGACTCTATAGAAATGGAGATTCAAAAACTTAGGTTCATCGGATAGGACTTTTAAAAGCAATATTATTTTAATGTTTAGTTAAATGACAATGATTGCTATTTTATTGAATAAGTGTAAAGAAAACATTGGGTAAATTGTAACCATAATTTTATGTAGAAAATAACATAGTTATCTGTATAGGAAAAATGTAGCAAAATTATTTTACGTAAAAATGCTTACCATTTAAGAGGAGAAAGAAAACAGCTGCCTTCGAAGACATATAAAATAAAAATTCTTAAGCTAGTAACTATAAAAATATTGATTGTGTAATAATCTACGTTTAATCAAATCAAATCTGGAAGTGCATCATTTTTATGTCAAACAAAATTTTATGCTCCATATAAATAATAAATGTATCCTGTAAACTATAACCAATGCTGATCCTGTTAACTATAATCGATTGAGATTTCATCTCCTTTAAACCAGAAATATTTTATCTTCAAATTAAATTTGTTATAAGTATATACTTTCTAGTAAGCATGTAATAGTTGTTAAAAACGTATTTTTTTATACTTGGTTTGCATTAGGAGTCAGTATATTGTTTTGTGTGTGATAATATTAATTAGTTGAAATTAAAATTGTTCGTTTTTATTACTCAAAAATTTTGTTGAAATTCTTGAAAGAATTGGTTATTATTGAAGGATCTTTTAAATGTCAGATGTTTTTTAAGGATAATTTTTAAATATCCGGAATTTAAAAAAAACATAATTATCTGTCAAATATATCCTTAAAGAAACAAGTAAAATGCGATAATTCATTCTATTCCAAATTTATAACGTAATCTATACTTATAATAAAGCTCAATGTGTGCGTGTGTGTGCGTGTGTGTGTGTGCATGTGTGTGCGGGTGTGTGTGTGTATTGGCAAACTACAGGCCAGAACGTTGGACCTACAGGTACCAAATTTGGTACATGTATACCTTGGAGGTTGGGAATGTGCACCTCAGAGCCCTTTTTTCAAATTTTTAATTAGAATTAATTAAAATTTAAGCGAAATTTCGACGTTTTTCCGCTATAACTTCCGAAAATATTATTGCACAAACATGATTTTTACATCAATTTAAAGATAAAAAATTAGCTTTCTAAAGGTATCAGTTTTTTTTCTTTATAACGTAAGCTTCTATTTTTAACGAATTTTTAAAGAAATATTTTAACAATGTTTTAAGCAAGTGACTGGATAAAATAAAAGAATGCCGGAAGTTTGAATTAAAAAAAAACTATCATCGCAAAATAAATCTAAAGAAATGCAACTTTTAGCACGTGACTGGATAATATAAAATAAATATAAAACGTGATATTTTCTAAAAAATTAATGCAAAGCAAAGGATTCTATTATCGTTTGCAATATCTAAACAATTAATTCAATAAATCTTCTTTATTTACGGTAAACCTGATCGAATTTAGACAGGATATGCATTGGAATCCCGACTTAATGGCATATTTCTATTATCGTTTGCAATATCTGTATCATTAATTCAATATTTTTTTCATTATAAATTGTGATATTTTCTAAAAAAATGAATGCAAAGCTAAGGTTTCTATTAAATCTGCAAGAGCACGTCAAAGGGAAAAAATTAGGTTTTATCACCGTGTTGCCATCATTTTGACCGATGATCAAATTTAAAAAAACTATAATCGGAAATTAAATTTGAAGAAATGCAATTTAAAATGGCATTTTATCAAATTATAAATTTTGGTATCAGCTTCTTGTGATTAACCTTTAACTAGAAAGGTGCGGCTTATGAGACCATCTCTATTTTACACTCAAATTAAATTTTCTAATGAATGTATTAGTATGAAAAATTACGAATATATTTTGTAGATAATTTTGTTATTATATAAATGCGTTTTAGAAATTTTTTCAAAATATATTATCTTTGAAAAAAGTAAATCCCTTTGTAACATATATTTTCTTCTGAAATTACATGTTACAGCAAATAATATTCTTGAAAAAACATTATACATTTTAGATTATATTTATTTTTCAGTATATAAAGATATATAGAAAACAATATAATGCAAAATTCAACAATTATATGAAAATAAATGGCAATAGATAAAATTGGCCCATTTTTTATCGGCTTGAGTGATATTCAAAGCACGATTTTCTACTGCATTTTAAACATATACGTTGAGAACTGGAATAAAAACCACCATAAAAATTATGTATATATTTCTCTTCGTATATTAATATATTTTATAATTTTTTCAAAATACATTATCACTAGAAAAATTAATTATATTTGATTATACATATATCAGTTGAATGCTAACTTTCATCGAAAAACTCTTCTGTACAATTATCCCTATCAATAAAATCATTTTATGCTTCATCATGCTCGGGACGCGGTGGCTCAGTGGTAAGATCTTGGATTCGGAACTGGAGGGTTTCAGGTTCGAGGCCCGATTCCACCGAAGAACCGCCGTGTTAGCGGGTTTGGTGCACGTTAAATCCGTCTTGCTCAAACGTGCTGCAGTTGGTGAGGTGTGGAAGTTTGGAAAGGGAGTACCAGTTCAGGCGTCATCCTCGTCATTTGATCGTGGTACAAAATTACGTTGACCGTTCCGAAATAGACCTAGTGTTGCTTCAAAACGGGACGTTAATATAACTAAACTAAAACTAAGCTTCCTTTGAAACTGTCTGGAGCACTGCTTCGTAATAAGGCCAGTAAATTGGATGATATTTTGATATCTGAGTTTTAGCGCCATCTGCTAAGCCTTATTTATCGCTGGGACACTAACAGGTAGGTGCGGTATTAGAGACAACGCTCTAAGAAATTATTATTATTTAAATTATTTTAAGAAGCATCCACTGAAACCACTTGAAATCCATTGAATTGAGCTAAAAATAGAATAGGGTTGGCTGAAAGCCCAGCTGTAGCGGTATCACAGACCGTACGTCCGCAGTTAAAGGTTAATCTCATGAATTAAAATCAAACATATTTTTTTCATATTTGGTGTGGTAATTCTTAAACTTTCTGAATAACAGAATAAAAAATCTGTTCATTCAAAATGACTGTACAGTTCTCTTAAGGCTTTATAATCTTAAAGAGTTGAATAGTTTATTTTATTTGATAATTGAGATATAATATTTAACCAAAATACACCTTATTTTCAAGCTTAAAAGTGGGTAGTATATTTCTTAAATTAACTGCAAACGTTTGGGCAAGTTATCTCATACACTTATAAGCTTGAAGAATTTTGCTTTTATACCTCTTTTTAGCAAAAACTCCGTCTAATATGTCATTAATTTCTTGAAAAATTTGAATGTTTAACTGCCTATTTCCGACCTATAGGTATTTTTTAAGTTCTTTTTTTTTTGTGAAAATTCAAAAACGTAAGTATTTTATATGCATATATTTTCAAATTAATCCTGGACATAGACACATATTTCCAACACAAATGAATTTGGAAAAAGAATCACAGTCACCCAAATAAAACTGTAGGAACCAATTCACTAGGATAGATAAATTCAACGAATAAAATAAATTTCAGCTCTTTTTTATTCTATTTAATTTAATTACGCTTGATCACGAACACAACATCTGCTAATATATATTTAGCTGAAATGCCCAAAAATACAGCTAGTAACAAGCATCCGTTCATAACAGTAGTTAAAGCCAAAAACGAATGCCTGCTCTGCGTCAGACTCATTAGTTCAGGCTCTCTGATGCAAAAGAAACAATTGTTTACAGAAATAAGCCAGATGACAAGTAGCATACATATAATGGTATCTCCGAGATACTGTTTCATAATTACCGCTGTGTTTTTATTCGGTTACCAGTTGGAATAATGCCGATGTGTATGTCCGCTGAATTCTTATATCCAATAAATGTGCCAGGCAATACCAGAAATAACGAATGTATCTCAT
This sequence comes from Argiope trifasciata, assembly GCA_026543055.1. Classification (NCBI taxonomy): domain Eukaryota; kingdom Metazoa; phylum Arthropoda; class Arachnida; order Araneae; family Araneidae; genus Argiope; species Argiope trifasciata. The sequence continues at coordinate 2,065,068 of JAPMOQ010019132.1, forward strand.
ATACATTCGCATTTGTGTAAATAAAGGCCGCCTGAATATAATACTTGTGTAAAAAAAAGAAAAGAAATATGAATAACTTTATCTGATAAGGTCCTTGTATCATTTGAAGTTCACTTGAAATGTCTAGACTTTTATCTTTTTGTATATTTGATTCTAAAAGCGATTGTGATGTAATTAAAGTTATAGAGTAATGATTTATTTTAAGTTGATTATTGAAGTATAAAGTGTGAAGAGAGTAATTCTGGTTAATGAATGTTTGGCTTTTGAGTTTGTTGATGGAATGATCCAAAGAATATTTCTGATTTTAAAAAAAATGCTGCAGCATTTTTAAAGAAGTTATTGTTTGAATTCGTAACTTTTATTTGAGAAAGAATGATTCCTAAATTTTATTACTAATTAATTCTGGTAAAGGGAATTTCAATTGCTATTGATTAAAATTCAGAAGTAATACTAGAAATCAATTAAATAAATTTTAAAAAACTGTAATAAAAGGACTATTTTAAAAATGTATTTATATAAAGATCAAAAGATAACTTAGAAGAATCTTATCAAATAACAGTCTCAAATTGAAGTCATTTTAAAAGATTTTATGAAATGAAAAATAAAAGTGCAATTAGATAAAATAAAATTTAACAGACGAATTTAAAATATACATAAAGGATGTTTTTGATTGAATGAATTTTATGATTGCTTCGAAGAGGAAATATAGAGAAATATTTTTATTGAGATTAGAAAATGATTTTATTATCCTCAAGAAAATAAAAGTAAAAAATGATAAATCTAATTCCAGGAATTTCAACATAATATTTCTTAAAAATTCGAAAATAATAAGCTATACATGCTTGAATACAATGCATTGTATGCCCACTGGAAGATTATAATTTGGAACGAATTCATTTCATGTCTTTTCACTATTTCTTTCTTACTTCTGAAGCATTCTTATTTGAAAAATAATTTCTTCTTTATGTTTGAAATATAATTTCACTTCCAAATGTTGAAATCACAAATATTGAAGCAGTTTCATGTCATGCATTGTAAAATTGAATATGAATACAATTTCAATAGAGAAGACTTTTTAAAAAAAATTAGAGATCCGGTATCAAATAATTATATTATTTGAAATGTGTTATTTTCGTTTTATGCTTTACTAGAATAGAACGAAAATAACACAGTTCAAATAACAGAGGATTGGAAATTATATACAATACAAGCGCCAAAGGCGAATTTGTTAAAATCGAATATTTATATGTCCGCATTAACAAATATTTGGAACTTTCTCGTTAAGGATCTCTTAACAAGCTTCTTTGAATTAGTCAGATTACTACTTGGCAATTTTCACATTTGTCTTATTGTAAAGCATTGCTCATACTTTGCGTGGTTCAAAATGATGAGGTCCGTCTCAAAACAGCCCTAGTGTTGCTTTACAACGGGACGTTAATATAACTAAACTAAACTAAAATAAAATAAGCTCATATTTTGAACAGAAAAAATTATGTTTAAATTTTAACGTGTAATAAATTTTGAGAAAAAAATTACGGATCAAATATTTAATCCTCATATTAAGTGATACAAGTTTTTTTCCCTTTGAAAAATTGAGAATTAAAGAGGCCAGCGTTGTTAAATACCAAAAGTAACGCCGAAGTCGTTACATTAATCTTAGGAGCATTTATCCTAGTAACCTTGTTACAAAATCCTTTAAGAAGTCTAGAGTATTACCAGGCAGTTTACTACAATATTAATCCTTATTCATTTGACAGATAAACTAGAAAAATTGTTTGAATTTTTCGGTACTGGCATCGTTTACCATTTCTAGTTAATTAATGTATATTTTTAGATTTTGAGAGAGGAAAAAGAAAGATACCGCTTTTCAATACACAGTAGTACTGCTACATAAATATGAAACATATACAAGGGTTATAAAAGAATAATAATTATATTAAACCAAACAAAAACCATTTCAAAAGATATATATATTATGGATAAGAGTAACTTTATGTGCTGTGTAATTACGATAATAATAATTATAAAACATATTTTTACGTATTTTCTTTCCTTCGGGTTCGTTTCGTGTGTAGCCTGTGCATGGTGTGAGAACACAATCAGCAGTCCTTTAGAAGAAAAACAACGACGATTTTTATTTACACGAGGACATGGCAACACTAAGACCACAAATATGTACAGCTGAGGTGAATACACAGGACAGCACACAGCAGCCCACAAGTATAAATCCGGTAGTAGCAACGTCCGCAGCACACAAAGTGACCAGACAGATATAATTCAGCAGGAGAGGGGATCTTCGGAGCCTTGCTCTATGGTCTCTCCAGACGGCTGAACTACTCCTAAAATTCTTGTCGCTTTAACTGCCGACTCACTACTTAAATCTGTGAGTACTTTGTTCACGACGGCTACGACACAAGACATAATGATGATAGGATGCGGCACACAGCAATGCAGCAGTCCGCAGTTACTTCGTTATTCTCTTGGAGACTCCGACCACTATTCACCATTCTCCAATTCACCACCACTCCTCAGTTCAGGACTACTCGGTAGACGACCAATTCTAGATGACTTGCCAGGACTACTGTTATTACCGGCGACTCTGTTGACGGCTAATTTCATCTTGAGAATGCCAGCCTTTCATAGTTCCCGGGAGGTGGGGATAGAAGCATCTAGATCAGCAAGTACGTATCTGGACGTATCTCGGTTCCTAGTGGATGGATCGTGAAAATACTTGAAGTGACATGAATTATTCATTTGGTAGCCAAAATCGCCAAATTCGGCGCCGAGCTCTGGGATCTCTGATGCGACACCTGATCAGCATCCAATACAGATGGCTATTTGGAAAACATTTTTACAGGCTTGTGACAATATCAAAGGGCTATGCAAAGACCATTCAAACTAGATAAAAGCCATTTTCAAAACCAATTATTGTATATTGCTAATAAATGTAATTGTATATGATGGTACCAAAGTATATACTCTGTCCTCCCTGTTTTATTGCATATCTATTTACAAATATACTTTGTTACCATTACGGTCTGAAGTTTCAGAGACATCGCAGTTGGCAAGGCTTAGTGGTAAGATATAGACAGTTACGACCATTAATATATATTGTATTTGTTCAATATAAGACATAAAACCAGAACTCTACAACAGAATTAGATGGTTTTCAATGTGTGGAGAGATGGATTAAATATATTCATTAGCGTTGGTACTATACCCAAATCATGAAAAATTGTCTTTGTGGTTTTTTAATATTCTATGATAGTTCTATTTTCATTTGATCTAGGACATCTAATCAATTCATTATAACTATACAGTCTGACATATGCTAGTATATTAACTTTAAAACCCGGAAATAGTAATCTGACCCAGCTCCAATTTAGTTACATGGAAGTAGGTCGCTATAACGAACAACTTTCAATGGAAACTAGACTGAATTTTTTGCTACATTTGAATGAAAGCATACAGGAGTCAAACTTTTCACTACTGAGGCTCGAGTCAGTGGACAATTAAAAAAAAATTAATTGAAAACACTGTCAGATAATAATAGAGCCTATAAATTTTTCCGCCAGTTTATATTTCTCAGTGTTCCCATTCTCTAACTCACTGAACTTCTAACCCTTCTGATTTTGTATTATTTCTTCCTGTACGCAAGAATGAAGTATTTGTGAATATACTCATAATCAGTAGACATCAATTTAAAATTACTGTGGTCTTGCAAACTCATTGATCAAAAATGGTTAAAAATATGAATAACTGCAGATTTTTCAATCATAATTATCTACCCACTTTCAGAATTTTGTGTTCATAAACAATATTTAAACTTTTCAGAGCTATTAAAAAGAAACAAAATAAAGCAATTTGTTGTCTATCGGAAATCAAAAATTATATTTGAAAGTTTGGATATTACTCATTTATGAATGTTCAATGAGGTTTTCTTAAGAACACCATGAATATCGATATGGCAAGAGAAATCTTTTTCTTTATGTCAGGTGTGAAGGTTTCTGATATACGTGTACGGTGGTAGTTCCTTTTTTTTCTGGATCAACACTTAATTGGGATGTGCGGTCTGTGAGACCACCTGCGATGGACTTACGGTCACCAGTATTCCTTTTTTAACTCAATTGAATGGATGGACCTCGTAGTTTCCTGATTTGTGACCTTCACTTCACGTGTAACTTTTCAACAAGTTTCAGCCGATGCTTTTTAAAATAATTCAGTTATTTCTTTGAGCACAGTCTCTAAGACCACACCTCCCCGTTAGTGTCCCAGTGATAAACAAGGCTTAGCAGATGGTGCTAAAACTTAGGCCTCGCAATATCATCCAATTTATTCTTATTACGAAGCAGTGCTCCAAATACTTTTAAATGAATCAATAAGTGATTTTAGTGACAGAGATAATTGCGCGGAAGAGTTTTTCGATGAAAGTTCGCATTTAGCTGATATATTTATGTTCAAATATAATTAATATTTCTAGTGATAATGTATTTTTTAAAAAATTATAAAATATATTGATATACGAAGAGAAATGTATACAGAAATTATAGATTTATTTTTAAACTAGTACTTAACCTGTATATTTAAAATGCTCTAGAAAAAAGTGCTATGAAAGTCACCCTAACTTTAAAAAAATCTACCAATTTTACCCAATGTCAGTTTTTTTTTTTTCATATAACTGTTGAATTTTACACTATATTGTTTTCTATATACTTTTATACACTGGAAAAATACATATGATTTAAAAAGTATCAAGTAATATATATTTTTAAAAAAAAATATTATCAATTGTAACATGTAATTTGAGAAGGAAATGTATGTTCCAATACATCTACTTTTTCAATTAAGGGGGTCTCTTGGACGTTAAATCAAACGTCCTCCAGTTGGTGTGGTGGGGTTTGGAAACTAGGGTACCAGCTCAGGACCGAAATCCGTGCCTTTGGTCAGGTCTCGGATTCAGAACCGGAGTATTTAGGTTCGAGACTCAATTCCAACGAAGAACCGTCGTGTAAGAGGGGGTCTCTTACACGGTAAATCAAACGTCCTCCTGTTGGTGTGGTGTGGTTTAGATAGGATTGTACCAGCTCAGAAGTCATCCTCGACATTTGACCCTTGGTTCCAAATTACGAGATCCGTCCCAAAATAGCCCTATTTTTTCTTTACAACGGGACGTTAATTTAACTAAATTAAAACCAGACCGAAATATAAGAGCGGATTAACGTTCACCTGCTTTTTCTAAAACTTTTAAGGAATAAGATATTTTTAAGAAATTCGTATGGATATAATAATAAACTAAAATTCTCAAATCGTATTACAATACTTTAGATTTATTTTTCAATATATGTTTAGACTATCGTGCAAGAATATTGCTTTTATTAGTCTTTCTATCCAATAGTTTCATCCTGGATTCGGGCAGAAACTAATAGAAGTCCCTTTGGACTTTCCTGATGATTGTTTGCTTATCTTTGACAACTGGACTTGCAGACTGGGGCTTCCCTTGTGGATCGGAGCCAGAATTAACTCTTTCAGACGGCCTGTCGTCGCATGTTTTATCTACAAGTTCGAAAAGAAAGAATGAACCTTTCCAATGAATGAAATATATTTGGCAAGAAAAGTAATTAATCTTAAGGAATGTCCCATTATTGAACATAATTTTTAGCTACAACAAACGCTTAGGGTTTTTATTTCAAAAAACAGATTTACTTATAATAATTTTAACAGGATTACACAATCAAATGAGGAAATGGTTTAGTTGAAAGCAATTTTCCGAATTTTCCTTTATTGATACTTTTATCTTTTTTTTAGGAATTTTATTTAGGAATTTTAATTCTTTTAAATAATTTAATATTTATATTCCTTAACTTTAGTTGTATTTCTTTAATAATTTTTCTATCGTATTGTTTCCCTAGTTTTAATTATTTAATTTTTTTATCACCAATTGTGTAAAATTCTTGTGGTCTAATATATTATGTTTTATAGCATGCTAAATGTTAAGCCTGTTTTGACATCCTTTTCATCTTGTCCACAGTATTTGATCGCTTTGGTATAAAAATAAACATAAATCTATGTAAAGCTGCAAAACGATGGCATGTGTTTAAGTGCATTAGAATGTGATCTCTCGCTTAAATTTTATGAAGAGAATAAAATTTTTAAATATATATCTTCAGTCAACAAACGCAGCTTGATCGAAAATAATATTCTGAATTAAAAGTAACTGATAGGCTTGACCAAGTAAGATACGAATGTATATTGTCAGTAGCAGGAGATTGGAATGGCAATTAACATGGTAATGTGCAGTAAGTACTTCATGATCAAAATTCTGGAATTCCCTTTGCATATACCACATTCATTTCTCGAAGTTTATTCTTAATATCTCATTTAACATGTTAGCTGCTTCTTAAGTTGCATCTAATTAGACGGCATCTCCTCTATTACAGTTAAGAGACAGCAAATAAGGAATCATCTAATTCGATAATAGACGTAAAGGAAACGAATACGTTAAATCGAATATGAGTCTTTCTTAAACTGTGCCTGTTAGTGCACTGCAATTATTTTATCACCTATATTTTATTTCTCTAAAGGATTAATTATTCACAAAGTTCTGCATTTATTTCAAAATATAACAATATTATCACTTTTGTGAATTCCAATTAGCTGCTTTTGTTCCTGAAGGAATCGATCAGTTTTCACCTGTTCGTCTTTCTACCTGCGGGTTTTAACATTATTTGCTTTTCACAACTAATCCATGAATGTCTTAAACAGGCTATGAACAGGAAATGAACGAATGGGAAGTTTAGGGCAGCCGAAATTTAGTATAACATTGCCTTTAAATGAAAAGGAGTTTTCATTCTTTAATGGAAAAAACAAGGAATGAAAATTGCTACAGTGTTCTATGCTACAGCGTTAACTTCCATATAAGGATGGAAAAAAAACATTTAGCTCATTATCTTCAGGCTCTATGGCAGCAATCCTGGGAATAGCAGACTTCGAATAAACTACAGTCAGTTGATCCAATGATAAGTTTATGGTCCGCTATATTATGAGTGTGTTAAACTTTAAATTAACTCGCTTGCGCATTGGCCATGCCCGTTTTAACCACAAGTATCTTTTATTTGGAGAGCAATGCCCTTCATGTCCAAAATTCCATGTACTTTTAACCGTCAGACATGTTTTAATAGAGTGCCCTTATTTTAATCCTCATCGCTTAAAGAGTTTTAATTCACTATCCATAGAGTTGCGGGAATTTGTGGGTTAAAATACTCACCCTAAAATTTTAAAAATTTTACATAGCATTGGTTGTTTACATTCTATTTAGTGTTGCTTTCTTAATTTTTTTTTTAAATTTTTGTCTTTCTTTGTCGTTTCTTTCAGAAAATATGAAAAGTATTCTATTTTTAAAGTATCAATCTTAAATCCTTTCAAAATTTGACTTTTTATACATACATTTTAGAACTATTTTTTATGTAAATTTGATTTATTGCACCATTCGAAGGGGGCAGCATAGTCAGATTTGGCTTTTGAATCAAAAAATCTAAACGATCTAACCTAACCTCGTCGTAGATAATCCTACCCATTAAACATGAGGCAATTCAATTGGACGAGAGATTTAAATTACTCACATGGAAACTGGGGATCTCACGAATTAATTCCGAGAGAATAGTAAAACTATAATGACTCAATGGCGTGACAGTTGTATCTAAACTCTAGAAGGTGCCACAAACCAATTACCTCCACGCTAAACAGCGTGGAGGTAATTCTTTTATGGCATGGTTTTAGCACTAGGGAAGTATACAGTAATTGGATCGCAGCATCATTAATACAGGCACTGTAGATAGTTACAAATTGCCCATCACTAACCAATGCACCAACTCTTTTGGTTAGGGTTACATCTGATCTTCAGTGATTCAGATGATGTTACTACACCACAATTGCTGTGCCTTCCAAGGAAGTGACAGACCGTGTAGCTATTTGGCGACTTATCATCTTCTATATAGGAGTCCTTCTCCTCCATCTCAGATGAATACTGCTATAGGTACCATAAGAAGTTACTCCTAAATTGACTTCACTTTTGAAGCAATCTAAACAATCAGTTCCCTACAAAAATTAAAACAGGTACTGTAGTAAATGAATATTAGCCCCATTACTATGCGTCTCATGCGTCCACTACTCCACTCATATTATGATAGAAGTAGCAGATACACACCAGTATTTCATACACAATGGAAGCAAGAAGCACCAACTTGCATAAAGGAAGCTTTTTATCCCAATAGCATCCTAATATGAGCAGTAGGCACTGTAGTAAATGTATAATATCCCCATTACTATGCGGCTCATGCATCTACTACTCCACTCATATTATGATAGAAGTAGCAGGTACACACCACTATTGTATACACAATGGAAGCAAGAAGCCCCAACTGGCATAAAGAAAGCATGCTAATGTCCCAGCCTCATCATAATATCCCAATAGCATTTCAATATGAGCTCCTTAGTGGAAATACTGTTGTAGTTACCGATAGCATCAGTACCTGTCAATAAAGAATGAGTTAAAATGTTTGTGCCAATCAATGTAAAAGAAATGCAGCATTCAGAGATAAATTCTCATAACCAGAAATCTCAAAAGGAAGCCATCCACATGCTATTTAGAGATCTTACGAATCAGCCACGAGAAAGAAAAAAAAAACCTTTCATGACTTACTGGTAAGATGGTTGTACCCAAATTGTTACTGGAATAATTGTTGGTAAAAAAGATGAGTGATAAACTAGGTCATCATGTCTGTAGACATATGTGTTATTTCTGACGATAAAATATAATTTTTGAAGTAATGTGCTAAACAAAAATAAAGAATACATATGAAAGTTATTATCAAATAAGCCTACTTTGTGATTTTTTTTTCTTTTGGGATCATATATGAGTTTTACTACCATTTAATACTCAACATTTCCTTTCCCATATCCATATCTAAAAACACAAAATTAAAGGATCGAACTAAAGCCAAGTAGTCCCAGCAGATAATGTATGATCTGGATAGTCTAAAACATCCACCAGATTATGCACTTTTTTAAAGACTAGGTAGCAAACCATTTATTGAATTGGTATTATAACTCTCCTAACCAATCTCTGTAACAAAACTAAAACCAGAGATTAAGTTAATTAACTACTTTTCTAAGTAATGCAATCAGGCCGGATTCTCTTGTGGAATATAAACATAATGAGGCCTCAAAGGATACTTAAGGAAAAGTTGGGAAGACTTTTTCTTTTTTCTTAATTTGTTCATAATTATGTGGGAGGGGGAAATATGGTTCGAATCATTAACGGCGTTTGTAAATCCCAAGACAGAGTTTGGACTTTGATAAGTAATTTTTAAAAACTTATTCCATTTTTTAAGATCTCAATATGTTTAAATAAAGTCGTCCTTTAAATGAATTGCGAAATATTGCAGTATGTGTTCATGTATTTTTTCAGAATATTATTGAAAGAATGTCAAATTAAAAAAAGGTAAAAAAAATTTAAAAAGTGAAAAGAATTAAAGTTTAATGATGAGTTTTATCAGAGAATTCATGAAATTGTAAGAATAATATAAACAGCGCTAATTTCATCAGAAAAATGAATTGCTATTTTTTACTCCTTTAGCACTTTTAGGTTTCAAATCTTAGAATTTTGTCAATACTTTAAAGATTCCCTCAATTAATAAGATATTTTTGATGTTCAAAAAATATAAACTATTCTACTCAGGATAAAACTTTCTAATCTTTTATATAAAAGTATTTAGATTTATAAAATTTTTTTAATTTTCTGAAAAATTATAAATATTATTGAGTCAAATTAGAGTAAATGATACTCTAAATTTACTCAATGGTATTTAAAAGTTTTCGATGATATTGATAAAATATTTTTCGCTGATTTAATTTCTGGATCCTTTGAGCATTTTCAAAAAGACGAAAGGATTTGACATCATAAGACAACTTGAAATTAAATGTCAGGTGACACGCTCATGTATTTTTGCTATCCTCTGTGTCTCATGCATAAATTCCACACTGAATCGATGAAATTATAAAATAACAATGCATTACCCGATATATTTCCTTATTGAATTTCTCCCATTATTTAACCTTATGTTGAAATCTGATATTAAGGCTATTTTCTTATTCTTATCCTTATGATAATTATTTCTAACTTTTCTATTAAATTCTTATAATTCATTTCTTATCTATATTAATTTATTGAATTTATTTTCTTATTTTACATTAAATTCTTATATTAAACTTATTTTATTATCTTTATATTAAATTCTTATATTAATCTTATTTTCTTATCCTTATATTAAATTCTTACCATAAATTTATTTTCTTATCTTTATATTAAATTCTTACATTGAACTTATTTTCTTATCTTTATATTACATTCTAACATTAAACTTATTTTCTTATCTTTATATTAAATTCTTACATTAAATTCATTTTCTTATAGTTTTCTTTATATTGAGTTTCTAACAAAGAAATGGCATCTTCGCTATTAAATGATAAGCTTCTCATTGCCTCAAGCCCCCTATGTGTCATAATAAGGTTATTTCATTATGTTAAAATTATTTTCTTATCCTTATATTACATTCTTATCATCATCATTATTTTTGACTATATACAACCATGGTGGGTCAGTGCCTTCCTCTGAATTCTGTTCCACCGCATTCTTGTTTTGACTCTTGCTAGCCAGTTTCTTTCCTGGATAACCAGGAAGTATGTCTCCACTGACTTCATCGATCTCACTTTGGATCTACCCCTTTTCCTACATGTTAGAGGTTTACGTAAAAGAATTTTTTTAAAAAATATGGAATCATCATCCATTCTAAATATATGAGCCGCCTAGTTCATCCGATTTATTTTTATGAGCTTTATGAGGTCTGGCTCTCTATAGATTTTATATAACTCAAAGTTATATCTCCTCCGAGCATTGTTGATTTCTACCCCACCAAGAATTCACAGAATTTTTCTTTCGAAAATGGATATTTTACTTTTTGCAGCTTTGGTAATGGTCCAGGTCTCTGAACCATTGGCAAGTAATGGTCTAATTAAGGTTTTATACACTGATGGAAAAAAAAATCCCAACACCAAGAAAAAATTATTGTACAGTAATGAAATTTTAGGTATACATTTGTCTAGGTAACATATTTAATTGATTAAAGTTTCAAGATCACAGGTAGAGCCATTGGTGAGAAGAGCCGTTTCAAATGTGAAATATTAGTACATTAGTAACCGCTGTAACCGCCAGAATTTTGAATGCAAGCATTCAAACGTGCATGCATTGTGTCATACAGGAGTCGGATATCAGTTTGTGGGATGGAGTTCCATGCCTGTTGCACTTGGGCGGCCAATGCAGGGACGGTTAATGCTGGTTGTGGATGACGCTGGAGTTGTCGTCCAATGATGTCCCATACGTGCTCGATTGGAGAAAGATATGGTGATCTAGCAGGCCAAGGCAACATGTCGACACTCTGTAGAGCATGTTGGGTTACAACAGCGGTATGAGGAAAACATCCCCTCGAATGCTGTACATGAATGGCAGTACAAAAGGTTGTATCACTAGACTGACGTACGAATTTGCAGTCAGGGTGCGTGGGATAACCACGAGAGTGCTCCTGCTGTCATACGAAATTGCTTCCCAAACCATAACTCCAGGAGTAGGCCCTGTGTGTCTAGGCCGCAGACAGGTCACTAGCAGGCGTTCACCTGGCCTCCTTCTAACCAACAAACGGCTATCACTGCGACCAAGGCAGAACCGGCTTTCATCAGAAAACACAACAGATCTCCACTCCGTCCTCCAATGAGCTCTAGCTTGACACCACTCACGTCGCTAACGGCAGTGGTTTGGAGTCAGTGGAATGCACTGTACAGGGCGTCTGGCTCGGAGGTGTCCTTGAAGTAACCGGTTTGTAACAGTTCGGTGTGTCACTGTGGTGCCAACTGCAGCTCGAATTTCAGCTGCAGATCCAGTAGGATTAGCCACAGCCATACGCCGAATACGACGGTTTTCCCTCTCAGTAGTACCACGTGGCCGCCCGGAACCTGGTCTTCTTGAGGCAGTACCTTCCCTTGACCACTGCCGCCAATAGTCATGCACAGTGGATACATTCCTGCCAAGTCTTTCAGCAATATCGCCGAATAAAAACCCACCTTCTGGTAGCCCTACAACACGACCTCGTTCAAACTCAGTGAGCTGTCGATAATGGCTTCTTAGTCTTCTCAAAGGAATCCTTGACTAACATTAACCCACTACGTCAAATTTCAACTTAAATAACGATCATGAACCTTACAGCGCTTATTTAAAGCAAACCTCATTTGCATGTTCCTAGTGTCGCTACTAGCGCCACACTTATGCGCGTAGCTCGAAATTTGAATCGACGTCATCTTTCAGATGTATAAATACGCCTACCAAATTTCGTTTACCTAGCACAGCTCCTTCCTAGTGTTGGGATTTTTTTTCCATCCGTGTATATTCAAAAGTTTCAATTTCTTGATAGTAGTGAGAAATTAAAATATCGTTTTGGTTCGTAAATTGTTTTATTTGAGTTCATTAGATGACCTTGAATTTCTAGAACAATTTCTAGATGGGATTCATGAGATGGTGCTATTACGTCTAGTTCCTCTCTAGATTTTATATAACTCAAAGTTATATCTTCTTGTCCAAGAATTGCTTATTTCTACCCACCAAGAATAACTCACAGAATTTTTCTTTCGGAAATGGATATTTTACTTTCTCCAACTTTGGTCAGAATCCAGGTCACTAAGTCACAGGTAAGTAATGGTCTAATTAAGGTTTTATATATTGAAAATTTTCAATTTCTTGATTGTAGTGAGAAATTAAAATATCGTTCTAGTTCGTAAAAAGCTTTATTTGCTTTAAAATATCGTTTTAGTTCGTAAAATGCTTTTTTTGGATTCATTAGATGACCTTTCCTGGATAGCCAGGAAGTCTATTTCCACTGATTCCATTCATCTCATTTTGGATCTACCCATTATCCTACTTGTTTACATTAAATATTCTTCATCATCCATTCTAAATATATGAGCTGGCCAGTTCATCTGATTTATTTTTATAAACTTTATAACGACTGGTTCTCTCTAGATTTTATACAGCTCAAAAGTTATATCTTCTTCTCCAAGCATTGCTGATTTCTACCCCACCAAGAATGATTCACAGAATTTTTCTTTCGAAAATAAATAGTTTACTTTCTCCAGTTTTGGTAATGGCCCACGTCTCTGAGCCATTGGTAAATAATGGTCTAATTATGGTTTTATATATTCAAAATTTTCAATTTCTTGATAGTAGGGAAAAATTAAAATATCGTTTTGGTTCTTAAAAAGCTTTATTTGCATTAAAATATCGCTTTAGTTCGTAAAAGGCTTTATTTGGATTCATTAGGTGACCTTGAATTTCTGGAACAATTTCTAGATAGGATTCATGAGATGGTGCTATTACTACAGGGTGTACAAAAGGTGGAAATTTTGTCGCATAAATCTTTAACAGATGGCGCTCTACGCTGAAAACTCTTTCTCTGAAAGGAGTCTTAAAAAACAATAAAGAGATGCGGTCTTTGCAATCAAAATACATTTTTTTCAAAATGTTCACCGTTCGAAACAATGAGGTGGTGTAATCGAACAATGAAATTTGACATGACGTCTTGCAATGTCTCAACAGAAATGGAATCACATGCAACACCAATCAACGATTTAAGCTTATCTAGAGTGGCGGGATTGTTTCTATAGACAGTGTATTTCATTGCTCCCCACAGAAAGAAATCACAAGGAGTCAGATCGGGAGTTACTTTTCATTTTTGAAATCACACTGAAAGCGTCTATAGGCATTGTGATTAGAGAGCCATTTGTTAACAATTTTCGTAACTAAATTTTCTAAATTTTTGTACAGCATTTTTACAGTTTTGCTTATAAACGTACAGTTTACAGCACAATTATCTCGATCTTTGTTGTAGAGATATTTACTTTTGAAATCAGGGTTTATTCGCTGATCATCCTGTAAGTACAGGGATATTCTTTGTCTTTTCGCTGATACTGTATTCTAGTATTCAAATATTAAATTACTTTCTGATGTTTATATTTATATTAAAACTATATTCTACTTCAATTCATCACTTATCTAATGGAAATAAAAAATATATCGGTAGTACAGATAAAAAAATATATCGGTAGTACAGATACAAAAAGTGACGGATAGTACAAATGATACTAACAGAATACTTCCCTTTGTTTACAGACTGATTCAATTTCTTTACGACAAGTTGATTAGCATTTCCATCTCTACATTCAACTAATTAGTCGTTCATCTAATCATCCGGCGAATAATTTTACCTCTTTGTATTCTTTAACCTTTCCATCTGTGAAAAGTTAGAAGAGAATAGGAGGATAAAAAAGCCACGGCAAATATACGGGTGGTCTTGCTTATTAAAAAGAAATTGAGAATGTATTGTCTTTTAATATGTATTATAACTTCTAATAAATTTTATCTTTTTATTTACATTTCCCGTTTCCCAATATGTAGTAAACACAATCATTTAATTCATCTTACAACTTTTTCCAGGTATTTTTTATATTTATTTTATGTTGATTGTCATTTGAAATTTAATGTAGAATACACTAATATTCTTTAATATGTTACCATGAATTATTCTTTAACAAATTTTCAATTATTATAATTGTAAAATTGGAGTTGCTTCATTTTAAATCAGTCACAAAAACAACATTTAATTATTTTCGGCATCGCAATTTTAAGAGACTTTATAAAACAATCAAGATTAAGAAATTTGATTTTCAATCAAGCATTCAGTTTAGTGATATTATTTTTCCGATTTGAAACAAAAGGACAATTTTATTTACATTTTCCCTTTCATAAAGATGCAATAAACACAATCATTTAACTCACCTTAGTACTTTTTCCAGGTATTTTTTAAATTTATTTTATGTTGATTGTCATTTGAAATTTATTGTAGAATACACTAATATTCTTTAATATGTTACCATAAATTATTCTTTAACAAATTTTCAATTATTATAATTGTAAAATTGGAGCTGCTTCGTTTTAAATCAGTCACAAAAACAACATTTAATTATTTTCGGCATCGCAATTTTAAGAGACTTTATAAAACAATCACGATTAAGAAATTTTATTTTCAATCAAACATTTAGTTTAGTTATATTATTTTTCCGATTTGAAACAAAAGGACAATTTTATTTACATTTTCAGTTTCATAAAGATGTAATAAACACACTCATTTAATTTACTTTGCTACTTTTTTCAGATATTTTTTTTTTAAATTTTGTATTCATCGTCATTTGAAATTTATTGTAGAATATATTAATATTCTTTAATATGTTACCATAAATTTTTATTTAACAATTTTTTAAATTATTATAATTGTAAAATTGGAGCTGCTTCATTTGAAATCAGTCACAAAAATAACATTTAATTATTTTCAGCATCGCAATTTTAAGAGACTTTATAAAACAATCATTGTCAAGAAATTTGGTTTACATTTAAGCATTTAGTTCAGTTATATTATTTTTTCAATTTGAAACAAAAGGGACACTATTTTGGAATAAACTTTTTAATTTTTAACCACGGGTCTATGAAGGTGACGGCATTTGTTATGAAATTAAATGGAGTAACATTTTCTTTAATAATTTAACGAACTAAAATCGGAATTAAAAAAACAGAATGTAATGCTCTTCGTATTCACTAGTGCTTTTGTATATGATTCTTTTTCATTAACTTATCAGCATATTTGGTATATTTTCTTGAGTTATGTGAATGTTTCAGGAATTATCTTTGATAAACATGTGATGCTGAGAAATTAAAAATGAAATTTATACATCTTTGCGTGAATTATATTATATTATTAAATATAAAATTAAAATTATTGTATACAATAACTATTATATAAATTCTAATAAGCTAAAATATTAAAAGCAAATCAGAAGTACATAGATTTGATATTCTTTTCAAGGAGTTATTTAATTCCCATGTAGGAGGAGAAAAAATTAAAAATTAGACTTCAATGACAAACTTCCAAGGTATAAAATAGCAAAGAATGTATTATTATTTATAAAATACCATTATTCTGCATTTACAGAAAGAGAAAAGAATTTGAATTTCAATAACGGGTAATTATAGCCGACAATTGTTTGAAAATAAATATGCTATATTAGAGTAAATATTTAAGTTTTAAAGCTTGTAAATATATATGAATATTTTAATGTAAAATTCAGAATGATATTTGTATAATTTATAAAAGGAAATGATTATTTGTAAATTATGTTTTCGAAGCTTTGTATTTCTCCATATAAGCAATGTTTTAGCCTTTAGAGCTTAGAGAATGCTATTCGAAAATCCTCTTTAATAATATTGAATTTTGATTAAAATGGGAATCTCATATAACAACGTATTGTTTCTATAAATAATAATCAAAGTAGTTAATATTTAAATCTTTTAAATCATTAAAGGCAATATATTTTTAAAAAAATTATATTATGTTAGGTAAATGGTTATGTGCAACTTCACAATATCTAGTGTGAGAGTTCTTTATTGTTCCCCATTCTTGCCAACATTTT
>JAPMOQ010019132.1:2081697-2107350 GCA_026543055.1 Argiope trifasciata
TGGGGCAGAGAATCTTCCAATATGATTGTTGGTTCTCAATTCCCAATTGCTAAAAGTAATTTAAGATAGAGAAATCTCCACCTCGTTCATGTTAGGTAAATGGTTATGTGCAACATTAGAACATCTAGTGTGAGAGTTCTTTATTGTTCCTCATTCTTACCAACATTTCACTCCCACAAGGACCTTCAATATGGGACAGAAAAGTTTCCAAAATGATTGTTGGTTCCCGATTCCCTATGGGTAAAAGTAATTTAAGATAGAGAAATCTCCTCGTTCATGTTAGGTGATTGATTATGTGCAACATTACAACACCTAGTGTCAGAGTTTTTTATTGTTCCTCATTCTTACCAGCATTTCACTCCCACAAGGACACCTTCAATATGGGGCAGAAAAGCTTCCAATATGATTATTGGTTCTCTATTATCTATGGGTAAAAGTAATTTAGGCTAGAGTAATCTCCACCTCGTTCATGTTAGGTAATTGATTGTGTGCAACATTTCATCACCTAGTGTCAGAGTTTTTTTATTGTTCTTTATTCTTACCAACATTTCACTCCCAAGGAGACATCCACAATATGTTGCTGGAAAGTTTTCCATATGGTCGTTGGTTCTCAATTCCCAATTGAGTTAAAAGTAGCTTAGGAGAGACCTCGTTCATAGGATGTACCTCCTAAGTTAAAGGTTGTATTTTAACCAGGGATAGCCATCAGAATCCAATTATCATTACTTCCTTAAAGCTCTTGAGGACCGCAGTGGCCTGATGGTAATGTCTCAGCTTCGAGACCCGATTCCTCAGAAGAAGGGTCTTGTATGTGGGTCTGTTGCGCGGTAAATCCGTTGGGGCTAAACATACTTCCGCTAGTATGGTGTGGTAGTTTAGAGAGGGATGCCAGATCTGGTGTTGTCCTCCTCATCTGACAGTAGTTCAAAATTAGGAAGTTTGTCTCAAATTAGCTTTAACGGTGCTTTAAAACAGTACGTTAAAACACCTAAACTGAACTAAACTTCCTCAATGCTCTTGTAAAAATTGAAGGAAAAAGGATGTAGCTCCATCTTGGGAAAATTTATAGTTACATACATTATGTTAGAGAGGCATGTGTTATAAGAAATCTTTGTTCAATTGGTGTCAAAAAGATGTAGCAACAATCTTAGTTCTCGCGTTACTCAAGAGATGGAGCCGTCTGTCTCATTGGAATTTAGAATTTTCACACGTTTTTTACGGCTTTCTACAAATCTGAATAATTGGAGATACCTCCTTTTTGCAGTTAACCCTTCAATTGCCATTCATTTTACCCCGGATGCTTCGGCAGAGCAGGGCTAACACCTTTGCGGTTGTTAACGTTTCATTCGCATTAAGAAAAGGAAAGGGAGCATAGTGAATTCATAAATGAGACATCGCCGGTTGAGTAAGCAGGTTCTCGCTTCTACTAAAGGTATAATAGTGGCAAAAAGACTTAGTCAACTAGATGACGGGGCATGTTTTCACAAAAAGATATCTATGACAGCACCGGTATTAAACTTTAGGTAACAAACCATATATCTTGGGTTGTTGTTTCAACGGCTTCATCATTCAATTGTCCAGGGGTTACAGCAAGATATGGTAGAATATTTTATGGTTATCAATTTAAAAAGGATGCGGATGAATATTTTATTGTTATCAGTTTAAACAGGATATGAATGAATATTTTATGGTTACCAATTTAAGCAGTATGTGGATGAATATTTTATGGCTACCAATCTAAACAGGATGTGGATGAATATTTAAGTTTACCAATTTAAATAGGATGTGGATGAATATTTTATAGTTATCCATTTTAACAGGATGTGGAGGAATGTATTTTGGTTATCAGTTTAAACAGGGTGTGGATGAATATTTTATGGTTACAAATTTTATCAGGATGGCGATGAATATTTTATGGTTACCAATTTAAACAGCATGTGGATGAATATTTTATAGTTACCAATTTAAACAGCATGTGGAAGAATATTTTATTTTTATCAATTTTAAGAGGATGTGGAGGAATGTTTTTGGTTATCAGTTTAAACAGGATGTGGATGAATATTTTATAGTTACCAATTTTAACAGGATGTGGATGAATATTTTATGATTACCAATTTAAAGAGGATGTGGGTGAATATTTTATGGCAAAATCTTAAAAAATTTGCGCACTTTCTTAGAGCATGGAATTTTGTATCCTTTCGCAAAAAAAAAAAAAATCTTAATTTTACAGTTATTTTCCCAAACATAAAGAATCTATCTATTTGTGGATATAAATATAATGTATATGGGATTTATGTATATATTTATTTCTATTCTATTTATGAATATATTTTTGTACTATGCTCGGATATTCAAACAAGATAAACAAATCGAGTTAATTTTGCGGAATATTTTGACAAATCAAAAGCTAAAGTCATCTTACAATTAACTTCATAATTATATTCACATTTGTTAATAAATGACTTTCTTGCAGATTTTGAATCATTCGATTATAATTATCAAATTAAATTAAAACTTAAGTAACGTTGTTGAAACTCTTAATTTTGTCATGAAAATCATGTCACTCTTAAAACTAATGTTGTCATAAATCTATCCACATATGCAAATGCTTCCGAAGGTGTGGTGTCGAATCTTGAAGAAGAGGTGCCAGCTCAGGTGTCATTCTCGTCATCTGACTGAGGCTCAAAATTCAGAGGTCTGCCCGCAAATAGCCCTAGTGTTGCTTTCAAACGAAAAGTTAATATAACTAAACTAAACTAATCAGATGTTTAAATAAGATATTTGAATCGACATAATTGCACATAGTATTTTGCTGAATCAACATTGAAAGGGATTTCATTAATTAAATTCATATTTGTAATAAAGGATTTTCTTATTCATATTTGCTAATAAATGACTTTCTGACACATTTTGAATCATTCATTTATGATTATTCAATCACATTAATACTTATAAACCTTTGTACTAATTTGTTTCGAAAACGTAAACATCATTTTTAAAGAATTATTTAATATAACCTAATATATGCTAATAAGTTACATTGTCATAACTTTCTCCTCATTTCGTTACAATTATCTAATAATATCAAAACACACAAACGATCCTTCAAATTTATTTTGAATCGTGAACACGATTTTTAAAGAATTCTTAGCTTAATATTGATCTTATCTCTCGTTACTTAAAAGCTCTGTCAAAGCCCTTTGTTAATGCTGTACTTCATCAACAGTCCGGATTCTTTCCACAAAGGCAAGAGCTTTATGCTTTTCCTTTTGCTTTCTTGCAGACACAATTTTGACACGAAAGGAAAGAATCATTTAACACGACCAACTTCATCAACTCGCAAGAGCGATCTGGCAATTATCAAACACTTTTGCGACAAGCCAACCGTAGCTGTTGCCGAACTCAGATTTAATAGCGAAACTTTCTCCTCTAGTGTTGCCAGCCAAACGGTAATTTTCTTAAGAACCTTGTTTCACACGATACTGGCTAATCAAAACACTGGTTCGTAAAGACGAAACGGAAACTGTTGTTAGTGCCAGAGCGGTGACGTGAAGTTAAAACGGGACCATCTGAAAATTTTGTTAAAGTTAACAATATTGTTTGCAGCTGTAGAGTTTGTGATACATTCGGGAAATCTTTTCGCTAATTACCAGGAATTTATTTAAAAAAATCTGTTTTGTTGGCTTCAGGAATAGGCTTATTAAACGCGGAAAAATATAGAAATTCGTTAAAGGAGAAATAATTTTCCTCAGTTAATAATTTGACTCTAGAAAACTTGTTTGACAAGTGATTTTCATGTCGTCTAGAGGAAAATAAATTACAAGAAAGCCCATAGTTTTTCAATTTTAATTTAATTTATATCATATGAAACATATTTAAAGATCGAATTGTTCTATGAATATAATTTAATGAACATTTAGATGAAAAGTTCGATATTTGTAACACAAAGCATCTTTTGAAATAAAATGAGACATCTGAATTATTAATTGCATTTAGCATATTGCTTATATTTTTTATTCATTTTACGCACCAGAGATTTGTCTACTCGAAAGATACTGAAATTCGTTAAAGGGGAAATAGTTTTCCTCAGTTAATAATTTGACTCTTGAAAACTTGTTTGACAAGTGATTTTCATGTCGGCTAGAGGAAAATAAATTACAAGAAAGCCCATAGTTTTTCAATTTTAATTTAATTTATATCATATGAAACATATTTAAAGATCGAATTGTTGTATGAATATAATTTAATGATATATTTAGCTGAAAAGTTCGATATTTTTAACACAAAGCATCTTTTGAAATAAAATGAGACATCTGAATTATTAATTGTATTTAGCATATTACTTATATTTTTTATTCATTTTACGCCCCAGAGAAGATTTAGCAACTAAATAAAAAGGTTCTTTTTCATACTTTATTCTTTTTTCAATTTATTCCTTGTTTAGAAAGCCAGAATTTTTTTTTAACAAGTTTGTTTACACTCATATTTGAGATGGTCTACAGAACGTTTTGAATATTTTTCTGCTTCAGGAATTAAATTTAATTTATGATAATAAAAATTAAACATTTTCTTTTTTGTTCTTTGTAAAAACTTTAACAATTAAGTAGATTTTCTTCAAATTTTCTTCACAATTATTTTCAAATCTGAGGCAGGCTGAAGTAAAAATTTCTTAAATAAGAAATTCGTAGCAATTTTTTTTTTCTTTTATATATTACTAGCTGGTACCCGGCGCGTTGCTGGCACAGAAGAAATAATCTTGGAAATATCGTTTGGAATTTGAAATAGTTATCTTGTTTCATTTAGAATGATTGGATTAGTTTAGTTATATTAACGTCCTGTTTTAAAGCAACACGAGGGTTATTTTGGGACGGACCTCTTAATTTTGAACCACGGTCAGATGACAAGGACGACACCTGAAGTGGCACCCCCCTCTCCACACCAGCGGGAGGACGTTTGGCCTGACAGATTTAGTGTTCAAGAGACCTCCTCACACGACGGATCTTCGGTGGAATCAAGTCTCGACCCTGAAACCCTCCGATTCCGAAGCCGAGACCTTACCACCAGGCCACCGCGACCCTTAGAATGGTAGGAAGAATGATATTTATTTTCTAATTGGAAATGTATATATTCATTAAAATTGAAGGATATATAAGGGGGAAGCATAAATAGTATTTATTCTATTTTAATTATTTCATTTTACAAACAAATATTTATTTTTATGTATTAGATTTGGGTATTCTTTTAGAATTGTAAAGCTTGGTGTTATTTCAGAATGGTAATGAAAGAAACTAATTATTGTGTCACGTGATTTGTTTAATATTCGTTCAGAAATCGCAAGTTTAATATTAAAAAATGGGATTAAAATATTTTCTGTTAAAATTGATAAAAAAATAAAAAATAGATTTATACCATAAAATTTTTAATATAGTAGAAAATGTAATTTTTTGATAACTAAGATGGTGAAAATTATTTGTACTATAATATTTTCGGTAGTTACTGAAAAAAAAACAACGCTAACATTTTATCAAAATGTTAAAATTTCAAGACTATAGGATTGGTTCCCCTAAAAGTTTCTAGCACACTCTCTTATAAAACTATTACCTCAGAGAAAGACTTACATTCCATTTACGTACAATAGCTGCGAAATATTAACGTCTAGTTTGAATTTAGCATCTTAACTCAATATCTTGCGTCTCTTTGGCGATTATTTGGTGGTCAAACCATAGTTAGTAGATGCGGTTAATAGATCTGAAAATATTTTTTATACTTTAGATGATTGTATTATGCCTATAAATTTTGAATAAGTCCAAGAAATATGTTGTTAGGTTTTATTGCAATTTGATGACCTATAGGGCAGCGCATAAAGGCCTTATCACAAGGTGAAACATCGTCGGCACTTTCCGTCAACAAACGACACGAAAGTGACGTCACTTGTGTGACATCATTTCAAAGTTTCCCCTGATTGGTTGAATTTCTTTTGCAGACAACATTTCGTCGTCATTTTCAAACTGGTTAGAAGAAGATGTCGATGAAGAAAAACTTGCTTGACCGGTTCTTGAGGGTAGAAACGGAAAAGCGCTGACGAAATTTCACCGTGTGATAAGGCCTTAAGAAACACATAGACAAACATTTATTTTAATTTAGATAGATTTTCCATCGTGCATGCATGGCATTATGAAATCAATTAACAGATGCGCTCAAGATTTGTTTAGTAAACATAAATTTAAAATAGCCAAAATATGGGTAAGAAATATGATTGACTATACCGTATTGATATTGAAATTTTTTTAATAAATTTTGCATTAACATTGCTTTATGCATTTTTTATTACATGAACATTGAGGTTTTCTGTTTATTAGAAATATTTAATCAAAATTTCACTATTTGCTTTTAAAAGTTGGTGGAGATGGAACTCATTATTGCAAATATATGCTTTCTTACTTCATTTTTAATTAAACATCAACCTTTACAAATTTTAATAATTTTTTATTGTTTAAAAATTATTAATAATTTATGTCGATGCACTTAGAGCAGTGTGCAATTTTCGGGTAAGTTACTTTTAATAAAATTGTCTGGTTCAGCTGATATTCGTATTTTAATTCAAAATAAAATTGCAGGCGATAAAATTGAGTTTTAAAAAGTATTATGTAAAAGTATTTTTTAATTAAAATATTGTATATAGATATTTGAGAAATGTATTTATTTAGGGGCGTATTGGCATACCTTGAGTAATAATGTTGAATGTATTTTAACTTTTTTTACATTTACTTCACAGTTTACACCACGCAGATTTCAAAAGTTAGTTTGATGCTTAACGTTCCTCTTTGATATAAATATTTATGTTATAAGTTTGTGAAATTTTAAACTCAAATTCTGAAGTACAAGTAAAGTCTTAATGAAATATTTTGTGACAGATAAGCAGATAGATACTGTTTCGCTAGTAACTTCCAAATATTTAAAATCGCCTTCAACCTAAACTTAACTTCAAACTTCATTCAGTACCATCGTTACTTTCTCTAACAGGCGATTATTCAAGGAAAGTAACAACCTTTTTTCTGAAACGAAGAACGAAGAATAAATTTTTCGCCTGCTTAGCAAACTACCCCCCCCCCCCAAAAAAAAAGCTGAAAGGTTAAGGAATTCTAAAATCGTTAATATTTCAGACAGTTGGAAATCTTGAATTCTGCTACGCAGAATATAACTAACCAAGCAGTGGTGGATTTCCGTACTGGTGGTTACCTCGAGTCTCGAGGTGTATAGGGGCCTAAAACTTTTCTTAGATCCCAGTGCTAAGCCGAAGGCAAATTTAATTGCGCCTGTTGCCAACCCCAACTAAAACAGCTCCAGCGCGACTTTCCGTATACCATTCATGCACGGGTGTCCTCCTCTAAGAATAAAGGGCCATTCTTTACGGTTCGTCCATTCGTCAGGTGATCCACCTGCTCCCCCTTCGACCTTTCTTATGGTTTTCTGGGTTCCTCTGATGCCTGTGGATTCTATAGAAAATTTGACGGTAAAAATTGCAGGCTTCAAAGGAACCCAGAAAACCACAAGAGGGGTCGGAGGCGTAGCACGTGGCTCGTCTGCGGATGGAGAAATCACTGGAACTTGGCTTAACAGATATCTTGTCGGACCCGGTTGGTTACACGACGGGAGAAGCTTCAGACGAGCCACACAATCCCCCTTCAGACCCATCTTGCGGTTTTCTGCGGTCCTTTGATGTTTGAATATTTTACCGACGAATTGTCGGTAGAATTGACAGGCATCAAAGAAACTGAGAAAACCACAAGAGAGGTCAAAGGGGGAACACATGCCTCCTCTGCAGGCGGGTGCAGATCGTGTAACTGGCCCTTAATGCAGCCACCATGGCGAGGGAGTGTTCCTGGGTGGAACGGGCGAATTATTTCGGGTGTGTATTCTCCTGGTAGGGTTACCCAAGGCTTGAAGGCCATTCCACTATGCGCAGCTAAATACATAGCAGGCATCAAGGCAAAGGCAAATTTTCACTTTAGGTGTCTCCAGGTCATTGGCCTCTTGAAACTGCATTTTAATCCCTTTTATAATGACTCGTCGATTAGAAAACAAACAATTAGAACATTCAGTCTCATATATATTAATGATGAAATCAATCTAACAGATCCTTTCACCAAAGCAATATCAAAGACAAAATTGGAGGAATGCAACAACATTTTCGGAAATAAATTTCATGTATTTTTGGAAATTGAAGTATTTTTTGTTAAATGTTGCCATACGGCAGCATTTTTTATGTTCATGCTTTAATTTTTATTTGAATATAAATTAGGAATATGCTTGGCATATAATTTCCTTAATATGCAACTTTCAATTGTTTTATTTTTTTTGCTATCTATCTTGGAAAATATGTTCGACGTTTTGATGAGAATCCATACAGAATACTTTAGATATATAGCTATCCCAAGTAATTTTTGCATTAAAAAAGATATTTAGAAAGGGATTAGTTGTTTAAAAATTTAAAGATTAATTTAATAAGTGAATACTCTCGCACTAGCGCACAGACAAATAATTAGGAAATTAAAAAATTCATTTAGAATATTTCAAAATATATTATAAAACTTTTATAGACACTAAATAGAAATATAATTAAGATTTCCGAAACGATATCAGTCATATTTTAGGCAGTGTGACTATATTATTTTATTATTTATTTTTCTTTTCATATAACATTTCCTAAAATGTATAGGTAAAAAAATATTTATACAGTTACATGTGCATATGTTTTTATTAAGTTCATAAATTTCATATATTTAGAATAATAGATGATATTTGTACAATAATTAGATTGTTAGATTTTGTACGACAATATGAAACATTTATTAGTAACAGATAAATCCAAGGCAGAATAATTTGAATAAATTTGTTTTATAATTTTAAGTATCATAAGAGGGGCCATTGATTCAATTGTATTCTCTATATATACATTGTGACATTTCTTTCAAAAATTGTGTTTTTTTATAAATGGGCTCAAACAGAAAGCTCCAATGCAGCATTTGCATCGTTTTTCATTGATTTCCAGAATTCCACTTATATCTATCTAATCGGATGAACAAGTATCCTTTGTTTTTATTGCAAATTCAGATTATACCATGGATATTACTAAGCAGCGTTCATACGAGGATAACTACAGCACGCAACGGAAGGTCACGCTTAAAGGTGGGTTTATATAAGGCCAACTATTGGGCGCATTAGAAGATCACGCCTACTTCCGGAAAAATAACTTGACCACAATGGATCAACGGCAAACGGTTGTCCCGTCAGGGCAATGATTTGCCATTGTCCAAAATACGCTGTCTCAACTGTTCATGCGAGGACAATACAGAGTAACAACACAGGCACAACGACTGCGCGCAATCGTTGCCTCTTTACTGTTGTCACTGTATTGTCCTCATATGAACGGTTGAGACAACGTCATTAAGACAATGACCAACGGTTGTCCAGACGGGAGAACTATGCGCCATTGCCCCATTGTGGTCACGTGATTTTCCGGAAGTAGGTGTGATCTTCTATAGCGCGCAATAGTTAGCCTAGTGTGGACCCACTTTTACTTTAGGAAAATCACGTGCCAACAATTGGCAATAGCAAATAGTTATCCCAATGAGACAATCATTTACCACTGTCTCGCTGTCACATAATGTTTCTGAGGTTGGCGTGGCCTTCCTCTGCGCGCCATAGTTGACCTTGTGTGACTTCTGGTTTATGACTTCTCAACAGATGTTTGTTTACTCCTGACACTTTGTCTTCCATCTACTTGCTTAAGACTAAGTCAATGACATTTTCGAGTTGATATGCTGTTCCAATATACAATATTCCAATATGCTGTTCCAAACGCAAAAAATTGTTTGAAAAAACTTACAAAAGAGGTTAAACGCTATTTCCATATATATTTTGGAATCTCATGGATTGCTTGTCAGAAGGTAAGTGATTATAGTAAATAGTCGCCTTTTAGCAAAAATATTTTTAAATTCAATGTTCTTAATTTTTGAATCTTTTTTTTTTTAAATAAAATTGTTTGTATTTCGCTTTAACTTTCATTTTTTTTTGAAATTGCATTTATTTTTATATCTGCGCAGTATACGTTTTAATGCTGTTTTATATCTTTAAGTGCTATTTCTTAAATTCCAAATTGTGATAAAATGTTCTTATGAAAAAGATCATGAATTAAATTCTAATGCATGATTTTTGTTCAAATGCAGTATAATGATTTGTCAACATATTTTGCAGTTCCTGGACTAAAATATAAACCTATTCATTAAAAAAATTGCAATTGTTTTAATGCCTCATGATATGCAAAAATTTATACTTTTAATGTATAGCAACTAATTTACTTTGAAAACTCCTTTCTAAATATAGTTATTTACTGTTAATTTCTAAGTCATTTTCATTCTTGTATTTTTCAATTTGAGATATTTAAGTGGAATATATTTTTCTTGTTCCCAAAATTTTATAGTTAACTTTTGATTTTCAGTCTTAACTATTGTTTTCTATAAACTGTTTTTTGAGATTTGATTTCATTTTCAAGCGGTCTTTCTTAAAATTATTATTCTTTCATCTTTATATTTAGACGAATGAAGATATTTTGCAGCTTTTTATGTCTTTAATATTTCGCAAAATACAGTAGCTATGTTTTTTGTAATTTTGATAGCATGTTAAGAAATAGGAATATAATTTTTGCAGTCATTTCTAATTTGTGAGTTTCATCATCTAATAAACAGGATATTTAAAGAAATTATGCAGTTCATTTTATATAGCTCAGAAAGAAAAAAAAATAATAAGTTAATGGCCAAAAGCAACTAGTCTGAAAATAAATGCACGCAATATTAATGATCCTTTAATTTTCTGTGTAAATCATCAATTTTAGCAAATTACTATGCTGTTTATCAAATAACAGCATTTCATATGGTTTCTGAATGCGTAGAAAATGAATCATATCCATTTATTTACTTTTTTTAATTAGTTGAAAATGAACCATTTTTGTTTCGTTTCCTTTTTTCTAAACATATTGTTGCCGAATCACAGCAATGATTAAAAAACGTTTTCTAAAAAAATATAAACCTTTAAAGCGAGTCTTTTAAAAATTCTGAAAAAAAAAATTCAAAGCAAATCTCATAATAAAATAATTACGATAAACTCATACATTTTTAGTAAACAATTTTGAAAAATACAATTACTGAAACAAATTAATAAATTCCTCCAATGGAAACCTACCGGCAAACCTCACTTTCAAACCTTTTACATTACAGAAATTCAAAATTCCGATCTATATATTCGGTAAAAAAAAATTATTACAGGTAAGAGAAAAATGAATTTTTTACAATCAATAACTAGAAGGATGCATCGTTTGAAGGGCTTACCACCTCCTGATGAAAAGCTACAAAACCTCAGAATTAATCGAAAGAAGAAAAAAAAGTCCTTCAAAATGGCAAATTTCTGTCTGAAAAATATTTTGTCAGACTGCTTTTCCTGCAGCCAATTATTCCTTGCCGAAAGAACTTCTCGGCAACTTTACCAAGGTTCAATCCGCTAAGGTTTATTTACCCAAAACATGGAGGCAACGGAAGAATTTTGGACTAAAGCTTCATTTTAACTAAACCCTTCACTCCCTCTGAGATCTCTTCCCCCTAGGAACTAAGGGAAACAGTTTCCCTGCTGGATTTCTTTGTAATCCTACAGCAACCGTTCAATTTCTTGAGTGCCTTCCTCAGGAGACTACGAAAGCCCTTTTAACGTCATGACTCGCTAGGCGTTGAGTCGGCTGGAAAATGAGCCTGCCTCCAGATTTTTATTTTCTTTTTCCCGACTCTTTTTCTATCTATTTTTTTTTTCAGGGAACATTTTCAGGTGTCGCCGTTCGTGTTATATAAATGCAAATAGAAAGAAAGGTCAGATGAAGAACTCGGTCAACCCATACGGCTTAGGAAAAATCTTGCTTTTGACTTACAGTTTGAATTCGGATTGCTTCTGTTTGAAGGGAATTTGTTTATATATGTAAAAAAAAATTAGCCGTGATTTATAATTACTAAATAAGAATATATATATATATATATATATATATATATATATATATATATATATATATATATATATATAATAATGATATTTTAAAGTTAACATAAACTGAATTAATTTAATAATTTTTATCTCAATTTAGCCCATATTAATTTCATTCTCAAAATATTCTTGTATTTCTTAATCCGATTACACGTTACCTACTTAATTAATTCAAGAGATGCATTGTAAAAATATTTAGTCAGCGAATCCCATGGTGAATTAAGACATTAACCAGTTTAAACGGCTTTGAAACAATCACGAAATTTACAGATTACACATACGTCGATGTATAGAAAAACGATGGTTTGTTTTTCCATCTCAAAATCGGTCAAAATGAATATCATCTCAAATTTTCTTAATTTTCGGTACTTAATTAATTCAAAAAATGCTTTGTAAAAATGTTTAGTCAGCGAATCCCACGGTGAGAATGATTGATAAATGTTGCTGACCTAAATACATAGTTTTATAAGAAGATCCCTGTGTGTTCCCCTGCTTTGAAAGTCATATGATCAAAAATCCCCATGAGAAACTTAATAGTCTATAAGCATTGTAAACAAGATTTTCCCTATTAAATTAAGCTATTTAAGATCCGGTAAAAAATATTCGAGAGCTTTTCCCTCATAACTCGGGCTTTCGTTCTATGCTGTGTGTGTGTGTTCGTCGCTCTCAGCTTGTACATAGACATGCCTGCTTTTCTGTGATTAAATAAAACGACGTAACATCTTCAAAAGTCTGTTCAATGTCTTTGAACTGCAATCTATTTCCAAAAATTTAAGTTTGATACATCCTCTTTTACTAATAGGATGCAAACATTAATTTGATGACAAGTATTATCACACAGGCTTTTCGCATGTCTGTCTCTTCCTTTTTTCAAGGACAGTATTCAAATATCACTATTTCTTGTTACAAATATTTAATATAAATTCCTAAGATTTGTGAGACTATAATCCAGAGAGTTTAGTATGTTAATATGGATTATGAAACTATTCATCTTTGTCTAAAAACTTCAGAGTATAGCTTTTTTCCCCAATACGTTTTGATAAATAAAATTAAGTTTTAATGCAGGGTGATGTATAATTATTTACCATTAATTTATCACCCATTCCTGGAAATAGTTTTAGATTATAAAATAGATAAATTTTAGATTATCAAAATTACTAGGAATCCATAAACATATCAGTGTTCTGTAATTCTTATTTTCAGAAATGGAGCATATGCTCTATTCAAATGAATGAATGTTTTAAATTCTGTTTAAAGAGTAATAATTTATAGGAGATTAGAAATTTTAACATACACATGTGCAATCTCAAATAGAACTGATTTTAATACATTATTATTTAATACATATTAATTATTCTAATCAATTATACATTCTTATTTATAAGAATTTTTAACCATATTAATATCATTATAACTTAATTTAATAAATGAAATATCCTAGTAAACTCATAATCATTGCAATTTTAAAATATTAGGATCTACAAAATTTTAACTTAAAATAATTTATGCAATGTTTTGAGTTCCAAATTTTAATTTTGCTTTGTAGTACATTTAAATTTCAGCATTATGCAAAAACAAAAATCAACCTATTATTTCAGAGAAATATTTTAAATCCTTTAATTTAAATATACTACAGTCATCTATTAATTATCCTAATTACTCTCTTTAAGATAAATTAAGAAGTATTCAAAATTAAACAATTTTAATGATTTATTGAAATAAGATTAATTGGTTAAAAATATGACGTAGTTTTTGATATTACTAAAGGGGTACTTGCATTTAAAATTAGAGACAAGACTAGCTAATGCTAAATTAATAAGATAAAAATCAATTTGTCATCTAAATCTACTGTAATTACTGAGATTTCCATTACATCGGCAGTCTTCGACCTTCTGGTAATTAAGGAAATTGAAAAAAAAAGTATCAAAAAAGCGAATCGTCAAGATCGTTTAGTTCTGAAATCTCTAATTTCAAATTAGAAACAAATTTGTTTTTCAGTTAACTGTAAAAAAATGGTTTAGAGTTGATTATTTTAAATAAATATTTCAGTTTAAAAATTACTAAAATTATTTTTTAAAGTAGAAGCAGAATTTATTTTAACCTCAAAATCTTTACACGGTATAAAGCAAGAGTAGCTAATTTTATATAATTGGATGTGTTAAGTCGATAAAAGGCTCGCTGTTTTTAAAGTATTGATGTATATAATAATCTGATTGAAACACTATTTGAAGAACTCTTTGAATAAAGGGGTTTTGGCTTTACTTTTATAAGCCCATTTGCATCATATGAAAATATGAAAAAAAAGGTCCATATCACGGATAATTTTTTATTTCATATTTAGTTGTAAAATTGTAGAAAAGTAGAAAAAAAATCATTTTTGAGCATTATTTGTTTGTAATTTTGTTCAGTGTGGTAACTTTTGAAATGTGGGATTCATATAAGTATATAGTATATAATATGAATATAGTATATATCATATTATATGCATAACATTTAATATGATGCAGCATATATATACGCTCCAGTGATAGTGACCTGGAAAATTGAGCGTATATATACGCTAATGATGCAAATGGGTTAAGAAAGACATTGATAATTCAGTAAAAGGCCGCGGTGGCCTGGCGTTAAGGTCTCGGCTTCGGAACCGGAGGGTTGCAGGTTCGTGGCCCGACTCCACCGAAGAATTGCTGTGTAAGCGTGTCTGGTGTAAGTTAAATCCACCGGGACCAAACGTCCTCCTGCCTGTGTGGTGTGGAGAAGGGCTGTCTCGTCATCTGAACAGGGTTCAAAATCAAGAGATTCGTTCCAAATTAACCCTAGTATACTTTAAAAAGAGACATTAATATAACTAAACTAAATTGATAATTTATGAATTTAGTTATCGATGAGCATTAAAACTTTTTTCAATGAACTTATGCCTTTTTTATGTATTGTGATATTCATGTAGAAGAAAATATCTGTTCATTCAAATGAATAACATTTTTATTGGAGACTTAAAAATTAAAAACAATTATTTAATCAAAAAAATATTATGCATGTTTTATGTCTGGGTAATCGTTTAATCTATATAAAAAATGAATGTTTGTCTGCAATTTTCTTATGCGCAACCATACCGTTCACCCGATTGTAATGAAATTTTGACTACTTATTACTTGCAGTTACATTGCAGGTTTCATTGCATTTAATGAAGTCATTGCCCACTTCCTTGTTTCTTCCATTTTTTTTTACTATGTTTTTCAGAAACAAAGTGATTGCAAATTAAACTTTAACTACAGATAGTGGATAATTTACTTTCTTAATACTGTTACGGATTTTCCTATCCTTAAAGTCCGTCGGGTTCTTTTTACCTTGTATAGTGGGTGTGCACGGTGTGAGAGGAGATGAACACACAAAACAGCACACTGCAGATAATAGTCCACAATAGCAACAGTAGTCCACAGGCAGAAATTCCGTAGTGACTACGTCCACAGCTCACAAAGCTACCAGACAGGTTTCAGGCAGGAGAGGGAATCTTTAAGGGATTCTTTTCTACGCTAACGTAGGTCTCTCCGTAGCAGGCTGAAACTATTTCTCTGTCTCTTCTTGACTTCGCTGCCGACTCACTACTTCGCACAACGGAACTACTCCTCAGTCCAGGACAGCTCCGTTAACGACGACGATACAACGGGCTACGACACACGACACAGGTTTCGTCAGAAAATGCCACACAGCAGTCCTTCGTTCAGGACTTTGCTTCCAAGACCTCTCAGTTCAGGTCTTCTCGATTAATGCCGCTGCACTTCTTGTCTTCTCCGTTGAACACCAGACCGTTCAGCTTCGACTTCTCTCTCCGATTCTTCTTCAGGTCTTCTCCTTTCCTTTTTCTTTAACTTTGCTGCTTCTCGCTGGATTCACACCTCTGCATACTGGCTGCTTATATATACCGGCGGGAGGCGGGGCTAACATCTTCTGGACCAATCAGGAGCATTCTGGATGTATTTCAGCTTCTAATGGACGGATCGGGAAAATCCTCGATGTTTCGGGTACTTTCCATTTTGTCGCCAAATTCGTCGCCAAGTCGCTAAATGATCGCCAAGTTTGTCACCAAGTCCTGGGACCTATGACGTCACGCCCATTTACTATCCAATACATATTACTGTAAATCTCTCTTCCTTACGATGACAGTATCAGGGCGGGAAAGCAAAACTACACGTTCGTAACAATACATTTATTGGATATTTGATAGTGACAAACAGTATAATTAATGCCTATGCTGTATTCGAACTCGCTTTGAAATTCTTGTAGTCCATCGATGGTGTCAGCAGAGTTAGGGAACAGAAAGTTTCTAGAAGTCAATAAAAGCAATCTGAGAACTGCAGAATATCTGAAAAAGTTCTAGTCGAACACAGCTGTTTACCTTTCTAAATCTTCGAAATAGTTCTGTAGCTTTTTCCTACTGATTGTGTTGTCTTGTGATTTAGAAATACTCTTTCTGGATTTAAATGTTTGTAATATGGTACCAAATAAGAAGACACTTAGTGGCTATCACCACCGAATTGTTTCAGAAATTCTTAAAACTATAAATCGTTCCAAGCGAACTATCAATAGAATTTTTTTTTATATTTTATGACTTCCACTTTATTGAAATCCCGTGGTACACTATTCTGATAACTATATCTAAAGACCACAAACATTTCAAGCTAATCCAAGTTTTATATTAGTTATAATTCAATGTTTTCCATTATTGAATTACAGATTCTCGCACACATTTTCTTTTATAAACAGATCATATTCTTTCGTTGATTCAGCATTTACTAAAAAGTTTTGTATAAGTTGATGGAATTAAAAAAATGGTAGGAAGGCAAAAAATTTTAAACAGATCGAATGCAGTTCAACCTTAACATGTGTTTATTTTTATTGCCTTCAATATTCTGTTAATAAAAATGCTATGACTTGATACCAAAATCTTGCCTTCGAATATTGCGTTTGAGAGATAAGATTTCTTTAAACATCAACTGTAGACCTAAGGTAAGATTATATGATTCTTTCTCTAGTTTATATGGTGTAGATGTATGACACATTTGGGATTGCTATCATTATCTGATCATGATTCAAAAATTTGATACCCGTTTTTATGAATCCTTTGGTGGTTTTAAAGAGGAGTATTATAACCAATCGGTACACACAATAAATAGTTCATTCATTCTGCATTTTCAGCGGTTTGTTCTCATGAATGGATAATAAACTAAGGACATTCTTCAATTAAATTTATTATTAATGTATCCTTATTTTAATTGTATGTACGTTACATTAAGGTATACGACTACGTTAAAAACACTGGTTATCGACCACACTGGCGATTTCTTTTAAAATTCTTATTTCTTATAGTTCAGATTCTTCCCAAAACAGTTGATTTTTTCTAAGAGAAGGACGGCATGACCTATCATCCAGAATCACATATTTTTCAGCTAAAATTTGTCTTAAACTTCAATTTTTTCAAAACTTTAATTTTAATCCAAATTCTCTACCGTTGACATGATACCTCAAAAACTAATAGAGGTATTGATATAAAAATTTTAGAGAGTGTTTTAAATACTATAAGCAAAGGAATGAACCAAAAGTTTGATTGTTGGTGAAATACTTTTTCATTTATAGGTTTTTTTTAGAAAAATTAAGTTGTAAATTTATGTTAAAAATGCATAAATGCGCATATTTTTACACATAATTTCTTTGCAATCTCATCATTTTTCTTATATTTTGGTTCATTTCATTCATCATTGTAATTTTATGACTTGTGTGGAAAGAAAAATAATATTGCTGCAGTACAATTTTGCTTAGAGTGCAAAACGTTTTGGTTCAATTTCATTAAAATTTACTATAAATTTTAACATTTCTCAAAATATATTATGTTTTCAACTAATTGTTTTTGTATTTATAATGTTTATTATTATCAATACATCTAAAAACCATAAAAATTTTCTAAAAAAAAAATCCAATTTTTCAAAAAATTTTACATCGAACGTAGTCGGATACCTTAACACTAATAATGCAATGTGGTGAAAATAAGTCTGAAATATTTAACATTATTTAATAATATTGTGCATGATTTTAATTGACAGTAAATGAAGATCAACCCTAGAAAAGAATTCGTAATAAAATTTCATAATATAATATATAATTTTCATGCGAATAATTCAGTAATTTGCATTAGTTCCTTACTTGATAAATAACTATAATGAAAAATAAAAAATAAATAAAAATAAAACTTCTAATAATAAAAATAAAACTGAAACTCAGTAAATAAAACATGTATGATATCAAAAATATTTATTAAATGTTGAAATATACTGCAATGAATTATTTATAATCTTACAGGTGTGCGATTAAAATACTTTTACCAAACGGAATGTTAAAAATAACTTTTGCCACAGCTCGTTTAAAAATTGCAAAAACTTTTATCTTATGAGTTCTTTATTCCTTTTGGTACGATAAGCCACTGTCTAAGAGTTGTCTGGTAATAGAATTAAAGCTTTTCTTTGCTTAGTCAAAAAAAGGAAGAAAATTACTCTATTCTTTACTGTTGCGGTTACTTTTGTTTTCTTCAAAAGTCAGCTCCTTTTCTTTTCCATCTAATGCAGCTTTGAGAGCAATAAAAAAAGTTCATTTTCCAAAAAGGCCAAAGCATAAGAATTGAGTGTGTTTTTAGAGAGGGAACAGATAGCCGGAGGGCACCAATTAGAGAAATTGTGCATTTATTCACAATTCACGCTTTCAGCAGAATTAGAATCGGGAATAAAAAGTTATCCGTAATACATGTTTCAAAAGCCTCTTCCGAAACATTGGAGGAAAAATTCCGAATAAGGGCATTAGAATTGGTATCAGTCAACTTGTTGAATATTTATAGAGAATGAATAAAATTTATAAAAAATTTCTTTGGCTTCTGAAAAGAATGTTGACAAAATTTAGAATATTGGAATATTAATCTCTGATTGAAATAGAGTTTATTCCTTTTAATGTTATTTGATATTGCTTTATGAAAAATCAATTGGATGACACAGTAAATAAAAGAGGTTTCATTTTTTCTCAATTCCGTGGAAAAAAAACAATTTTGAATTTATAAAAAAAACAAATATTGATATATTTGTAAAATAGTAACAAATGTTGAAGCTTTCAACATTAAACATTGCAGCTGTATTTGAGATTTATATAATATCCATTCTTAAGAGATGAGATATTTTTAGTTCGTACTGTAAGAGATTGTGTAGTGTAGAAAACTCGATCTGGTAAAAGATGATTTATATCAATTTTGGAAAGATCATAATTTTTTTTTCTTCTACAGTCAATGATTGTACGGCAATTGAAATACGCTATATCTTTAAATTATGGATATGATATAAATTTGAATACAACTTTTTGTAATGTTCAATATTGTAGCTATATGTAACAGGGTGATCAGCAAATAAGCCTTGATTTCAAAATTAAATATCTCTACAAAAATGATCCATAGAATTATGAGGTAAACTGTAAGATTATTAGCAAAAATGTAAAAATAGTGTACAAAAGTTAGAAAATTCAATTACAAAAATCGTTAACAGATGGCGCTCTACGCTGTAAACTCTTTCTCTGAAAGGAGTCTTAAAAAAACAAAAAACAATGAAGTGGTGCGGTCTTTGCAACCAAAATACAATATTTTCCAAATGTTCGCCGTTCGAAATAATGAGGTGGTGTCATTGAACAATGAAATTTGACATCACGTCTTGCATTGTCTCAACGGAAATGGAATCACATGCAACACCAATCAACGATTCAAGCTCAACTAGAGTGGTGGGATTGTTTCTATAGACAGTGTCTTTCAATGCTCCCCACAGAAAGAAGTCACAAGGAGTCAGATCAGGAGTGATTTTTCATTTCTGACGTCACACTGAAAGCGTCATGTGCATTGTGATTTTTATTAAAAAACTTATATTTATTATTACTAAATTTCCTAAACTTTTGTGCAGCATTTTTACAGTTTTGCTAATAAACGTACAGTTTACCGCATAATTCTATCAATCTTTGTTGTAGAGATATTTAAATTTGAAATCTTGGCTTATTCGCTGATCACCCTGTAGCAATTATTTTACATGTTTTGATACATAGAAAATGATCTGTTTAAATACAAACCTTAGATAAATTTTGCCTCAGATCAGAGTTTTTGTGTCTCTAGAACTGAACATAGTACAAAACGCTATTGTGGATGAAAGATATTTTTTAAAGGATTTATTAAGCTAGATCTTCATTTTGAATCACTTCAACAATGAATTACATCATTTTTACAAGATTGGGCTATTAAAAGATTACATTAGAGAACCAACTTATATTTATTGTCAATGGATATTTAAGCTATACTATATTGTATACTACATGACTGTATATCTTATAGTCGATCCGTAAGTGGTTGCAAACATACGATATTTAAAAACACGCTGAAGGATCGTTCTTCTCTATTGTAAATTATGCTTCTTTAGAATGTTGCTAAGAAAATGAAGCCGCTGAAAAGTTCCACACGATTGCCAAAAAATAACGAAGTTTAATTCCTGAAGAATCGAAAGTAAAATGACGCGGTAATGTAAATAATTGAGGCATTTATAGAAATCAACAACACCAGCAAACATCAAATCGTTATGAATCAATAAACAGCAACTCAGTTAGAAAGCTCGCTCTGCGATGAACACTGTAAAGAGAAAATTGCCTAGATGACTTGCTTCATCCCTTAGATTTTATATATGTTCTTCAATATAGCATAAAAACTGAGTACCGTATCTCGAACCCTTATAGAAGTTTCGCCATAATGTTTCTGGTATCTACATTTTTGCTGTCAAAGTCGTCGATTTTGTTAACAAATTGTCCCTAATGCCAGGGATCATTGATCAGGCAGCCATTTAGTATCCAATAAAAGTACCTGTAAATCCCTCCTCCCAGCTAAGAGACTAGTCAAGAATGCAACATTAAAGATTCATAACTATTAAGCACATCAAAACGGTGCCGTTGAGTACCGTATCGCAAACCCTTATAGAAGTTTCGCCATAATGTTTCCAGTATCTTCATTTTTGCTGTCAAAGTCGTCGATTTTGTTGACAAATTGTCCCTAATGCCAGGGGTCATTGACCAGGCAACCATTTAGTATCCAATATAAGCACCTGTAAATCCCTCCCAACTATGAGACTAGTCAAGGATGCAACATTAAAGATTCATAACTATTAAGCACATCAAAACGGTGCCGTCGAGTACCTTCTCATATCCTCTACTAAAAGATATTTTTATGATAGATTAAGTGATTTCAGGTAAGATATAATTACAGAAACTTTATATTGGTTCTTTCTTATCAATAGAATATCGGGCCATTTTCGACTTCTTATTTCTTTTCAAAAGAATTTTTCTGCAGTTGCTCTGAATTCCCCCCTCCCCTTGATTCTGTATTTCACCAATCAAATCATAGCAGATCTTTTGACCGAAATTATAACAAAACTTTAGATGAATTTTGATGAGCAAGTAGGATTCGATGATTTTTACTTGTTCGTAAATTGATTGAATTTCACTGCGATAAACAATATTTTTTTTCGTTCTTAAAAACGGAGCTTCATTTACGGTCAAGAAACTCTAAAATTCGAAATATTCAAGGATACAAATACGATAAAAAATGGTTTAATTACTTTTGTGCTTATTTATTTATAACGAACTTTGAAGGTTAAATTCTTACTATATCGTATGTAATATATATGAATTTAGTAACAAAACAATCTGGGTAATTTTTTTTTTACTTTTTGAACATTTTTATGTAACTTGCCATGTTTTTTTTTAATTAGGAAAATTTGTAATTACTCTATCCTAAATTAAGCTCTCATTTTGTACAGTTATGCATTTTTATACACATTTATTTTTTGATGGCAATGCATTTTAAAAATATATTCAGAACGTAACCAATTAAATTTTGATTTTATACTAGATAATTTGAGGAAAAACTGATATAAAGATGATATAGCATTTATTATGATAAATAACATTAATATAATTTATTGATTATAGTAAAAATATTAAAAAGCAAAAAAAAAAAAATCTGCAATTCAATTTCTTATTAGAGAAATAAGTTTATTTAAAAAAACTCTTTTAACTATTCAATATTGCAATTTCATTCACAGTCATAACCGGAAACTTCAGATATCTGGCTTCATATAATTTATGAATGTACACCATGATGAATTTCACATATTCATAAGTATATATAGAATTCTTAAAATTCATATGAATACGTGAAATTCATTATGATGTATATCATATTCCTGAAAGTACTTCATATGATGAGGGATCACAGCAAACTGATTAACTTTTGAGCGCAAGAATTACTAGTAGTTGCGCATTACATTAGTTTATACTATTTGTAATTCATTACATTGCAGTACTTGTTATTCATAAGTTTGAAGCAGACATGTCTCCTCGAAAGTTATTCATAAATCATTTTCAAGCACGTTCTGTACTTTCAAGAAGTATGGAAACAAGTCACGCGTTTCTTGAATTTGATATTCTGAAATAGTTCATGTCTGCTTGCACGTTTTCAGTTTTCTATATTACTGAGACTTTTTATGCATTTCCCATTGTTATATCAGGCTCATTTGTCCGAAACTTCATTTTGACTTTTAGCTCGAAGTGGCAGTTGAAATTTGAAATCTTATGGGAAAATAAATAGTTAAATGACAAATTCTGTCTCAAAAC
The DNA here is from genome assembly GCA_026543055.1 of Argiope trifasciata. Lineage (NCBI taxonomy): Eukaryota > Metazoa > Arthropoda > Arachnida > Araneae > Araneidae > Argiope > Argiope trifasciata. Next base: position 2,104,510 of record JAPMOQ010019132.1, read on the forward strand.
TTCATTCAAATGTTTTTATTTCATTTTTGATGTTGAAATAAGAGAATGCACATAAATCGAAAAAGGTTAGTCGAAATATCAATGGATAGTTAAATGTCAAATTCAGTTTCAATACTTCATTCAAATGTTTTTATTTCATTTTTGATGTTGAAATAAGATGATGGACATAAATCGAAAAAGGTTAGTCGAAACATCAATGAATAGTAAATACTCAGGCGTTCAAAGAATGCATGATCATAACAGCAGAAGGTCGTTAATGTGTTAAGTGAAGGTCATTACCGCAGTTTTTGTCGAAACCCCGCCCATTTGGATGAGTTACGTTAGGCGACTGCAGCGCCAATTGTAATTCAGTAGATATTGAATATTCGAACCGAAAGGTTCAATTGGTAATGTGTACCTGATATTGTTATGTGTTGAGGTGTATTGAGTGTGTTTTCTTTGTGATGTGTGTGTGTCTGTGTTATGAAAAGAAATAAACGTCGTAATAACGTTTAAACCGTTCATGGATTGTATTATTGACATTTCTCTACATACCGGCGTCCCAAAATGATATAGGTAAGTGAAATATCTTACCTTTTTATTGATTTATTATCAGATTTTTAAAAGTAAATTTGATATTTGGCGCCCGAACAGGGACTGCCATTATTGATATAGAGAAATTTTTATTGACTTTTTGAGAGGTTTTATATGTATTGTTTACATTGATCTGTAATGAAAAAGAAATAGACGCTACATATTAAAACCAATAGAAAACACACACACTCACATATTTAAAGCTGAGATAAACGATAAAAACACATTTATTGATATGGCCGAGGACGAGTTAAACAGATTGAAAAGGAGACGAGGCGCGGTCAGAGCATCGATCACCAAACACATAGCAAAAATAGAAAACGATCTAATTTCCCCAGACATTGCTGTCTGTGAATTAGAAGAAGCACTAGAAATTTTATACAACAAAATTGAGGAGTTAAAAACTCTCGATGCTCAAATAGGAAACCTCATTAAAGTAGAGGATATTGATGAAGAATATAAATTAGTCGAAGAATACCAAGACAAAATAACTAAAATAAAATTTAAAACGTTGCGATTCATAAAGAATTTAAATAAAGAAACTGTGTCAAATACTTCTTCCAATGAAATAATATCTCAAAATTCTACTTCTTTCATTCAAGGAATGGAAAAAGATCGCGTGAAATTACCAAAATTGACAATTCCAAAATATTATGGTGATGTCGCAGAATGGACAAATTTCTGGAATTGCTTTGATTCTTCAATCAATAAAAACGAAAATTTGAGCAAAATAGACAAATTCATTTATTTGAGATCATTGTTAGCGGGGCCGGCTCTTAGCGTTATAGATGGCCTTTCGTTAAAAAATGAGCATTACGACGACGCAATAAAGCTCTTAAAGCAACGTTTTGGAAATGAAGAAATTTTAATTAATGTTTTTATTGAAAACCTCATTCATACGCCCCCACTAAAGAACTCCAATGATGTCAAAACATTCCGAAACATGTTTGATCATATTCAGAAAAATATAAGAAGCTTGGAATGTTTATCAGTTAAGAAGGAAACATATTCGAACATTTTAGTTCCTATTTTAACAAAATTGTTACCCAAAGATTTGTTGTTAGAGTTTAATAAAAGAACCAAAAGCGCTACACTGTCTGTAATTGATGAGCTATTGGAATTTCTATCCTCTCAACTAATAGCAAGAGAAATAACGTACATAAATATAAATCCATTTCCTCAGGAAGTCAAAACACATAGAATGAGTAATACCAATCCAAGGTCACAAGGTCAGACTGCATCTGCTTTAATAAACGAATCGTCGCCAGAAGAAAAAATATTAAAAGAAAATAAAAAATGCATATTTTGTAAATCTCATGAACATTGCTCTGCTTCATGCGATAGTGGCCTAAGCATCGAAGACAAAATTGATATATGTAAGGCGTCTGGCTCTTGTTTTCGTTGCTTAAATGATAAAATAAAAATAAGACATTTGTCATCCAATTGTAGGGCAAAATTGAAATGCGGTTTTTGCTCTGGGAGACACGTTACCATCATGTGTTTCCGGGAACAAAAAATAAAGAAAAAAAATGTTTCGGATATTTCTAATAATAAACCAGACAAGGATTACGTTTTAGGAAATTCTACTGGGGGGGAGAAAATTATGTTACAAACACTTGTAGTTAATGTTTCGGGGGGAAGAAAAAATCATTTGATTCGAATGTTGATAGATACTGGCTGTTCTGCCAGTTATCTATCGGCATTTGCTGTGCAGAAACTTGAATTAAAGAGCCTTGGACAGGAAATTATTGTTCATGGTCTATTTGGAGGGATAAAGAAAAAAGAATCGCATAAAAAATATGTCATCAATTTAAACAGTTTGGATAATAGTTTTTCTTGCACTTTAAATGTTTTGGAACAAAAAACGATCTGTACACCGATTCCGAAATTGGATAATAAGAAAATTATTGACTCATTTAAAGCGCACGGAATTTATCCAAGTGATTTAACTGTAAATGAAAACTTATGTTTATTTGATAAAGATGCAAATGAGATTCACGGATTGATTGGCGCGAACTATGCCGGGGAATTATTTACAGGAGAAATAAAAAAATTAACAAATGGACTTGTAGCCATGCAGACCAAATTGGGTTGGACGTTAATGGGGAAAACGGGTGAGAATCTTGGCGCGGATGAAGCGCTTTTGTCCCTTCATGTTAGTGACTCCAAAATTTGTGACTTATGGTCGCTTGATTCTCTCGGAATTACGGAGCCGAATATTTCTCAAACGCGAGCGGAAATTGAACAAACAGCAACAGATCATTTTGT
>JAPMOQ010019132.1:2107360-2117432 GCA_026543055.1 Argiope trifasciata
TACCTTTTTATTGATTTATTATCAGATTTTTAAAAGTAAATTTGATAGTTTTAACTGTAGGTAAATCAATTACTAGAATGAATGCTTGGCTTCTATGGCTAAGCTCAAATACTATAATATAAAAGGAAAAATATGAAAATGTTATATTATTTTATTCTCACTTGTAGAAAAGGCATCCTTACTGAATTTTTTCCTTCAGTACATAAGATATTTTTTGAGCACGGTACTTGAGCAAATATTGTACATTCAAATACAGCACGGTACTGGTACGATACAAAAATTAATACCGAGAAATTAGTTTCTATCCCTCGAAATATTCAATCAACTGAAATGTGATTAGTAGGTTGATTGTTTATGAAGAAAAATTATAGTAATGATCCTCCGGTGATCAAAATATTATACATTTCCTTTTCAAGTGTTTTGAAGAATGAAAGAGCGTCCTGCTCTCCCATCTGGAATTCTTTTTTTTATTCAACTCTATCAATGCTGAAATGCCCCAAACATCCATTCAACAAAACTACGAAGGGTGCCCTAGGCGCCTCGATATCGCAACAAATTCCACACTTTTTTGTGAAATTTTGTTGGTTGATTGATTCATTGAGGACCTGATGCTCGTTCTTTGATATTATAAAGTAGTTTCTAGGTGCGTTTGATGGATAGGAGGGTTTTTAAGAGCTATCAAGCGATATTCGATCATACATTTGTTTAATAGCCTTTAGATAGATTGGTTTCTTTTGTACTTCAACCCCTTAAGAACATGGGTTATCATTGGTGGTTTTATGGGGCAGATAATTCATACCTTTAAAATCGAAACTGAGGCTTTTTAGTATTTTGAGGTATGTGAACACGAATGATCTTGGGAATGAGTTGATTAAAATCTTCATCTACTTACAGTCTAAAGATTGAATACTTCTCACAAATTGTATCAAATATTAGGCGTAATTTTATTCAAATAAGAAGCATAAAGCATCTTTCTATCTGAAACATGAAAAGTATCCATAAACACAGACTAATATATCAAAACAAAAAACACACAATACAATGTGTAAATAACATTCTCAAAGCTTTACTTAGTTGCAAATTTGGTATTCTATTCTTGTAACCGTAACTGTTTTCTTAGGCCCTCTATCGGTCGCTGCCATGAACAATCAGTTCATGTCTTGGAAGCGAGTGTAAAGCATGATATAGTCCCCGAGTATTATTTTAATGCATATATGTTAAATGTTATTGTCCTAAATAGTTTTGTCCCTTTGTAAATCATTCTTTCAATGTCATTAAATGTATTTTTAACTAAATTGGTATGATTTATTGATTTTAATATTCTACCCTGACAGGAATTAAAATTTTGGCGCCTTTTTGGTCACATTCTGTTTTTTACATTATCTAAGGAAACAGCCAGAAGTGAAAACGTCGAGTGTGCAATTTTTGGTTTACCATCAGCATGAATGATACTATCATTAATACTTCCTTGCTGATGATCAGATAGCTTTAGGTTAGTAAGTCTGCTATATATTTTTCAGATTTCCGTTAGAGACTAACAGATTTACGAACAAGCCAAACAATGTTACTAATAGTTTTTTTTTAGTAAATAGAGGATAAGATGTTCATTTATTTTGGAATATTTAGCCTTTGCTCTTTAAAAGAATTAATGTGTGTGTGAAGATTAATTTCTCATTTAGTAGTATTAGCATGAATTCAAGATGTTTCATTCGCTATGCTTGACAAATCTATTGAAAAGTTACAATATTTTATACTCACAAAAGTGTTTTACGTATTTCATGAAAATCCATTACTTATTGGAAAATGTTCATAGATTAAAAGATTTCGTCAGTGTATCCAAACATTTTTCGTACCTCTCAGTGGTTGGTTGGTTAATTGGATTTTTCTGGCACAAGAGGCATTTTTGGCCAAACTGCGACAAGCATAGGGTTTGAAATCCTACGAGATATAAAGTACCAAAGATTGAAGTATATGAAATAAAGCAAAAATGCACATATTCAGATGATATAAAATGTTTTCAAAAGTTTCAAATTCGGATAAAAGTTTCAATAATGGTTTTCTCACAAAAATTGTTAAAAAATTCAATGAATAAATTGCGAGTAAGTAGCAAAAGATATAGCTAAATATATAAGTAAAAGCCAATGGTTTTTAAAAATTTAAACTTGTTTGGGTGATGTTCTTCACCCACCAAGTCCTGTTGAGTTAATGATAATGAATTAAAAAAGTGTAGTCGATACGAGTTAAAACGTGAGCATTCAATAAAAATGTTCTTGATAGTTAAATCTACGTGACAGGTCTGGCACACGTACCTCTCAGTGAGATTGGAAACAAATTCCATGTCCCTACAAATTTGACATGAACTTTAGGGGGTCTGCAATATTCTTACATAATCTGACCAAATTAGCAATAAGATATTTTATGTTTTTAAAACGTTTGCTGTATCATCAATAAAATTTTTTGCCCATTTCTGACGATTAAAACAATTAACACAGTCTCTCTTATAGTAAAATTAGTTTATAAAGGCAGCGGTAGCCTGGTTGGTAGAGAGTCAGTCCGGTAACCTAAAGATAGCGAGTTCTGACCTAGTCTTGGCCAAAGACAGCCGTGTTGGCTATTGGCAGTTAGGGCACGTTAAATATGTCGTAACTGTAAAGTCCTCCAAGTTCCCATAACAAATGATACCTCTGGGGGATACTGAATCAAGTTTTTGGTTTAGTTTAGTTATATTAACGTCCCTGTTTAAAGCAACACTAGGGATATTTTGGGACTGACCTCGTCATTTTGAACCACGGTCAGATGACGAGGACGACACGTGAACAGGCATCCCCCTCTCCACACCACACCAGCGGGAGGACGTTTGGCCTGACAGATTTAGCGTGCAAGAGACCCCCTCACACGATGGTTCTTCGGTGGAATCAAGTCTCGAACCTGAAACCCTCCGGTTCCAAAGCTGAGACCTTATTACCAGGCCACCGCGGTCTACTGAATCAAGGATGAGTCGGTATTTGATTTGGATTTAAATTCTAACTTGCGGATGGATGGATAATGAATGTGGGAATAAGTTCGACCGCCCCCTAAAATGGTTTGTATCGTGTGTGTTCGAGCAAAGTCGTACTTTCACCTTAACGGTGCTTATTAACAACAAAAGGCGCACACTTCTGCCTTAATTTGAAAGAGCTACTCACATTCGACTTGGTATGACCAAGTGGCATTAGACCGAACCGAGTTTATAGAGTAAATCCATTAGATATATGTCCCGCGTCAAACAATGCGAAGAAATAATATGATGTGTAAGAAAGTTTGACAGTTTTGTGTATGATTATTTTCAGCAAACTGAAACAGATACTATTTTTTGGTAATGGAACAAAAACAGTTTTAATTTTGTATTGATTTCAGTGATATTTAGCGAAATATTTTATTCGATGTGGTTATGTGAAATATTTAACTTAAATCCACTGGCTATTGTCATTCGTCTGTTGGTTTCTTTATTTTGCGACACAATAAGCACTGTCCTTTAGTGCTTAACTGGTTGAGATCCAAATATAACTTGTAAGATGATTAGTGTGTTTAGTAGTGTTCTATCGATCCTTTATCTGTATACTACAAATTTTGACACGCTCTGTATAGTGTGAAATTATTAGGTTGGTGCGTATGAAATGTCGGATTATTAAGTGATTGTATAAAACTGCATATCTTTCTTCAAAAGCTGTTTATTCAATCAAAGTATGCTCCATTCGCTTCAATACACTTCTCCCAACGAGATTTTAAAGCGTAGATGCCTGTCTTAAAAAAATTTTGGTCTTTAGAATTAATAAACTCTGATATCGAGTTTTTTAGACTGTCTTCATTTTCATAGTGTTTGCCCCTTAAAAACAGCTCTAAATGCTTGAAAAAATGAAAATCGGTCGGCGAGAGATCCGGTGAATATGGTGGATGCTGCAAAACTTCATATTCCAGTTCGTTCCAGCTTATTTCGCTCTGTCAGTGCGTGCGGTACCCACTTGTCCATCTTCTTAACCTTGCCAATCTCAGAAAGGTGTCTCAATATCGTTGTATGGTCAACTTTCATCCTGATAGCAAGTTCCCTCGTGGATACGGCTGGATCCGCTTCCACTAGAGCCTTCAGGTCATCATTCTTCACAGACGTTTTGGGTCTTCCGCGCGGCTCATTTTGCAGTGAAAAATCGCCAGTCCGAAATTTTTCGAACCAACGCTGCACTTACCGATCGTTAACCGTATTCTCCCCAAACGCTTGGTTTATGTTGCGTGCAGCTTTTGCAGCACTATTACCAAGTTTGTACTCATATAAGAAAATGACGCGAATGTCGGCAGAATTCATATCGGCAATAAACTCAAAAGAAATAACAAAAGGGAAGACCTTCGAGAAAACCTATTTTGCTGAAATGAGTCTCTGGCAATGGACAATACGACTATGAATGAGGTTATGCCAAAGACAAAAGTATAACGAAAACAGGGAGACAAACGTCCGCATGTAAAGAGAATCCGACATTTCATACGCACCAACCTAATAGAATTATTCAATATAAACTGGATATTTAATTTAAAAAATGAGTTTCAGCAGTTATTAATTATTGAGTGGTTTTATAAAATAAGAAATGAGGGCGAATAGAAGTTTTTTTTTTTAAATCATAGAAGAACATAATTTATGTCTAATAAATTTTAAAATATCGGGGCTAAATATATATGTTAAGGTAAAAGTAACAAATTCGGTGATTATATAAAATTACCCGTGATTATACATAATCATCACCACAACTTATAATGGGGATTTTATAAACTAACCGGTAAATTTGATAAATATGAAATAACTTATCATATTTACCAAATTCAGTGGCGATTATATAAAATTACCGTGATTATACATAATCACCGAATTTATCAATTTTACTATGACATATATAATGTATTTGTACTTATTTATTTATTATTTATTATATTTATTTATTAATTATTATTATTTATTTTTTAAAATAAAAACTCTCAACATTAAAGTAATTCAATGAACTGGAAATCATTAAATATTAACCATTCCTTACATTGCACACATTTAAATACATAAATCAGGTTACTAAAATATCTTCCTAATTTCGATTCAAGTATAAAAGTTATAAAAAAATTATTATATAAAAGTTTTTTGATAAAAGTATGACTGAAAAAAGAATTTTTTTTGATAAAAATATGATTGTCAAAAAAACAAATTATAAAAGTGAGCGGCGCTAGTAAAAGAACTCAAAGTACATTGGAATTTTATTTATATTCATATTATACATATTAATGTATTTAAAAACCATTTTTAAGCTTTTTATTATTCACAAACATTCGCTAACTTATGAATAACTATTAAAAAAAATTTTATAATATAAACTTTAATGAAACTGTTTAATTACTTTTCTTTATCATTTATTTCATCCTTTTAGTTTCAATCATATTTTATATTCATTGATGTAAATATTTAGGAATTTTTGAATCAATTTTCTTCTCAAATTATCTACCAGTTGATACTCGCATATTGAATAAAATTTTAATGTGATTAGAAATAATGAATAATAATATTTTATAACATATATAATAGAAATATATAGAAGTGAATAATGAATTCTATAGAAAACAAAAATAATGAATTAAATGATGATTAAATTCTGAAGTTAATATTTTATACTATCGTAAAAAAATTTAAAAATTAATTTTTACAAAATGGAAAACGTCACTTTAAATACTTGAGCTATCAAAGCAATTCACTATTCATAAATATCAAATGAATCACTTTGCTATATAAAGAATGTTCTGATTTTCTTAATAATTTTCATCAATTTTTATGGAGCATGCTTGATACAATATTATGACTCGAGTTGAATATCAGATATATACTGAAATTTATGAAAACAGATAAAATTTATGCATTTTCAGTTATGAGCGAAATAAATAATCTTTAGTGTTTTAGATGGCACTCTGGGGGGTCTGAAGAAATATGGTGATATATACAAAATATTTGCTTTCTTTGCCTTAGTTCTGCAAAATCATCTCGCCATTATAAATTCTATAAAATAAATGCTTCGTTTTATTTATTGTAACAAAGCTAGAAAGAGTTAACCTTGAATAACTAGTTTTTTGTAAAAATATAATTTTTAACTTTATTTTATATTTTTATCTCAAATAAAAAATCATTATAAAACAATGAGATATAATTTAGTTCTTCACATATTAATTTTTATTATTCTGCTGTCAAGAAAATGCTCTTTCCATAAAATATTTAAATTAAAATTGTAACCTTATTTAGATAAGGTTTTATATGTAAATAAAATATTTATACAATGCTATTAAAGCATTGAAGATTATTCCGTAGAATATAACACATCTAAAATTTAGATATAGAGTAAAATATTTATAGCTTCAGAATAATATCTGAATTTTAAACACTTGAAACGCAAGTACCATAAAAAAAATGATTTTACATAAAAGAATATGCAATTTTTGAAATATATGTACTCTCAATTTATTTTTAAGACAACGACTGAAACATAAAATTTTAAAGAAATAGATTTACATGTCACAAATTATTTTGAAGCCACTGAAAGAATTTTATGACTAACTATTTAACTAGGAAACAATAACTATGTGTTAAAATCACCAGTGAAATCAACCATAAATTATGCTATTAAGTCTTGTTTTTACTTCAAAAATGAAATAAAGGATCTTTTATATTTCCATGTAATTTTATATTAAATTCTTGCTCTTCAAAATTCTTAAAAGTATGCTTGAGGATAAATTTATAATTATAATATGTTTAAATTATAATTTCAGGATCAATTAAATTTATATAATATGTTATAATAAATTAATTATCATAGTATGTTATACCAAATTATACTATGTATAAATTATATTTAGAATATTGCGCTTATAAATGATAAAGATTATGTAATTCTTGGAATTAAAAATTTAATTTTTTAAATCATTTTTCAAGCGTGCAAATTTTCCGATGTTGTTTTTGTTGTATATTTTAGGATTTCAAAATATCTCTTTTTATTTTTTAAAATAAGAGCCGGTGTTTTTTTTTTTTTTTTTTTTTTTTTTTTAGAATTCGCTGTATTTACAAAATCTTTTACAATGTTTTATTTATTATTTATAGATTATATTTAAATAAATTTTCAAGCAGTAAATTTTTTTCATTTTAATAATTTTAAAATAAATTCGTTATTTTTTTAAAGCTAAAAGCGTATTTTTCTAAAGACGTCGAATGTAAACTTGCAATTTTTTAAAAAAATAGTTTTAGATAAATGTTTCATTTATTGATATTTCTATTGCTAAACAACTTTGTTAGAAATCTTTGGAATTTAATGAATGTTTTGAAAATTTTGAATCGGTATCTTTTACTACGATGCGTTATCAATGTAACCTAAATTGTAATTACAAAAAGTGCTAATTTTTGTATATACATTTTAGTCTTTTGAAATTTATATTTACTTTCTCACTTTGCCCTCAATTTGAGGGTAATATGGAAATTGAAACGTACATATCATTTTGAAAGTAAAAATTTTACAAATTTCACAAATGTTTACGAGACCTTTCTATGAATTTAATAAAAAGTTTAAGCAATGTTATCTGAAAATTGATTAAAATTAGATTGCTTAAAACATTAAACCATAGAATTCAAGGGAAATTTTTTTAACTTTCCAGCTGACACGCGTATGTGAGAGATACAGTAGAGATGAATTTTGTTTTAGACCTTCAAATCTAGTGGCACTGGGAATGCCTGTCTTTGGCTATTTGTCCCCCTCCCTTTGACCTACTTTCAGTTGTCTTAAGTTTGTGGCGTTAAAAGTCTCTGCCGATCAAATATTTTTATTTTAAGGATACCCGTGACCGTTCATGTAAGTTTTTGTCTCATCGGATTTTGTATGATTTTACAAATAAATCCGTATTGTTTTAGACTGGCGACAGCTGGCAAATGCACTTACGAAAGAAAATATTGAAAAATAGCACCCACATTTCTAAAAAGTGATATAAAATTAAACATGATGAAAAGAAAGGTTGAACTAGGTAGGGAAGAAGTGGAAGATGCGACGTCAGGAGAAAAAACCTTGCCAAAAAAAGAAAAGTGGACTAGAATCACGAGGTTCGGTTGTGAGATTTGACAGAAATTTATATGTTTGGAGCCCACTAAACATATTTACTCAAATTGCAACGCTGAAATAAAATAACAATGAAATTATTTTCTTCCTTTTCATATCTAACTTTCGATTATTTTTCCTTTTTATACATAAATTCTGTATTTTTGCTCTTTTATATTTTATATGCAAATTGTTCTGTCAATATATCGACAATTTCATTTATATTATTTTTAAATCAATTAGTTAACCTGTGGTCATTTTATATTGTTATTGCAATCTATGTTTATATTGTTTCTGCTTCTTTTTAAGTAAAAAATGTTTAAAATGATTTGTAGTTATTAATCCTAAGCTATTTACAATATAATTTTAATAGTTACGCTACTGAAAATTTACTACAGCGTATGTAGGAAATACGCGCTACCTTTCATGTTGGTATAATGGCCTCGAACGCAGGAAGGTTAATAAATAAAAAATACGCTTTTTTTTCAATAGTTAATAAAGTTGATTATTTTCTTGATTATAAATAGCTTTTTTTACTGCTAATTTTTTCAGTGTCAAGATTTTCGATAAAATGTAGAATCATGCTTATGAAACCCGTATTAAGAAATATTAAAAGCTTTAACCAATTTTATTTTACTCTGCTGGTTTCGGAAGATCACAGATTTGTGAATAATATGGATCACCATTGGAATTCTGATTATGTGGTACATGTAAAGTTATTTATGTTGTATCTTCCATCGATTAATAAATTTCTTTCTGGGATGTAATTTGCATTTATAAAACCGCTGATACTATTAATTATTGGATGCCTTTCATTTTATGACGAGGACTGAATTGTATGCGACGTTTTTACCATCATAATGGAATCAAGAGCCAAATATGGCGCAGTATAGCCATATTTGGCTCTTGCGCCATTAACCCCTTGCGCACCAGAAGGCGTTGTCTAGCGCACACGCAAATCCCAGATTTCTGAGGATACTGACCTTAACATTACGACACTGTTGGGTGTGCTACAATGTTGAAAAAAAAACTAAAATGACAATACACTCATGTAATGCATGTAAAAAAGCTTTATGTTCCAAGGAACATTCCGAGAAATTTCACAAAAATTTGTAATTTTAATTTTCCTATTTTTTTAAATTTTTGTAACGCAGACATTTTGCAACCCCCCCTCCTGTTTCCAACCTTCAGTTAACTGCAGACAAAATGAATCCAAAAAGTTTTTATACAATCCCAATAAAAGAAAATCTACCTCATGATGTTTCCTGTGCTTGTTACTCTGGTTGTACACTTAAAGAAGCCATGTATCCACATGAGGTTACAATGGGATTTTGCCCTATACATAGTATGTATCTACTAGTCGTTACATGGTACGCATGGTTAAATCCCAAAATCCATCCATCCATCGATTGACATTAGGCATCTAATGACTACGACAGAGAAATCTGGCGATTGCTGTAGTCATTTGACCACAGTTCAAACTTTCTACGTCAAACTTAAGCACTTAGCTGTTTTCACGAGTGCCATAAGTGCATCGATTTACTGAATTTTGATAATTAATTATCAGCAAAAAATAAACCATTCACATCAATTATAATTCAATATTAAAATTACTTCGAATGCATAGATAAATCAAGTATTCAATGGATTTGCATTTAAATAAAAATAAAAAGGAGAAAATAATAATTTGCATAAAAATAAAAAAGAGAAAATATTTCCAAAATCGGCGTCATCTTATTAGATAGTAAAGAAAATAAAACAGTTAAGGGGTTAAATAAATTATCTCTGGAGTTAATGTGGTCAAGCCCTTTAAATAAATCACTCCAACTTTCAGATGCCCGATTTACTTCAAGCTCAAGAAAAATCAACCAACTTTCGCACAAAACAATCAGTGCTGGAAAATGTTATGTTTGATTTTTATATCAACGGGCTGAATTGGA
>JAPMOQ010019132.1:2117442-2141639 GCA_026543055.1 Argiope trifasciata
GCTGGAAAATGTTATGTTTGATTTTTATATCAACGGGCTGAATTGGAATTCCTGAAAAAACACAACCACAAAATCCGGGACTATTCACATGCCTTTGTTTATTCTCTAATCACTTTCAGTATAAAATGTGAGACCGTAAATACGTGGAGGCATGAATAAATAAAGTATCTTAACACTAGAAAGACGGAGACTTAGTGTATACCTATATTGCCCCAAAGCAGTCAAAATGACTGCATTGTGAAAGAATAACTAATGTGTAAAGAAAATTGTTTAAAATTAATTTTTAATATTTCTTATACTATTTACAGTCATATAGCAAGTTATTAGTAAGTGTTAACAATAAATTTTTTTTACTTCATTAGGAACAAAAAATAATTTATTCATTATTTGTACATTTTAAGCAAATATAAGTTGGGATCTTTTTATGTACATCTTCCGCAAGCATACTTTTTTTCACATTTATTATTTGTTTTGTTTTTGTTGCAAAGTCGTACTTTACAAAATTTTCGTATGTTAGAATATGTTGTATTTGATGTTTTTGGGTCCTCATTTTCTGATGACTTTTTCTGTCTTGCAAAGATTCGAATGACAATTAACGAACAAGTGACGGTAATCAAAAAATATGTAAACTGTTATACGAAATCGGAGCCGATCTGATTTCATATAATCAGATTGGCTCCGATTTCATATAAGAAATTTAGTCAATTCAATAATAAGTCATTTGATTATTTAAAAATTTTCAAGTAGTCAAAATGACTGCTTTTAGGCAATACAGGTGTAACATATATATATATATACCGGAAATGAAAGAGGAGGGAGGCAACTACAATGATTAACAAACGCATTTATATGTTGTACAAAAAGCCACAAAATTCTAAGAAGCTGTGTCATTATATACACAATTGTGTTTCTAACTGAAATTGAAAAGCAGTCAAAATGACTGCCTTAGGCAATCTAGTGTTAATAACCTTAATTGCTTTTCTTAAATGTAGCATTTATTTTTATATGTATATATGCATATATACACAAAAAAGTAACAATAATTTATTATATTATATATACATATATATATGCCTTTAAAGTTTATATTCTTATACATTGCACTTTTCCTTCTCACAGAAAAGGAAAACTTAATTATTTGAAATTCATCTTACGATTCAGTAGATTAAAAGCGAAAAGTATCATCATCTTGAACGCTTCCTTTTTATCCTTTGAAAAGTCTATTTCTTGTTCAGAATTTATTATTTTTTCATATTTCTTAATATTCATGTTATAAATTTTATTAATTCGTGGTGCATTCAAAAACTTTTTTGTGTATCTCTTTTGCATCATCCACACTTTTTTCCGCTACTACCCTTCTTAAAGAGTTCAATGTTTCGTAACGACTTTGAGTTCATGATTAAACCACAAAAAGATTAAAAGTGCTGATTTCTCTGCAGTCGAACTATGTTAAACGCGTATTCATGCAATTGGAATGACAAATAAATCAACAGTTAAAAATTTACAAAAAAATATTTTAAGATCTTACGCGATCAGAAATTCAAATAACGTACGAGCTCTTACCGGTAACCTGCGTGTACAAAACTCACCTTTCTGTTTTATTTCATATCAAACCGAAATTGAAAAATAATTGGATGGATTTAAAAAAATATCAAAATAAAAAAAACCAGTGTCGAGATGAAACCATCAATTGAAAAGAAAGTCAGATAAAACTTCTGAGTTCAGAAGAATTGCCTGAGGTATAAAAATATTTTATCGAGGGTTTCTAGATCAATAAGAAGCCGTCAACCACACGTCTTCAACATACGTTCCGTGATACTGTGCCCTAATATAATAAGCGACGGAGTTACGGGAGGTATTAAGTGATTGGTTCGCTTTTGAAATTCAAGTTCTGCAACACAAGCAATTTTCGTAACACGGACAAACATAAGAAACCATCGACCAGCCCGTAACAGGAATTTATAAGTTAAATTTTTAAATATCTTTGCGACAGCTACTGTTGTTCGAGATGATGTTTACATTTTAAAAATGAATGAAATATCTTTCTAGTATGTTATTCTTCGGGAGCTTGTATCAATATTTTCGAAAATTTCCCTTCCGATCTGAACAAATATTCGTTTATGCATCTTCTTTTGTATATTTTCTGTGACATTTTCAAAAGAAAGTTTCAAATTTACTCAAGTAAACAGTTTAAGTGAATTACAAAAGTTTTAAAATGGAAGCGAGTTTTTATTTATAATGCTTGAGGTTAAAGGACTAACTTTTATTGTATTTATTCATGATTCTTAAATATATAGTTATTGAATCTTGTAATAATTCAATCAAGTGAATGTGTAAAATGGATTTTTATTACTTTGTAAAAGTATTTTCTTATTTTTCGACTTATGTTTTAAGTCACGGCTAAAAACTTATTTGAAAAGAAATTTCTCTTAAAATTAAGACATTTCTTGATGTATTTTAACAAGAATGAAAATAAACAAGGATTTTTCGAAATCATTGTAAACAAATGGAATTTTCTGTATTCACAGTAAACAATTTAACCTTTTTGTTATTGATTCGATAGACATTTCTTTTCATGATATTAGGAATTATTGGACAGTTTTTTCATAATTTTGGAATTAAGAACATTTTTCCTAATCATATGAATCAACAGATAATTATCAAAGATTATCGAAATCATATTACAAACTTTAAGAAATGTTAAAACACATTTCAATCAACTTCTTTCGTAGAAAAAAATTATGGGAACAAGTGATGAATTGAAGTAAAGTTCTAGATGCTGGCATGGAGGGCAGATTTAATGATTTATTTATAATCTCTTTAACATTCACCTCATGCCACTAAAATTAATACATGTTTTCCAACATATGTAAAGTGATTGGGTTATTTTTCGGTCAGAATCATTTCAGGATTTTTTCGCTTTAACCTCAACTTTAGTTTTACGAGAAATGATCAGAATATTTGAAGTTATACACCGATCACTGCGTGAATGCTGTTAAGCATGTGTTACTATTGGTTTGAAGCACTGATTAAAAAAATTGTTGTATCAAAAGTTTTCACAAAAGATGTTGTAAGGGAAAAAAAATCTTATGTCTATCTTTTTACATTTCATCGCATCTTCAATCGTTTCTATATAAGATGGGTTGTGTAGAAAGTGGATTAATCAATGTGTAAAATTTGACCCACTAGTTCTGAGACATCCTGTATGCTGATTCATACTCCCGCTGCAAGTTCATTGTTAAAACCAAAAATAAGATTTCATTCTTTTTCTTTTAGGAATTTTATATTGGGTTGTTTTGGATTGGTTTCGTATGATTTTATTTAATTCCACTTAAGAAGGAATATGTGAAGAAGTAAATTTGTAATCGATTTTTTACTTAATTATTTAACTTGCAAGATTTTTAAAATTTTGTAAATATGTTTTCGAAGAAAATATGTAATTTTAGTTCTTTTAGAACTTAATTATCAGTCATTGATCGATTCAATCATATTTGGCTTCCTTGAGAACAGTGCCATCTGGTATGAACTGGAGAAAAAAAAGTATTTCGAAATTCTGCAGTATTTAAAAGAATAAAATTAAAAAATTAGTAGATATGCAAAAGAATATTTAAAATAAAAATAATTTCAGTTATTCTGTTTATTAACGGAAGTATTTTTTAAAATTTCAATCAAAAAAACACTTAAAAATTATTTAATTTTAGTTACTGGTGTTCTTTTCTGAAAAGTAGAGTGAGTTATTAGATATAATTACTAATTTTCTTAAATTTCTTTATTAAAAATTTCTCTTATTTTATTTGCTATACATTATTCATACATAATGTTTAACAATTTTATTATTTAATATTAATATTAATTTAATTTTGAAATACTTTCATTTATATCTCCGTTCGAAAAAATTTACAATTCATTTACTGTTTATTGTAAACAATAGTGCAAACTTAAACAACATCAAAACAATAAGAAAATAAGAACAGTATAAGAACTAAGTTTTAAAAAAAAGGCTATACTAATGTAATAGTAGAAAATTTAAATCATATAAAAATGCATAATTAGAATACAAAATTTATTCTAAGGACAAACACTCCATCATGAGCGGTAATTTATACTTAGGTCAAATGCATGATTTCATTTTCCATATTTTATCCTTGTGCCTTTCTTTGTTTATGCCTATAAAAGCGACTTAATTGCTTACTTTATTTCTATTTGCATATTTCATTCCAGCTAAAAAGCCATATTTGTCTTTTGGTTAGCAATATTAAACAAATATATTATGTCAGCCATTTCCTCCATTAATATATACGTAACCGAGAAAAGCTTAGAACAATCAACAAAACCTGCTTTAAAAGAAAGGGAAAGGTCTTAGTTCTTGTTGAACATTCCCCACCCACCCATACAATTATAAATGAGGCGTCTCACAGGTGAAAGCAAGGACTTATCTTTCGTGATCATCATTGCCCATTAGTATGCAAACAGCGCTTGTCCTTCACCTCTTTTTCCTACAGCAATTTGTTCCAGTCACCCTTCTTTTATCAACACTCAGTTTACCTCCGTGCATTTTCCTGCACATAATGTCCAGAAGCATATTTTTTCGCTTTGCTGAAACTTAGGGCTTGGCTTTTGACTGATGAGGCAGTTTGGTTGAGTCAGCGTAAAAAGCAAACAGCTCTTATTTGAATTTCGCCAGTCAAATTCGTGGAACTTCCTTTTCCACATAGACTGGCTGGGACTTTATTCTACGAGTTTCGTTTCAAGAAATGTGCAGTTGTTTAGTTTCACCTTCGGCGAGTAATGTACATCCTTATTTGTTTTACTTGTTTTTCTCGAGATTTGCTCAGCTGTGTCTTGCGCCATCTTTCGCATAAATTTTACAGTTCTTTTACACGTTTTCGGAACACGCTTAACCATGCAGAGTCAACGAAAAGCTCTTTCGGCTGTTTACAAGGATGTGATGAAACGGTGACTAGGCGTATTTTTTAACTCATTTTCCCGGTTTCTTTTAGACTTGGGGTGAAAGTTATTACCAAAACCAACCCCAGGTTATAGACGTGTCTTCTTTTGGAAATTATCACATCATTATTTCAAAGACTGTTAGTGAAAGGAGGAATTCAGAGGAAATATTTGTCTTTACAGAAAATTAAAAAGAAATTTTGGAAAATATGACATAATTAGAGAATGGAGGTAATTTTTAAAAAAAATTTCTAGAAGTAAAATTTATTTCACCTATGTTTGATACATTGATCTGTTACTTCAATTGCAGCATTAACAGTTATATTCAGATAAGTAGAGAGATAATTTTATTCAATTTTATTTGAATTTGAATATTTAAAAAGGAGGATTGGTAATTATAATGCTAATTTGTTCTGTATTAACAGGTATGCAAAATTAAACTTCTAACGATTCTGAAAAAAAAGCAGCTTATTAAAACTTTGAACCATAGATCTAAATAAAAATAATTAACTAAAAGTTATTATCATTTTACTTATCTGCACCTCAAAATATTTAAAATTAAAAAATCTTATTTAAATTTAAATGTTAGTGTTTTAAATTATCTTTCAAGTGTTTGAATAATCATAAACTCAAAAAAAAAAAATGAAATTACTTCTGAGATAGAAAATATCCCAACACAGCCCAACAAATCATGAAAACTTACAAAAACTTTTTCAGTAACCATAGAGGAATATATAATCGCTATAAATAGTACAAATGTATTCATTAATAATACAGTAAAACAATAGCATAAGTAACAGATATATTTATCATAAGAAAAAATAGGCAATCGAATTGGGAGTAAAAGAGAAAAAATAAATATGTATTCCTTCCATCGACAGCATTAAATTCAATTAATCAAATCAAGTTCTATCAAGAGAATAGTCTACATTAAAAATATCTCCATTATGGGAAGTGGAAAGCAGTTCTAATAGTTTTCATCCTTGTATGAAGTGGATGATTGGAGAGAGTGGTGCAAAAGGGCGCCACCTTTAATTGACCACGACTGCAAAAATACCCTTTTAAAAGTATCTATTATAGCTTAAAAATCATTATCATTCTCTTAAATGAAAGTAAAATATAACTATATTCTGCAAGTATCAAAGTCGTCGATAATTCTCAAACTCGTCATGTCAAAAATATTTAAAAGATCCACAATATCAAGAGTCCAGCATAGTTAGAAGGAATATTTTTAGAGGAATGAATAAAGTAATAAGAGAGTACTTTTTAAAGGATATCTTATATGAATAAGATAAGGAATTAAGCTTAATGAAAGTGTTATTTGCTTTTATTACTTCATTACATCATATAAGTTTCGTGTGTAACATACCAGAAAAAGTCGATATCGATTGTACCGGTTATAAAAATGAATACACAGGATAAGTATGTATTGATATCTGTATATAGTATTTAATCGTTGACAATATTTGTATTTTGATCTCTGATGAAAGTAACATCACAATCATTCCATTCATGTAGGAATGAAAAGTTGGAGATAACAATTCAATTCCCATAATTGCAATGCCAACATTTCATAAAATTTGAACTCGTAACATTTCCTCTTTATTTTAATATAATTCCATTAGATGGAAACTATACATGGTGTTGACACAGAACGCAAATCGCGAAAAATGCAAGGAAGAGGTCAAGAAAACGAAATTAATAATTATTATGAAAAAATATATATTTTATTCTGTTTCCTAAATTTTCCACTGAGTGAAAATCATCTTAACTAAAATTGGTCATACTAAAAAATGTGGCACTGTACATTTGTATCAAATAACGTTTACAATGGACGTCAAGAACAAGAATTCTTTGATTAATAATAAAATCAAGGGCTATAGTATTCAGATTAATATACCCATCTGCTTTTAGAGTGGCCACATCTGAATCATAACGCCCGAATCTCACAGAATTTATTAATAAAAGATCAAAATCAAATTAGAGTAAAAAATTATTTTAAGAACAAAATCACCTGGTATTAAATTGAATTTGATTTGAGAATTTGGTACAATGTTAATAATGCGAGTATGGGATTCTTAAAACTCAGAATGGTTTTTTTATTTATTGCTTTTGAATTACTTCAGCTAATAAATTAAATGCACTTCGCAATTGAGCTTTTCACCCTCAAGTTGCTGGCATTTTTTTTTCATTTAAGTACGTTTTTAAGGAGATTAAAGTATGATTAGTATTTTATTAGCTCTTCGGATCAGTATTGTTGAATATGGAATTTATTTTCTTCCACAAATTTAAAAGTTTTAAAGAATAAAAAATTAAATTTTCAATTTAATTTTTTGTATTCATTGCAAAAAAATTATTCAAAGTGCCTAAAAAAACCATCTTTGTCGCTGAATCAAAGCATTCATTTTGAAAAATACTTTTGAATCTGATTGCCTTATAAATTTTGCATTTTGAAAATGCAATGTTTAAATTTAAAAGTTTTTGAAGAAGAAACAACTTAAAGCATTTATTTCTGAAAAAAAAGAAAGAAAAAGGGTTGTCTCGCTCAAACTCAAACATTTAATCGAAGTGGCATAAATTTGTTTTCTTTGCACTTTTTTAATAATTCGCTTTGAACTGAAATGGAATAAGAAAATTCACTTCCATAACAAATGCAAATTAGCACTTTTAAGGATTTTTAAATTAAGAATCCCATTCAACTTAAGATTCAGCCGATCAATCTCTCTATAATTAAGTGCTCAAAGGGGTAGCAGAAGCCTGAAGTAAAAATCGCCAATTGGAGAGAACTTGGC
This sequence comes from Argiope trifasciata, assembly GCA_026543055.1. Classification (NCBI taxonomy): domain Eukaryota; kingdom Metazoa; phylum Arthropoda; class Arachnida; order Araneae; family Araneidae; genus Argiope; species Argiope trifasciata. Next base: position 2,125,182 of record JAPMOQ010019132.1, read on the forward strand.
AGTATTCCAGATATTAAGAATTCTAAAGAATTGGTAAAATGTATATAATATGATATGTGCCGTCAGGAGATGTCTAGTCATTTTATACAGGGTTCTAGTAAAAATGAAAAAGAAGACTAGACATTCATGCGGATTGAATCAAGATTTGTTATTTCAAATATTTTCCTTATAAGTCCGTGACTTTTCGAGTTGAGTATTCAAAGATATATTTCCATTTTTGGGAGTTATTCAAAAGGGATAAATGTGTAATTCTACAAGGCTATTGCATTAGTCATCAGTGCTAAATGGCTTGTATGCCCGTTAAAAGACCTTTTTGAAAACAGGACTTTAAATTTCAAATGGAGGCCCATTTACTAAGAAAGAATGCCGTTAATGTGAGCTCCCGTTTTTGAAGTACTAAGCAGAGGCAAACTTTTCGAGGATATAATAATCGAACAGCATATTTATAAATGGACTTGAAATGCATAAAAGATTTAAAAAAATTATGTCAAAGAAAAATTTAACAGAATTTCGTATTTTGAATTTTTTATTCAAACAAATGGATATTACATAATCGAATATATGATAATCTTTGTTAACAATTGCTAACAGGAAAAATAAGAAATATTATTTATTTTTCACTGTAAAGTAATATTGAAATGGACAAAGATGTAACACATTTATCTCAGTTGTAAATTTAACTAAATCAGATGTATGTATTTATAAATTACAATGAATTTATATTCGTTACAGATTGCATGATTTTATGTTTTTTAAGGAATTTAAGTACTCAAATGCTAGCTTATTTCCTCCATTATTCATTTATAAGAAATATTGTAATTATTTACTTGAAACTTGTTCTCAATATGAAATACAAATGTGTGAATACTTTGAAATGAAATTATCATTTATTTTGCTGCATAGGGAGCATTTTCATTTCATCTTTATAGGCATTTAAGAATATATTTTTTAAAATTTTATTCATATGTTTGTTTCACATTTTTTAGAATAATTTTTTAGAATGCAGAGAATTACTGATGTTTTTATTTTAATTCATTGTATATTTTCTATTTAGATAAGTAACAGAATGGACATGAAAAGCAAGTTTTTGAAAAAATGTAAAAATAAGTTCAAAGATTACGCATGCTTTTGTAGATATGGAATCAAAAATCAATATTTAACTGAAGTATAGAATTTAAATACAGTTGATTATATGAGAAATTTTTATTCAATCATATTAAGGATGTTTTTCAGTGATTTATTGTTATTTTCAGCAGCTAAATAAAACTACATTTTATATGCCATTTTTAATATTTCCAATTTTATATTCTTTGCTGCATCTAATTTTGCTATTCAAAATATAAATCTAAATTGTGCAAAAGAGTGTCTGCCATTTACATTTTTAAGCCTCTCACAAAATTTTATCCAGTTTATTTTGACTCTAATTCAAAAAATTTCAATTCTGATTTACAAGAAAGTATTGTTACCAATCTCACTATTTTATTTGAAAAACAAAGAAAGTGATTATATAATGATATATTTATTTGCATTTGCTACTGAAGTCAAATAATGTTTATTTCCCTTTTATTCTTTGATTTCGTGTTTCAAAATAATCTCTTTATTAAAATAAAGAAGTAATTGATCTGAATCCACTATGAACCTTTAAATACAATAGTTTTGAAGACTTATCAAACAAAATGCATTTCTCCTACAATTGCTTTACTATAAAAATAAATATTGCTGCGATAATTTGTATTAAAAAAATTCCTCAAATGTGCCAAAAAATTGCTCCTAGATTTATTTAATAATATTAGGTTGTTCGGAAAGTAATTTCGTTTTTTCCCGACAGAGGATTTAATTGTATTTTTCGCACCCAATTTCATACTTAAACCGCAAAATCATTTTATGTTTTAAGAGCTGATATAGCAAGGCTTGAGTGTGAAAAAGTGCAGCTGATTCTTCGCAGTAGTTTTTGGATGGTGCCCTTTTAAATATGGAGAGCAATAAACAGCATTTTCGTCATTTTTTTCTTTTTTGCTATATAAAAGGTAAAAATGCTGTCAAGCCAGAAATAAATTAGCCAATATGTGTGGAGAAGATGTGTTAACAGTACATCAGTACCAGAACTGATTTGCAAAATTTTTCCTTCAAATGAGGAGGCCAAAAACCACCTCGATCAGTTTTTTTTTACAGCAAAGACCAAAACTTTTATGAGCGTGTAATCATGTTACTACCAAAAATATGGCAAAAGGTATTAGACCAGAATGGCAATTTTATAATTTAATAAATAATTTATTCATTAAACGAAAATTTCTTTTCATTTTGACAAAAAAAAAAAAAACGAAATGACTTTCCGAACAACCCAATAAATCTCTGTATATGTACTTTAAGTTTAAATGCAAAAAGGAAAAGTCTTTCTTTGGCGTAATGATAATTACCTGAAAGCACTATTGATATTAAATGTAGGCAGATTATAGGAATAACTGAATTTCCACGCAATATTATTAACTTCTAATTAAAATTTCTAACTTCATTAGTGAGAAAAGATGAATTAGAAACTGCTAAAACCTTAATTTTCATGAATAGCACTGTTCTAATATTTAAAATTATTTCTCCATATAATGTCATATTAAAATTTATTACAGGGAACATTTCGTTCTAAAATAATGAAGCCAACGTGTAAATATTTATTTAATATTCATGTATGATAGCTCAACATCTTCCTTTTTCCCTTAATAATAATATACATAATTATTTTAGAAATTAAGGATTATAATTTTAAATAGATTATTTTGAAACGAAAAATAATTTAATATGTACATTGCTATCCATTATGATAAAGTGAAAGTTGCTTCTAATTTCAGGCTGACTTCGATAAATTTCATCTCAGGTAGTGTTTCTTATCCCTCTGGCAGCTTATCCCGCAATTTCCGCTGGCAACTCAAATGTAGTAAAATTTGTTCATCCAGTTTTTCCCCCGTTTAACTATTGAAACAAATTATATAAAGTATGACAGCTAATCAAAAGTGTACACTCATGTCTGGAAGTTATCTGGCTTATGAATTTACCACAACATTCCTCCCCCTCCAGTGAACGATGTTATCGCGGCAATCGCTACGGTTACGAAAGTTTTTTTTGTCGCACCAAGCGTTATGGCGACATTTGCTAACGGTAGAGGGCGCCATGAAGGCTGTGCTTGTTAGTTCAGAACCAGGGTCACCAATGGGCATTCTTGAGGTTCGAACTAGGGACCATTGAGTCTGTAGCTGCGTAACATAATCGCTAGACAAAAGTGTGCACTCGTGTCCGGTAGTTATCTAGCGTTTGATCTTCCCACCACATACGCTTGAAAAAACGAGCTCTCCCTTAATATCCACGCTATACCAATGAAGAGGATATCTGAGACTAAATCCTTAAACATATACGAATCCTCCATACAAATCGGAGTTTTCAGAGCAACTGGACATTTCTATACAGAAGCCAAGATCCAGTCAGAACTCTATTGCATAAACAGAAGTATCCTTAAAGATTTCAAAATAAGCTGCATAGATCCACAATTTATTTTGTCTTCGATACGAACTAGGGATCAATTTATAAAATGTTCGATAAAGTTATTTATATTATTAATATGCCTTTTAGAAGTCAGCATCAAACATCTGTGTCAATGAATTCTTGCATTTTAGATAGTACTATGTAAATTTCCATTTTTATTGAATTTGTGCCGGAGAAGTTTTATTCTTTGAAAGCGTTCTAAGCTTATTCGCATTCTTTGTTAAATATGCAATCAGCTCACGTCGTAGTTCCTACAAAAGACTTTAACAAAGTGTAAATAACTTTATTCAAGAAAACACTTTTTGGTTCTTTTCAAATTATATTCATTAAATTATTTTAACATATTTGACTCTGCAGTTTGTTTTTATAAGATTTCATGTAATGTTACTTAAATGGCAACAAATATTTTTTAAATAAAGTTTAAGGAGTAAATATTAAGAATATTTATAGCTCTAAATTCAACAAAAGCGGCAAGAATTAAAAGAAATTCTTATCAAATGGCTCAATAATTTTCATTTTAATTTCATTCTTACGAGTAAATTATTATTAAAATGTTATGTGATCACTCTATTTATTTTAAACGGACAATATTTGCATTTGTTTTGAAATTGAATATGCAGAAAGCAAAATGTTTGCTTTTGAAATGTGAAATCAAAGCTTTTGTTTTCAAGTGAAAAGCAGAATAGTAGTGAATAAACATAAAATTTGAAATAAAATTATACTTATTTATCATAGAACAGATTAAAATATCGATATTAGATAGATATTTAATTTCTAACCAGTTATGAATACTGGTTCCTGGGATATTTTAAGTTGGAATTTTCGCATATACTTCTTTTAAACAGATAAATGAAGAAATTATATTTTGAAAGATATTCTAAAATACTTTCTCTTCTCTTGACCTCAGTCAGGAATATTAGTTACTTTTGCGCAGAAGTTACTAGAAATGAAATACACACTTTTAACAATTATTTATTTTCATAATGGGCCGTGCAGGCCTGGTGGCAAGATTTCGACTTCGGAACCGGAGGGTTTCAGGTTCGAGTATTTTTGTGGAAATTAATTCGAAGATTTGTGACATTAATCATGAGGAATCTCTAGATTTCCTCTGCGTTTTTCGCCTGCATATATTTTTCTGTATTTAGATCAGAGTTTTATGAAAGTTTCCAAGTACTAGTGATTGGATTTTCATCAACACTGCCTATCAACTTCTTAAGATTTCCAGCTATTAATCCATTATTTCTAGATCAGATTTTCTTAAATGAAACCACTTGTTGATGTTGTTACTTATGGAAATTTATAAGCTTGCTAGCAGAAAGCTGTCAGCAATTTAAACCGAAATGAGCGTCTCTTGTTTGTTCAGTAACGACAGGTAGGATCAAGAGTACGACTTGACTATTTCATGCTTCACATTCGCTTGCACAACCCCTTTTTACAAGGGGGACATTCATATAACTCTCAGATAGAGCACAGAATAGCATCCATTTTCGAACTGGAACTCGAACCCGGTAGGCCCAGACACGCTACCCCCATTCCCGGAGGCAGGCAAAAGGAACCATTTTGTAGTGTCTCGGTGGTAAGGTCTCGGCTTCGGAACCAGAGGGTTTCAGAATCGAGACTCTATTACACAAAACTGTCGTGTAAGAGGGGTCTCTTGCATGTTAAATCTGTCAGGCCAAACGCCCTTCCGCTGGTGTGGTGTGGAGTAGAGAATGGGGTGCCAGCGCAGGTGTCGTCCTCGTCATCTGACCATGATTCAAAATAGTGAGGTCTGGCACAAAATAGCCCTAGTGCTACTTTACAACGGAACGTTAATATAACTAACTAAAAATAAACTTATTTTCATAATAAAATAATCTCAGGCATATTCTGATAATATATTTTATTAGCACTGAAGAACAATGGTAATATTAAATTACAATTTACGTCTTGCGTTTTTAAATTCGTCTATTGTCCTGAAACCCTTTGCTGGATTTGTTGTATTCATTGTTTGGCGTTTTCTTTTTAAGTCTTTTTCAATTTCTATTATTAGTTCACACTCTCCCTAAATATTTATTTATATATTGTGCTCAAATTTTCAATTGACAATAAAATACTTTTTATTCATCCACTCCAATTCAAATACATTTTTAAAAATTTGTAGTAGATAATACTTGATGTTAATACAGTTTTTTTGAAAATTAATTCATTAAATTTAAGTTTTTAATACTTTAAATATAGTTTTGTAGAGTAGAGTTTAAATAGATAGTTTAATAAAGTTTTTAATAAATAGAGTTTTAATAGAGTTCAGTAAGAGGTTTTTTTTCCCACTTGAAGGCGAAGAATGCGTGTTTAATTCCCTGGAAAATGAATTTTTTGATAATAATTTTTCTGATAATTATTTAATAAAAAGTAACTAAAAAATTCTTCGTTGACCTAAGTAGGAATTGAATTTTTTTTATATTACTTGTTTCATATTTATCACACATTTTTTTAAAATCAGGCATGTGTATTTTTACATTGTTCATAATGCATAAAGAATTGAAATATAATAAAACAAGATTTACCAGAAACTAGATATTGCTTCACAGGAACACTGAAAACTTGAAATTGCAGCCTAAAAGTCAATGTAAATTTTTCGAAATATATTGTTTTATTTATTATGTATTGTATACCATATATTTTGTTTAGCCTAGTGATTTGGATTACTAAGTATCCAAACGCTCTGTAAAACTAGATTCTCATTCAGGCCGCCTCTACGGACACTTTAAGGATCCAAAGATACATTATGAGGCTTTTTGTTATTTACGAAAAAGACTTGCAATGTGCAGATTATGTATCGTTGACTACTTAACCAAATACCTTCAATTATCCAAATAAATTTACAAATTTGTGTATTAGGCTAAATGCATAGAAGAATAGTAAATTATGTCGATATATGATATCTTTATTCAAGTACTTTTGTTATATGCGGTTTAATAAAAACAAAAATGGGAAACTTATAAATTATTTTCTCAGATATATATATTACTTTCTCAGATTTCAAAATTAGTATACTAGCTGGTACCCGGCGCCTTGCTGTCGCCAAAAAAATATCAAATGCTATCATTCAAAAATTTTGTCGTTTTATCGAAATAAGAAGAACGGTACGACAGTATATAAAGTACAAACAAATAAATATTCATTTTTATATATTAGATTTGTTTATTCTTTTAAAATTGTAAAGCTTGCTGTTCCTTCAGAATGGTAATGAAAGAAAATGTTTATTGCATCTCGTGCCTCGTTTAATATTCTTTAAGAATTCTAAACTTTGATTTCAGAAAATGTGAATAAAATATTTTCTTTTAAAATTGATTAAACATATAAATTATATTTATACCATAAAATCGTTAATATAGTTGAAAAGATAATTTTTGTAAATTAAGATGGAGTGAAATTATTTATACTCCAATATTTTTGGTAGTTACTCTAAAATGTAATAAAAATTTAAAAAACCTCAGGGTTAGTCCCCCCAAACGCACAATCTGTAAAAAAATTGTTACCTCTAAGAACGACTTGCTTGACATTTGAGTTCAATAGCTATACAATATTAACCTTTAACTTGGATTTAGCAATTTTGCTGAATCTACTGTCCTCTTCGCAAATTATTTGAAGATTTATCCTTGCGAAATAGATGCTGTTGAGATTCGATTTTTTTTAAATTTTAGATAATTGTACTTTCCCTAAAACCATTCCGTAGATGTAAACACTAAGATGATCAAATTTCATAGCAATCAGATGAGCGGTGGGGGAAGACAAAAGAGACATACTGACAAACAGTTTTTATTTATATAGATTAACTCAAATCTGATTGAAAATATAAGAAAATATCATTCCATTTTTAAATGATATTCAAAAAATTTTCATTTTTTTTTAATTTTATGCTTTTTTGTTAATACCTTTAAAATAATCATATAATTTTTTCCCCGAATTTCGTTGAAAGCTTTCAATAAGAGGCTTCCTATTTCTACCAGCCTTATTTTCTAGAAGTTTCCTCTAATCTACAATGATGAGGAAATCTTTGAAACTTTATAAGTAACTGAGCAATTTTTGCCTTCTGCGGCTGGTATAGATGTATTTAACTATCACCAGACAGAATTCTGAGAACGAAGTCTGGAAAGAAAAAGTTTTCTTTGGTCAATTATCGTCTTAGGTAGGCTGGTCATCTTGAGCTAGGCTATAAGTCATATTTACCAGACGAACATTGTTTTTATAATGGCGGTGGTGTAATGTTATATTTAATAAGTCGTATATTATTAAAGTAGTAATGGATTCTTGAAAATAAATTTGTAATATTACATTTAATAAGCCATATAATATTAAAGTGGTAATGGATTCTTGAAAATAGCATTTTTTAAACAAAATCCATTTTAGATGCGAAATGACTGTGGAAGTATTGTTTTACAGACTGAAAGGAAATTTGAACTTAATAATCCTTAATGCATTAATATCCCAAGAGATATTTTAGATGCGAAATGAAACTATTGTATTTCTTGTATAATAATGATAATGATTTGAAAGGAACTGATAAACACATTAACAGATCGTATGAACATAAGTACAGAAAAAATCCTGTATAAAATAGATAACAAAAAAATTCATAATAACTACCACGAACGTTTTTGTGATTTATTCTAAAAATCTTTTTATAAATAAACTTTTTAAATATAAAAATTGAATTTTGCCTAAAATTGAATACCTAGAAATAGTGAAATGTAACTAGAATATACGTTTTCAAGTTTAAAATACAGATTTTTAAATTCGGAAAGTCCTTAGTTTCTTCACACTTATACATTCAGAATTCTGTAATATTAATATTAAAATATGCGGCATCGTTTTATTATGGATTATAATATTCGAAAAGACTTTAATATTATGTGAGAACATGTTGCTTTGAAGCCTCAAATTGCGTGGGCAACAAATTGGCGTTTTATCGCTTTTGGGGCATCAATTCTTTGCTTTTAAGGTTATTAGAAAATAATGCAGATAATTGTCACATTTAGAGATTTATCGCCAAGTTAAGTTACAACTTGATTTCGAAATTACTCATTCCCTGAATTCTTTTGATTTGTCTTAACTTATGTCATTAACCAGTTTAAACCGGTTTGAAACAATCACGCGGATATCACATTACGCTTGCGTCGATATTTAGAAAAACGTTTTTTTTTTTTTATCTCAAAATCGGTTGAGCTCTAAATCTTTCTTTGCCAGCTAGAAAAATTGAAAACAAAAGTTATATATAATTTAATATAGGGACAGAGAAAAATTGTGATTGTTTCAAACCGGTTTAAACTGGTTAATGACTTAAGAAAAATTATGACTTAAAAATAATGTTCTCACAGGATCATTTGAAATTTGCAATAGCATATTTCAATTTTTTAAATTCTTTTTTCATGTAAAATAAAAATTGTCTCTGCACCGTACATATTTTTAAAAATATTCGGGATTTCTCGCAAAAATATCTTCAGAGATTTTATGAATTTTTGCCAGCAAGCATATATATTACTTGTTCCATTTTTTTTTTACAAGTATGAAGAGGCAAAGTGTACGAATTCGCTATCTTGAAGAAGCCAGTTCCATAGTTGTATTTTTTCACAACTTTTAACTCCTAGGCAGTTTTCCTACCCCAGTTAACGGCGTACAATTTCACTCCATTTATCACGCGAAATGGCTGTAAATGATCTTTTTAAGGAATTTGAAGGCATTTGTTGTTTGCGAATTCTCACTGTTGGGAATGTTCAAATTACTTCTTACGTTTCTCACTACTCTGGTGATACCAAAAAACGACTATTGTATCATTTGAAACTATCTATGAAGCGAAGTTTAAATTTTACGTTGTTAGAGTGGATATGGTGGTGTCTTTGAATTAATTCAAAATTTTTCATTCAGTTATTATTGATAATTCGACCAGAAATTTTGTAAAAAATATAAATATTTACGGCTTGATTTCGGACCAGTAATTTAATATATTGAACTATAATTGAGCTTCCTGTTTTTGAAGTAAGTGTATGTATCTGCACCTAAAATCATGAGATTTCTCAGTTATTGGAACTGAAAGTCAAATCACACTGAAATCATCGGTTCTAGTCTAACCAACTATAAGGTGGTTATAGTTAAACTTCCCTTATAAACAGCATCGTACAACGCAAACGAGCGAGTGAACAGATTGCTATAAAATAATTGTTATTTATGTTATTTTTTTTGTTATTTCTTGTAGTTCAGATTTTCCTCTTGCCAACGCAATTTATTTTCTAGAAAAGGAAGGACTGGAATATTGTCCAGGGTCACCTATTTTTCAACTAAAATTTGTCTTTAACTTCAATCTGCTCAAAAATTTAATTTTTATAAAAATTCTCCTTCGTTAACATGATGTCTCAAAAATTAATAGAAGCATTTAAATAAAATTTCATCTTTTGTTTTAAATGATATGGGCAAAAAATGAACCAAAATTTTTAATGTTGGTGAAATGCTTTTTTTATTTATAGGTGGTTTCAGAAAAATTAACATGAATTTATGGAAAAAATGCATATATACGTATATTTTTATTCATAACATCTTTGCATCTCAAATTGTTTCTTAGATTTTGGTTCATTTCATTCATCATTATATTCAATAACCTGTGAACAAAGAAAAATGGGATTTCTGCATTACAATTTTATGTAGAGTGTTAACAGTTTTGGTTAAAATTCATTAAAATTTACTACACATTTTCCTTTTTCTCAAAATATATTTTCAAAAATATTTTTTTGTATTTATATTTTTCAGTATTTTGTATTATTCACAATGCAACCAAAAAGCATAGTTTTAAATAATTTTTAAAAAAATCCAATTTATCAAACTTTTTATTTTTAACGTTGGCGCATACCTTAATTTATCAAATATCAATTTTAATTCCTAAATATTTCAAAAACATATATCTATAAACTCAAGGAAATCATTAAAAGACATTTTTGTACGTGAAGAAATAGGACATGATTTCAGAAAGTGGATTTCATTGACTCTTTTACTAAGAAACGATTGGAAATAATATTACTGAAAGATCTCATCAATTCAAGTAATTTATTGGAAAGAAAAATATGAAATAAATTCTAATTCAATAATAAGAATTTTCTGATTCCAATAAGTGAGGAGATAATGATAAATTTTTAATTTTAAAAATGAATCCTAAATATTTTTGAATTTAATAATGATTACACTGACTGATAACTTTTTAAATTGCTCTATGTGCTCTAATCTTCCTTGTTTAATTCAATTAATAATAATTATTTAAATTATAACATTTAAACTATAAATTATAACATATCTGGATACCATTTTGTTATTCTTTTCAGTTAGCTTTCAGATTATATTTTTATAATTAGGTACTGAATGAAAATGTAGCCTTGATTTAAATAAACATAAATTATTTCAAGTTTTAGAAGGTTAAAAAAGAGCGTATATATATTTTTATTTTATTTTATATACAGAATTCTTATTGTGCATATTAAAGAGTTACCACAAAAATAATTAGGAGAACATTCTAAAAACATGTAAAACTGAGCAAAAAATAACTTTGAGATAATGTACATGCCTATTCTGCTATAAACCCATTTACAATTTATTTTATGTTTCAATTAAAGCTGTTTTCCCCCGGAATAAGGTATCTGCTTTAAGTCAAAAAGAGAATGATATATTTTTGGATTTTTTTTCTAATTTGAAAGTGTCTACCCAGACGTAACTCGAATCAAATAAGTTAATATTTCCCAAACTACGTACTCATTACATGTCTGAAATTCAAGTATAAATATATAAATATCATTTTGATTTGTCTCATCTAATCTTATCGGTACCTATTTATAAGTACCTCTTCCTCTTGGATTTAATTCCACAATTCTGTTTCTGATTTTTCGAAGAAATATTTTCCTTAACAGAATTAATCAAATCCATTCCTGGAAGAGATTTTAACGTTTTACCAATTCCTAAACTTTTGCGATCTTTTCGGTTACATTCGAAATAATTTCCGGAATTAAAGACAGATTTTCCTGGAATCTTCAATAAAACATTAGTAACAGCAATCCTGCGAAACAATTAATATCACTTTTTGTACCTGAACGTCATTACGATATTCAGCCATAAGTATTAGTAAAGTGGAAAAGAGGAGCTATTCCCTGGCTGGCAAAGGGACAAAGTATTTAAAGGTTGAATAGACGTCGGAAATGGAAAGTTGGAATCCTTTAAATTCTAATAGAGCTTAAAATAATTTTCTACCGCCCCATTTTGTGGAAATTTAATGCCTTGTAGTGCATTAGGCTTCCTTTTAATGGTTTGCATTGTAGAACATTCGTTTTAATAGCTCCCTCCTAGCTTCCATTAACAAAACAGAAAACTTATGTCACTTGCGGAACAATAGAAAATAAGGAATAAAGAAAAAGATATTCTTATTGCTTCGGCGACTTGGTAATTGAAAGTTTAAAGTTTCTTAAACACAAGAGAATTTTATTTATAGCTGTGAAAGAACCTAATGCTTGAACGGCGGCAAATTAAAGCTTAATTCTCCTAACTTTCACGCAATTAAAAGTACTGAACGTTTGGCCATTTTAATTTACTGTGAGAACTCATCTCGGATTATTCATAATTTCTTCTTCGTTGGTTAGAGAGAGAAATTTGCAAACTTGCCAAGGTTTTTGGAAAATAAAAAATGATTAAAAAAACCCAACTTATTATTATATATATATTTTTTTCCTTTACCGACATCTCAATTTAATCTTTTTCGTGGTTTAATCATGAACTCAAAGTCGTTACGAAACATTAAACTCTTTAAAAGGGCGGTCGCGGAAGAAAGTGTGGAAGATGCAAAAGTGATACACAAAAAAAGTTTTTTGAATGCACCACAAATTAATAACCTTTATAACATGAGTATTAAGAAATATGAAAAAATAATAAATTCTGAACAAGAAATGTTTTTCAAAGGAAAAAAAAGAAGCGTTAAAGATGATGATACTTTTCGCTTTTAATCTACTGAATCGTAAGATGAATTTCAAATAATTAAGTTTTCCTTTTCTGTGGAAAGGAAAAATGCAATGAATAAGAATACAAACTTAAAAGGCGTATATATATTACTATTATTTGAGTATAAATATACACACACACACAAATAAATTATACATTTAAAGAAAGCAATTAAGGTTATTAAAACATATGTGTGTTAATTCTTTTTATTTGATGCATTTAAAAATTAATTTAAATAATTCTCAAAATAAGCTTTAAACTTAATTTTTTTTCCTTGAAGAAAAAAATTGAAAAACGTGCTTTTATCAAGGAATTAAATGATATAATTTTACAAACTTGGTTTATATTTTTAGTCTCTAAATAATAAATAATTATTTTTAAGTATTTTGTAGTTTTAAATTAGTATTATAAATATTTTGATAACTAATTCTCTTCAAATGCTACCACTCATATGAACCAAAATTTATGAAGTGAATATAATTTAAGCTTTGAAATTATCTATTGCCGTTGAGAACATGTACGCTTACAAAATTTTAAGAGCTTATTAAAGAGCAAGATTCAAAACAATCCTCTGCACATAATTCTACAGCAATGTTTCATTCTCAGAATGATAGCGTTTTCATTAACTTAGTGTCCATCAAAATTTTCTGCTATTAAAAGAAAGTTCGGAGATTTTAACACTTTGAGAGAGTACAGAAATACAGAATAAAAAACAGAAATTCAGAAAAAAAAAGAAATTTTTAAATACAGAAATTCACTTCATGAAAGTATCCCAAACATGTTTAATGAGCAAGTTTGGAGAACTTGTTGGTCAACTTACACGACCAATTATTGCCTCTCTAATATACGCTGAAGTGACAAAAGTCATGGGATGACTGTTAATATCGTGTCGGTCCTCCTTTTGCCCGGCGAAGTGCAACAACTCGACGTGTCATGGAGTCCACAAGTTGTTGGAAGCCCTCTACAGGAATATTGAGCCATGCTGTCAGTATAAACATCCATAGTTGTGAAAGTGCGGATGGTGCAAGAGTTTGGGCACGAATGGACCTTTCGATGATGTCCCATAAATGCTCGATGGGATTCATATCGGGCGATCTAGGTGGCCAAATCATGTGCTGGAATTGTGTGGAATGTTCTTCAAACCAATCGCGAACAGTTCTGGCCCGGTGACATGGCACATTGTCACCCATAAAACTTCCATCGTTGTGTGGGTACGTGAAGTCCATGAATGGCTGCAAGTGATCTGCAAGCAGCTGAACATAACCATTTCCAGTCAATGATCGGTTCAGTTGCACCAGAGGACCGAGTCCATGCCAAGTAAAAACAGCCCACACCATTTTGCAGCCACCACCAGCTTGAACAGTGCCTTGCTGACAGTTTGGGTTCATGGCTTCGTGGGGTCTGCGCCACACTCAAACTCTACCATCAGCTCGTAACAACTGAAATCGTGACTCATCTGACCACGCCACGGTTTTCCACTGGTCTAGGGACCAGTCGATATGCTCACGAGCCCAGGAGAGTCGCTGCAGGCGATGTCGTGCTGTCAGTAAAGGCACTCGAGTCGGTCTTCTGCTGTCATAGCCCAAGGAAGACAAATTTCGCCGCACAGTCCTATCGAACACATCCCTCGTACGTCCCACATTGATTACTGCAGTTATTTGACGAAGTGTTGCGTGTCTATTAACATTGACCATTCTACACAGACGTCTGTGGTCTCGGTCGTTAAGTGCAGGTGGTCGCCCACTGCGCTGTCCATGATGGGATGTGATGCCTGAAATTTCATACTCTCGGCATAACTCTTGATACTGTGGATCTCGGAATGTTGAATTCACTAACGATATCCGCAATGGAATGACCCATGCGTCTAGCTCCAACTAACATTCCACGTTCAAAGTCTGTTAATTCTCGTCGTGCCGCCATAAATCACGAAAAACCTGTTCACATGAATAACTTGATCCCAAATGAAAGCTCTGGAAAAAGAACTGCGCATTTATACTTTTTCGCTGCGATACTACTGCCATCTGTACATTTGCATATTGCTATCCCATGACTTTTGTCACTTCAGTGTAATTCCCCACTAGTTAAGGTTATTATAGTCTAGAATTATACACTTGTACGTTGGTGAAAACATTCACACCATCTGTATTCATATAAAACAATCGGAATAAAGAATGTCATTCCTACACTACTGAATTTTAATCTTGCTTCTGTAGTTGATGTACAGATCAGTAAGTCTATCCACAGAGTTAAGCATAAACATACAAGACCAATCAAACCTATCTCTCTCAGTAAAAATGATTGGAATATCAAGGGATTCATGGCTCTGGCCAAACGAAAAGAATTTTTGAACTTAAAAATGTCTGAGAATTTTTTAAGAGATTGCAATACTCCTTTGTCTTGCACTCCGAATGATTGGCAATGTGTCTTGAGGGAAACACAGATTGCTTGACGTCTAACATTATCCCTCCTGCATAAAGCCTAAACGAAGTTGATCTAAAGATCAACTTTCTGTTGGCTTACAATTAAGCAATCTGAGGTGGATTAAAGCTGTGGTTAGGTGTTTCTTTTAGCTACAAATAGCCTTTTTTAGTGGCACTCATAATTCTAACCATTCTCTGTTGCTGAAGCTGGTTCTGTTTTTAGAAATGCAGTCTATTGATTACATTTCATTAAATCCTCTTGCTATAAAGGTCCACCCGTTTCTATTTCCCCAGCATCCTGTCACTGTGATAAATAAATGTCACGACTAAAAGTTGGGTTTACCCAAAATATGGGTATTTCGGAACTGTATCAAGTATTTTCTATTTGAAAAAATCTGCAGGTACCTAGTCGGACTTCGTATTTAATGACATAAAATGACTGTAACTCTACTAATTTTAATATCTTTATACAGCACTATTCGTACGTTTATCGGTTTATTTGTATAACAAAATCATTTATAGTTTTTATAGCTTTATCATTTATAGTTTTTAAAAATCATTTATATATTTCAGTATTTTGTGACAACCACTTTTCGACGATTCTATCTCATTAAGGGGAGTGACACGGCAGGATAAGTACCTTTCCGGAATTCTTCGTAATTCTTTGACTTTAATTTTTGCCCTTTTATTATTTGTACAATTTGTTTCCATGTGTATGTGAATATCGTGTCGTTTCTGACTATATTTTAAATCGGTCTACAAACACTCCGAGTTTATTTTATTGCTAAATGTAAACATCTCCTCCTTTCATCTTACCCCTCACCTCTATTTTGACAAATTAAACCCATCCTAACGCACGCGCAGAAGCGTGGAGGTTTTTAGAATTCGTTATCAAATAATATTTATGGCTGTAGTAGTTACGTTACTCTTGTATTCTTTCTTGGGCACTAAATAGTGCCAAATAACCATATACGCATCCCATGATGAATTGCATTTGTAATTAAATTGCGATACAATGTTGTACTGTTAACCTGCGCGTATGAATGTCTTGTATTTGTTCAGTGTGTGAATGTTTTTATTAAAGAAATGTTCCTGAAAACATACGTCCTGTTGCTTGCTGCATGGATCATAATAATCTACTTTCCAAACATGGCAATGATATTATTGCTCTTAACATTAATTGAACCTCAATTTTTTGGAAACAACGGTCCATTAATATAAAAAAATGCAATCTTTTATCGGTAAAATATTTGATGGGAAAATTCTTTTGTTTTTCTCATTCAGAAATTATTAAATAATTTTATAGCATTCCAGCTTTAATTTAAAAGGTCCTGATTTATATAATGTTGTATTAAGAGCATTTACTAACATATGTATTATGTTCAATTTGATTTATTTCAATTTCATATTTGAAAATACTTTGAAAAAAATATTTCATTTTTTCAATCGACTTTTCATTTTCATTCGAATTTCATTTTTCCAATTAATAAATAATTAAAAA
>JAPMOQ010019132.1:2141649-2153608 GCA_026543055.1 Argiope trifasciata
TATTTGAAAATATTCTGAAAAGAAATCTTTTCATTTTTCAATCTCGCCTTGGAATATTTCTTTCGGATTCTTTATTTTCGTTTAACGTAATTTTTCACTTCATGAAGAAAGAAAATCGAATGATTTAATGAAAATGATTAAAAGCTTTTTATAATCAAAACAAATTAAACGTCATAAATTTCAGATGTGCTTTCAACTAGAAAAAGTACCTTTAGAAAAAAGTATCTTTTTTTCCAAACAATTAAGTAAAATACTTTTCTATAAGGAAAAAAAAAACATTTTTTGTGTCAAATAAGTATTTTAAAAGGCCCTAAAATAAAGGCAAATATTTTCTTCATTCTTTGAGGCTTTCTAATGCAAAAAAATGAAGAATATCTTCACTAATCTAGGCTCAATAGTTAATTTAAGGTATCTGACTACATTCGTATGAAAACTTTTGAAAAATTGGATTTTTTAAAAACTATTTAAAACTGTGGTTTTTAGCTGTATTTTCAATTATAATGCAAAATAAATACTATAAATACAATAACATTATTTAAAAATATATTTTCAGAAAAAGGAAAATTTATAATAAATTTTAATGAAATTTAACCAGAACGGCTAACACTCTACATAAAATTGTAATTCAGCAATCCTCTTTTCCTTTGTACACAAGTTATAGAGTACAATGATGAATGAAATGAACCAATATCTTAGAAGCATTTTGAGATGCAAAGAAGTTATGGGGAAAAATATATGTATATACTCATTTTTTCCATAAATTCACAACTTAATTTTTCTTAAAACACCTATAAATGAAAACGTATTTCACCAACAATAAAACTGTTGGTTCATTTTATTGCCCATATCATTTAAAACACACGCTGAAATTTTTATTTAAATACCTCTATTAGTTTTTGCGGTATCATGTTAACGGCGGAAAATTTTTATGAAAATTAAAGTTTTGAGAAGATTGAAGATAAATTTTAGTTGAAAAATGTGACCCTAGATTATAGGTCTGGCCTTACTTTTCCTAGAATAAATAAAATGTTTTGCTAAGTGAAAAGTCTGCAAGAAATAACAATATTTAAAAAAATCACCAATGTGGTTTATAACCATTGCTTTTCAACGTAGTCGGATACCTTAAATATCACTATAAAAATGTATTTCTGTATATATAACTATATGAATGTATAAAATTTGTTTCAATTAACCCTTATGCTCATTTTGTATAGTATACCATACATATCACTTTATAAAAATATACAAAGACTGTAAAATAGTTTTTAACCTACATGCATCTCGTTTTTCAAAAATTTTCATATCACGATTTTTAAATTTCTTTTGAGGTTTTTTATAGCCCAAAGAAGCCACCTATATACATTTTTTTTTTTTGCTTTTCTTCAAAAAATTAATCTTGCCACAATGAGGGTTAAAATACGGTGTGATTATAGCTAAAGTTCCAATTCATAAAATGGTCAGAAAAAGAAAGCTACAGAACCAAATGATATCAAATCTGGTCATAATTTAAATGAGGTCATGGGAATTTACTTAAGGTCATGGGACCAAAAACTCTCCACCAGCGAGAATGGGGTTGTATGCAATATTGGTAAACAAAATAGGACATGAAAACATAGATTTAAAATGTGTCCAATCATTTCTGAAACATGTTACAAAGCATGTTCAATTTGTGTTATCTCAAAAGCATTGTTTATTGTGATAATCTAAACCATAGGTTCTCAACGTGGGCGATAACGCCCCCTTGTGGGCGTTTGAAGCTTTCAGGGGGGCTTTAAAAGACCCCGAGAAAATTAGGGGGCATTGATATGGCACGAAGGGGCATTAGAGGATTAACCAAATATAGTGTATAATAACTTCAACGCCCGATTCCAGGACATTTTAAACATGGACAAACCAGACTGGGTTTTGGATCATTTTTCCAATGTCAACACAGCAGGATCACCTCAGTTAGAAGAACTAATAGAACTGAAGACAAATGAGGATCTAAAAATTAAATTCAAGAATGGCCACCAAGAAGTTTTTCTGCAGAAGTCTATTTCGCAACTGCATTCAGGATTAAGGTCGATTGTTCAACGATTTCTGATAGCATTCGCGTCTTCATATTTAGCAGAACGTGGATTTAGTGCTGAGGCAAAATTGGAAACGAAAAAGAGAAATCGGCTCCATATTACTGAACGCGGCGACTTACGATTGTTTTTAAATGAAATCTAGCCTGAAATTAATAAGTTCCTTAAAATGCTTCAAATTCAGCCTTCTCATTAGTTGTTAGACATCTGATGTCTTTAAATTTTAATAAAAATACTTTTTAATATAATTAAGAATGCGTTTTGATGGTTTTCTGAAACTGTCAGTTTTTTTTTAATTTAGAAAGCAATAGCTTATTATGAATTAATTCGTATCATCTAAATCCTTGCCTGCCCTTATAACAGGTAAGCTAAAATTTGTATTCCTCTTTTTTTAAATAAATAAGAAATTCAGTAGCGTTTCAATTCCAACAATATTCTGCCTATTAGATTTTTTTATTATTGTTTTCACCATGCATTATGTATGCTCTTATTTATCTGGAGTGGGAGGGAGGCGATATTGAAATATTCATTTGAAAAGGGGGCACCAGTTCAAAAAAGGTTGGGAACCTCTGAACTATATGAATGTATAAAATTTGTTTCAATTAAAATACAGTGTGGTTATAGCTAAAGTTCCACTTTGAAATGATCAGAAAAAGAAAGCTATAGAACCAATTGATATCAAATTTGGTCATAATTTAAATGAGGTCAGGGGAATTTACTTAGTGTCATGGGACCAAAAACTCACCACCAGGGACAATGCTCAAAAGCTCTATTTATTGTAATAATCTAAACAATTTGGTGGAACTGAATAACGCAATACAGCATAGACACTGACATTTGAGTAACTTTCCTTCCGATATGCTAAGAGCTACTGGTAAGAATGCAGTCATGCGATTTCACTTGCTTTCAGAAAATGGTGGACGTCGCACTGAGCATGCTATGCAACACGTTTTAAAAACGCCTAAACACATTTTAAACCGATTCTTTCAAGTTCTTTTTTGCTTAACAATATTGCATACAGTGCCATTTCTTCCCTGATACTCAGTTTTAAACTTTTTTTTTGGCAAAAATTTAAAAAAAAATCCATGATCTTCTTTAAATTATTACCAAGGTTGATAGCATTTCGTCCAGTCATGTTCGCAAGATTTGTGACCATTTCAAAGTGGAACTTTAATTATAGCACTCTGTATTTTGTCTCTAATTTAAGTAATTATTTTACATATAAGAATTTCATTCGTTTTCGCACATAAATCTAAGGTAGAGTGGGGTATCTGTCTTCTTTATGGCGCATTTGTACCCTGTTAATGTATAATTAATTGACAATTCTACGTAATTTAATTATAAAGAATGAATTCAAATAGTCAAGGGGGCCACGGTGGCCTGATGGTAAGGTCTCGGCTTTGGAACCGGAGGGTTTCAGGTTCGAGACTCGATTCCACCGAAGAACCGTCGTGTGAGGGGGTCTCTTGCACGTTAAATCTGTCAGGCCAAACGTCCTAACGCTGGTGTGGTGCGGTGTGGAGAGGGGGGCGCCAGTTCAGGTGTCGTCCTCGTCATCTGACCATGTTTCAAAATGACGAGGTACGTCCCAAAATAGCCCTCTTGTTGCTTTAAAAAGGGACGTTAATATAACTAAACTAAACTCAAATTGCCAAGTGTTTTTAATCAAGAGTTCCACCCATATTTAAAAATCTTTTGCTCATTTTACAAGAAAGAAATCCGGCGTCCTGGCATAGGGTAGCTTACATTTCCCGGTTTCGAGTCCCGGTTCGGGCATGGTTATTCTGTGTTCTATCTGCGAGATGCATGAATGAACCCCCCTGTAAAAAGGGGTTGTGAAAGCGAATGTGTGTGTCACCTTCATTTGAGCTAAAAGTCAGACTTCTGCCCTCTGGGTACTCGGGGCTCTTTACCATCTTAAGCTACTGCACCCCCTTTCCGTGAAAACACGGACATAATAATACCATCATCATTTGAAAGAGAGGGTCTCAGTTCCTTGGTGGCAAGGTTTCAGTGTCGAAAATGGAGGGTTTAAGGTTCAAGACCCGATTAAAAAGAAGAATTCTCGTGTTAGTGGGTCTGGTGCATGTTAATTCCGTTCCGGCAGCGGCGTGTGAAGTGGAACCAGGTTAAGTGTCATCCTCGTCATCTGATAACGGTTTAAAATTACGTAGTTCGTCCCAAAGTAACCATAGAGTTGCTTTAAAAAACGGGACGTTTATATAACTAAACTACACTAAACTAGAAAGAAAAAGGACATGAATTCCTTTTATTGCATAGCAACACCACTGGATGGTATGTGTCATGATTTATCACGTGACAGCGTCCCCATGCGAGTAGACAATGCTTCAAAATTTATATAGCTGGTACCCGGCGCGTTGCTGCAGCCAAAAAAAAAATATTATGTGCAATCAATCAATAATTTGACAATGTTTTATCGAAATAGGATGAATGGTACGACAGTATATAAAATACGAACAAACAAATATTCATTTTTATATACACTGATGGAAAAAAAATCCCAACATCAAGACAAATTTATTGTACAGTAAGGAAATTTTAGGAATACATTCGTCTAGGTAACATATTTAATTGATTTAAGTTTCAAGATCACAGGCAGAGCCATTTCAAATGTAATATGTTGGTACATTAGTAACCGGTGTAACCGCCAGAATTTTGAATGCAAGCATGCAAACGTGCATTCATTGTGTCGTCCAGGTGTCGGATATCAGTTTGTGGGATGGAGTTCCATGCCTGTTGCACTTGGGCGGTCAATGCAGGGACGGTTAATGCTGGTTGTGGATGACGCTGGAATTGTCGTCCAATGATGCCCCATACGTGCTCGATTGGAGAAAGATCTGGTGATCTAGCAGGCCAAAGCAACATGTCGACACTCTGTAGAGCATGTTGGGTTACAACAGCGGTATGAGGGCGAGCGTTATCCTTTTTGAAAACACCCCCTTGAATGCTGTTCATGAATGGCAGCACAACAGGTTGTATCACTAGACTGACGTACAAATTTGCTTGACACCACTCACGTCGCAAACGGCAGTGGTTTGGAGTCAGTGGAATGCACTGTACAGGGCATCTGGCTCGGAGCTGTCCTTGAAGTAACCGATTTGTAACGGTTCATTGTGTCACTGTGGTGCCAACTGCTGCTCGAATTTCAGCTGCAGACGCATTACGATTAGCCACAGCCATACGCCGAATACGATGGTCTTCCCTCTCAGTAGTACCACATGGCCGCCCGGAACCTGGCCTTCTTGAGGCAGTACCTTCCCTTGACCACTGCCGCCAATACTCATGCACAGTGGATACATTCCTGCCAAGTCTTTCAGCAATATCGCGGAAAGAAAACCCACCTTCTCGTAGCCCTACAACACGACCTCGTTCAAACTCAGTGAGCTGTTGATAATGGCTTCTTCGTCTTCTCAGAGGCATCCTTGACTAACATTTACCCTCTACGTCAAATCTCAACTGTAAACAAAGATCACGAACCTTACAGCGCTTATTTAAAGCAAACCTCATTTGCATGTTCATAGTGTCGCTACTAGTGCCCCACTTACGCGCGTTGCTCGAAATTTGAATTGACGTCATCTTTCAGATGTATAAACACGCCTACCAAATTTCGTTTATCTAGCATAGCTCCTTCCTAGTGTTGGGATTTTTTTTCCATCAGTGTATTAGATTTGTGTATTCTTTTAGAATTGTAAAACTCGGTGTTCTTTCAGAATGGCAATGAAAGAAACTGTTTATTGTATCTCGTGATTCGTTTAATATTCGTTCAGAATCCTCAAATTTAATTGTAAAAAAATATGATTGAAAGTGCTTCTTTTAAAATTGATTAATCATAGAAAATATATTTATACCATAAAATCATTATTATAGTTGAAAAGATAATTTTTGAAAATTAAATTGATGTAAAATTATTTGAACTACAATATTTTTGGAAACTACTGCGAAAAACTCTAAAATTTCTTAAAATTTAAGATCCCCAAGTTGGGTTTCCCCTAAGCTTTGTCGCATAATCTGTAATACAGTTGTTACCTCTGAGAATGACTAGCGTGATATTTATGTACTGTAGGTACAAAATATTAACCTTTAACTTGGATTTAGCATTCCTAAAGAATCTTTTGTCTATTCGGCGAGTTTAGAGTTTAATCCTAGGTAAATAGATGCGGTTGAGGTTCGATATAAAAAAAAATAATTTTAGATAATTGTGCAACCCCTATAACCATCCCGTGGGTGTAAACCATAGGTACCTAACGTGGGTGGTAACGCCCCCTTGTGGGCGTTTGAAGTTTTCAGGGGGGTGGTAAAAGGATGCAGAGAAAATTAGGGGGCGTTGATATGTCATGGAGGGGCGTTAGAATATCAACCAAATATAGTCTACAATGACTGCATGTAACGATTCCAGGATATTTTAACCCTTTGCACTCGAAGTTTTTTTTTATTCGTATTACCAGCAACTCGAAGCGATTTTAGTGAAAAGATCATATTCACCTGTAAGTTTGCTATACGCATTAAATGAAAGCATTGTCGCCGTAGCGGAGCCCTCGAGTTCGAAGACCAATTTTAAATGGTCTTCGAATAAACCCTCGAGTGCAAAGGGTTAAAACAGGAACATACCAAACTGGGCTTTGGATCATTTTCCCATGTCAACACAGCAAAATCATATGAGTTAAAAGAAGAACAAACTGAACTGACGACAAACGAGGAACTAAACATTAAATTCAAGAATGGCTATCAAGAATTTTGGCTGCAGAAGTCGATTTCGCAACATGCTCGATTGTTCAACGACTTCTGATATGGATTGTGGATTTAGTGCTGTAGAAACATTATTAACATAAAAGAGAAATCGGCTCCATGTTACTGAAAGCGGCGGCTTACAATTGTTTTTAAGTGAAATCGAGCCTGATATTATCAAGCTCCTTAAAATGCATCAAATCCGGCTTTCTCATTAGTTAAGTTACAAATTCGATGTCTTTAAATTTTAATAAAAATACGTTTTAGTATAATTAAGTTTGATTGTTCTCTGAAACTGTCAATTTATTTATTTAGAAAGCAATACTTTATTATAAATTAATTCGTATCATCAAAACCCCTGTCTGTCCTTATAACGGGCAAGCTAAAACTTTTTTAAATGAAGAAGAAATTTAGTATTTCAATTCCAACAATATTTTACCTATTAGTAATTTTTTAAATTTAATTCCTGTTTTCACTATGCATTATATGCATTTATTCACTATGCATTTATTCCTGTTTTCACTATGCATTATTTCTTTGGAGTGGGGGGTATTGAAATATTTACTAGAAAAGGAGGCGCCAGTTCAAAAAAGGTTGGGAACCTATGGTGTAAACAATAAGCTGACGCAAACAGATGAACGGTTTCGGAAGGCATAGGAGACAGACAGACAAACATTCGAATTTATTTATGTAGATTATAATATAAATGACAATGTTTATAATATGTGAAATCACTTAATTTTAAGTAAACTTTAAAATAATTTACTAGAAACATCATTTACATAAGTGTTTCTTTTTGTCCAGACATTTGTTCAAATTTGTATACATAATAAATCTGCCCTAACTTGAATTTAGTTCTCTCACAAATAAGTGTTTCATTATCGCGCCAATTTATAAGAGATCATTCTTCAGGTTTACAGGAGTTTGTACTAATTTACGTGAATAAACTGACGCAGAGTCTTAATGCATTGAACTTACTCCGCTCTCAAGTTTGTAGTAAGTTCTATAGAATTACCAGAGTACCAATTTCCCTGCAGCATATTATCGTATCTAACAGCCGTCATTCTCTAGATTGTAGGGGTTTCATTAGATTTATCAGAGTAGATTCTATCTGCAGCATATTCTAATATTATTCAAACACATAATCCTAATTTCAAGAATTACGGGACACTTTCAAGATAGTCGCGTTAGTCTAGTAGCAGAGCTTCTGAATGGAAGGGTCATGTGTTGAAACCCGGTTTCACTGAAGGTTAGATCCTTTTCAAAAATAGTTCAACAAAACAAATCTATTGACACCATAGAAAAATTTACACAGACAGATTCAAATACTACTTGTGCATCACTTAAAAAATCTGTTTCAACATTAACTGATGATAAGGCTGGTTACACATACAGCGCTTTCTGCTTTTTTCTGATCGCTTATTTCACCGATGCCGACATAATAGCAGTAGTGTATTGGATTATACTAGAGCTTACACACTAGGCGGACAAATATACATTCACTCAATCCGCCTTTTATCGGACTCTGTGCAGACGCCCGCTGTCACTAGCGGATGCAAGATCCCAAATCCTTTTTTCCCATTCATTGAATAAATCGAAATAAGTCAAATTTTCTCCCCTTTGCCTCTACATTCGAAGAAAAGATAATAATGATAGGATTTGTACTCTATTCATTTCAAATGACCCTTAAGCAGTCCATAGTTTAAATAGCATGGTTAAAGAAAATTTATTTGTTGATGAAATGATGCTCACTCTTACGACGGAGTCGAAATTTAAACGCTGTATGTGTAAGCATTTGATTTTTAAGAGTGGTCTCGGCAAAATACTGACAGAAGAAAAAAAAGCTGTGTGTGTAACGAGCCATATGCAATGTAACACGACCTCCGAAAAAGAAAAAAAGCCCAACAGGGCACCAGTTTTCATTCTAATGGAAATTTAACAAAACCCCAAGAATGTGGATTTCCATACTCATCTTAGAGCCACGAGTGAAACTAATGTACAAGAAACAATGCAATCAACAGCTTCGTATAACTCATTGTCAGAATCGATGTTAACAGAAAATTTGCTTCCTGATATTCAAGATACAGCAGAAACCGAGGATTGTATTGGTTACGATCCTGAAGAATCTATTGACAAAGATTTTATAGATGATCGTCGTCGACGGCAGCCTTCTACCTGTAGAACAGTTATTTATTCAAAATTTTATCCTTCTTTTAAATCGAAGTTTATGAAAAAGCGAAGAAAGAAAAAAAAGCGATATTTTGTTCAGAATTTTGTTTTATTTTGATACATTTGATGTTTGTCGAGTGAACTTTTATGTCTCTTGTTGACTTTTATGATGATGCTTTTTAATATTTGTACTAAGTATTTTATATTCCTGAGCATTTCGGCAGAAGGCGCGCACCTAATAGTGACAAAAGAGATCGAGTGGGGTACTGAGTCACCCCAATCCATTTTATCTAAAATTTTCCATAAATCAGAGGAATAAACGCATGTGAATTATAAACAATAATAAGTCCATTAATTTTTTAAGAAAATAAACTTCTTAAGTTCAGAAAACTGTTTTTAATATTTAAGAAAATTTCACATTAAAAATTACATGTTTTCTTTAGGAGGTTTAATTCAGCATACACTTATGGCAAACATACGAAGAATGATTTTTACATGTAAAATTGTCGCATTTTATGCAAGAAATTGTAGTTTTATTATCTTTAGATCTTGGACATATAACATATCGTCCTTTGTCTTGTTTCAGTTTTTTTGTCGGGATCTCCTGTGATCCATTAGAAGTGGTGGCATCCATACTTTCACTAAGTATTTTAGGTAGCATTTTCATACCTCGCCTTATGTTTATGTGAGGCTGAATAAGAGATAATGCCAATTTCTTCAGAAATGTTCTCATATTTGCGCATTCCAAGGGAGGTGTCTTTGTTGCCATTAGAGCTACTCGGGCATTTATGGTGGCGACATTCCACGCGCAATAGAAAAAAACTATTGGCTACCTGTTGGTTTTTCGAGCTGCTGAATTCATCAACAGAGTGGCGACATTTCGTCAACAGCAATATAAATGCAAATAGAGAGCTACAGAACACAAAATTATTCCACTCTGAATGAGAAATTTCGAAGCAATAACCGTCGTGTGGGGAGTGTGAGTCACCCCTTTCCCACTTGAATTCTAAGAAATGATTACTTCAAGCGCAGAAAGAAAAGAAAAGTAAAAATAACTCTTCGCCTACCAAGGGGACTGTCGGATAGAAAGGTACTGAATGGCTGATTAATTACTGATAAATATTTATCCTGCGACCGGTGATCGGATAAGAATGGGGTGACTGTGTGCCCCGCGCAATCTCTCGGGTTAAAATTTTCATTGTTTTGTGATACAACCTATCTTGTATTTGATTATATATCTAGTTTTATATTCCCATGTTTATGTGTTGTACCCTTTATTTCAATTACACCATACGTTTGGTGCAGTATGATCAAAAACTGTTTTTGCGCCAATAAACCTCACATTCACTCACTCACTGAAGGTTAGAGTCGGACACGGGTCAGACGTCATAGAGCATGGGTTCTCGCGATAACGTGCCATTTTTTCTAAAGAAATGTTTAATGAGGTATAGACGCGCCTCCAAATAATTTTGACTTGTGATTATTGGGAAAACAATAAAACTAAGTACTAACAACCCCATTATTTATTGTCTGTGAAAAAATACATTTTGCACTGTTACAGTAAGAAATGTTTTAATTACACAAAGAAGTAATCGGATAGAGCGAGATCTGGAAAGTATACAGGATGCTTTAAAACATCTCTTTTAAACATAATGCAATATGTGGTCTCCCGTTGTCATGACGGGAAGCAACACCTCGTCGGTTCATTAATTCCGATCTTTTTTGCTATGACATCTTTCAATTGATCCAATTGATGGCAGTATTTCGTAGAATGTATTGTTTGACCTTGAGGAAGGCAGTTCGTAGAAAATTACATCTTTCCAATCCCACCAAATGGGAGAAATAACTTTTTGTGGTATAATCCCGGCTTTGTGATAGTTGAAACGTCATGACGATTGAAACTGAAGGCATAGACTGCTAATATACAGGGTGATCAACAAATAAGCCCTGATTTCAAAATTAAATATCTCCACAACAAAGATCGATAAAATAATGCGGTAAACTGTACGTTTATTAGCAAAACTGTAAAAATAGTGTGCAAAAGTATAGAAAATTTAGTTACGAAAAGCGCTAATAGATGGCGCTCTAATCACTATGTAGATAGACGCTTTCAGTGTGACGTCAAAAATAAAAAATGACTCCCGATCTGACTCCTTGTGACTTCCTTCTGTTTGGAGCATTGAAAGATACTGTCTATAGAAACAATTCCGCCACTCTAGCTGAGCTTGAATCGTTGATTGGTGTTGCATGTGATTTCATTTCCGTTGAGACATTGCAAGACGTGATGTCAGATTTCATTGTTCGATTACGCCACCTCATTGCTTCGAACGTTGAACATTTTGAAAAAAATTGTTTTTTGGTTACAAAGACTGCATCATTTTATTGTTTTTTTAAGACTCCTTTCAGAGAAAGTGTTTTCAGCGTAGAACACCATCTGTTAACGAATTTTATAATTAAAATTTCTAACTTTTGTACATTATTTTTACAGTTTTGCTAATAAACGTACAGTTTACCGTATAATTCTATCGAAATTTTTTGTAGAGATATTTAATTTTGAAATGAGGGCTTATTCGCTGATCACGCAGTATAAGCCTGAATGTTAGCATAAACAGAGTTAGATAAGGCCCATTTATAGCACGATGAAAAAAAAAACTTTTGAAACACCCTAATATTTATATAAATATAATCGGCTCTTTTGTACGGGATTTGATATTTATAATAAAAGTCATTGAATTTTAAAAATAAATTGTATTTATATAAATACAATAAACATGAATATTGTTATTCAAGGAACTCTATGTTTTAAATAGATTTAATTTCTGCACATAATTAATTAATGTGTTTATATGAATTCTAAATAAAATCTCAATAAAAAGATAGAATATTTGTACATTATACATAATATTTTTGACGATTTAAGAGAATATTGCTCCTTATTTCGTAATTCAAACAAATAAGAAATCAATGCTTAAAGAAAT
>JAPMOQ010019132.1:2158730-2185774 GCA_026543055.1 Argiope trifasciata
ATTGGAACTGTCTATAGTACCCAGTGCATACGAACCAGTGATACGATGTTATTGGAACTGTGTATTGTACCAAGTGCATACAAACCCAAACCCAAATCAAACCAAAAATTTGAGGTAATACCTCATTTTGATACTAAGATCAATTACGGCAACAACTTTCCAACAATTCTATTTCGATTTCTAATACGGTTCTTTAAGTCTTCCCTTTTATGAATTTCTAATTTTGCAAATAAGTCATATCCCGAAAAGGTTTTTTTTTTACTTACTTCCTTTGTACCAAATAAGAAGCTTCGCTTATTATTATACGATTAAAATATATTGTTTATAATATTTTGTATACAAGAAAATAAGAATTTAATTCTAATGAAATCAAGAAAAAAGCTAATTCCGGTGATGCATCGTTTCACCATCATAAATGTCATCAAATTATTTTAGCCATTAAATATCAACAGCAATTATTTTAACCAGAAATAATCACCTGTATTTTCTTCAATGAATCGAATTTTATTTCTGCGATTTAAAATCTTAAATTTAAGTATTCTTACAATCTAAATAAACTATAGCGGAATTTTATTTAAAATCGAAATGCAATATATTTATTATAAACAAAAAGTACTTCTTATTGAATTTCTTATATAAGTAACAATCATTTCTATCTGAAAATGAAATTTTGCCGTTTAAATAAATATTGATTGATTCATTGGCTTAATATGTCATCAAGCGAATTATTTTTTTTACCATTGGAGTAAAATTCCAATTTAAAATAGTGGATGAAATGCATTTCATTAACAATAAAATTTAAGTGTTTACGAATTATAGAGTGGGATAAATCGTAGCAGCGGATTCAAAAACATTTTGGCAAGTAATAAAATTTCATGTGTTAATTGAAATTTGAAAATAAATGTTTATGCTAAAGATCTGACCCATCTGAACTACGTTTGATTAATTTCAGGGAAATGAAACAAAATAAATGCTTTTATGTTGCTTTTAGCAATCTGAGGTTTACTTAACCTTCCAATGGGGGCGCGTATGTGAGAGATACACTAGAGATGAATTTCGTTTTATACCTTCAGATCTGGAGGCACTGGGAACGCCTGTCTTTGCCTTTTTGTCGCCCTAAGTTTAACTTACTTTCAGTTGTCGTCTTAAGTTTGTGTCGTTAATAGGTCTCTGCCGATCAGATATTTGAATTTCAGAGATAAGCGCGACCGTTCATGTAAGTCTTTGTCACATCTGATTTTGTATGATTTTACAATTAAATCCGTATGGTTTCAGACTTTCTACAGCTGGCAAATGCACTTACAAAGGAAAATGTTGAAAAAAAAGCACCCACATTTATAATAAGTGAGCTAAAATTGAAGGTGCTAAAGAGAAAATCCGAACTAGGCATTGAATTGGAAGATGAGACATCAGGGAAAATTACCTTGCCAAAAAGAAAAGCGGAATAGAATCACGAGGTTCGGTTGTGAGATTTGACAGAAATTTATATGTTTGCAACACATTAAACATATTTGATCAAATTGCAACGCTGCAATGAAATAACAATGAAACCATTTTCTTCCTTTTCATATCTAACTTTCAATT
The DNA here is from genome assembly GCA_026543055.1 of Argiope trifasciata. Lineage (NCBI taxonomy): Eukaryota > Metazoa > Arthropoda > Arachnida > Araneae > Araneidae > Argiope > Argiope trifasciata. The sequence continues at coordinate 2,160,315 of JAPMOQ010019132.1, forward strand.
ACTTTTTGCTTTTTATACATAAATTCTGTATTTTTTTCACTTCTATATTTTAAATGCAAATTGTTCAGTCAAAATATCAGCAACTTCATTTATATTATTTTTAAATCAATTCAGGTAACCTGTGGTCATTTTATATTGTTATTGCAATCTATATTTATATTGTTTCTGTTTCTTTTTAAGTAAAAAAATGTTTAAAGTGATAGTAGTTATTAATCCTAAGCTATTTACAACATAATTTTAATAGTTACGCTTTTGACAATTTGCAATTTACTATAGAGTATGTGGGAAATAGTATGGACCTTTCATGTTAGTATGACGTCCACGCCCGCTGGTAGGTTAAAATGTGGTCCTTAGTAGCTTGGCTCTTTTCAAACGATGTTTTAGGCTATAAAAACTGATTATATTTCATGAACTATTGTAAATTTGATACCCATATAGAAGAAACCGCACTCGATCGAATCATTAAAAAATCTCATTTTTCATAATAGGAAAATTCTTATATACTAATTAATTTACCATTTTAAATAACTATGTTAACACTTTCCACTAGCATTAATTTTGTAATGACACTAAGATAAATGATACAGTTACAGATGTCTCCCATTAATTTTTTTGGCGACTGTACATTCCTGAATGCGTATGGATGTAAAACCATAATTTAATTTAATTTACATGATCGACATTTATTTCCGCATGAATGTAATAAATTGCGTTTTAAAAAAACTTGTTTTCAATCTAATCTAACGAATATGATATTATGTGGTTATAAAATTCTCGTCTACATGAGCAATAAACCTTTGTATTGATTACAAGAAATGAATTTACACCCAAATTAGGAGTTCAGAAGTTTCTATAAAACAACCCAAAAGATTTTAAATTGTTCACATAACTTTTAAGCATTTATGTAAATATCTTCAAAACTTCCTTCATATTCGTAATTAAGTAATATTATCCAAACTTATGTCTAAGTAAACATAAAATGTAAGTTGCATTGAATGTCCCAACGACGGTAGAGTTTCACTGCCTTTGACAACTGGTCCCAGTTTATTCAACATTTAAAGTTTCAGTTTAAAAAAAAACTGAACGACCTTTTGAAAGTTTCATTTCAAAATTTAAAAAAAAATGAAGTTGTATAATAGAAAAAAGTACTCTTATTAGTAGCGCAAGACAATGAACAATTTCTTCCAAAACTTTTATGTGTTTATTTTTTTCTCACTCTGATTGAAACCATTTTTCGGAATAATATTCTAATTGCAAAAAGGGGAAAAACTCCTCAAAATGATAAATATTTAATATGGTATTGAAAAGCATAAATAGGAGTGAAAAAATTGAACCTTTTATTCTCGACTTTTATCTGACTTTATTGCTTTGAAAAGATAAATGATGACTTTTTATCTCAGTAGTGGGACATCAGGGACAATTGTACGAATATCATTTCGTGTTACATTACACAATTGCGTTTAGTTTCTCCACGTTGATTTCGTTCAAATATTTCTCTATTGACATATTTGTGGTATTATAACTTTTAAAAATTTTCCCATTCATACTGCAGAAACACGGGAAAATAATTCTCCATTATCAATTTTTAATTAGTTAAAAAATGAAGCCCTGAACATTTAAAAAAATGTGTTTATCTTTTTCAAAAGGATTCATTTGAAAACGCCGATTTAGTTAGATTGACAAATAGTTAAATTTGGTTTTAAAATAAATACAAAAAATTATTTCAAGATATTAAATGATGTACTTCTCATTTTTCAATTCCTACTATTAGTTCTTACTCTTCCTATATATATATATTGTTCAAATTTTCAATCGTTAATAAAATACTTTTTATTCATCCACTCGAGTTCAGATTTTTTTAAATTTTGTAGTGGGTGACACTTGATGTTAATACAATTTATTTTTGAATAATTAATGCATTAATTAAAAATAATATCTAATACTTTAGAATTTTAGCAGTTTGTAATGGAAAGTAAAATCAGCAAACAGTAGCATAATGGCTAAAAGGCAAGGATTTCAGTATTTTTCACTTGAAGGTGAAGAATGAGAGTTCAATTTTTGCAAAAATCAATCTTTTGATACTTAATATTTTTTTGATAAGTATTTAATAAAAACTAACTAAAATAAGATTTTAAAGATTAAAATAGAGATATAATATTAAGATTAAAATAAGATTCCTTAGAAATTACAAAAATATATATTACTTTTTGTTTAAAATAAGATAATCAGATCATTTATTGATATAAAGTTTCCCATGGGCCAAAAGACAAAGATATCTTTCTTAAAGATATATTTATAAAGATACCAATATAGATACAAATTAAACAAAGAAAATCCTAAGTCAAACATTGTCCATCAAAATCTTAGCCTGGTATTATTTCTTTAGCTTTCATCCTTGGTCTCGAGAAAGTTCAAACAAGCACTGAACTATTTCAATCCTTTGACCAAATTCAATGAAATTCTTAATGAACTGAAATGGGCGCAAAGATACTTTCGCGAATAGGAATTAACGTAGACCATTTTCCACAACAGCAGACTCCTTCTAATGAGAAACAGCTACTAACTTTTCTTAATTAAGGGATTTCGTCTATACCTCATGAATATGGAAACGTCGCCTAACATTCGGCATATATATTGATAAACTCCGTTTTCATTTCCATCAGAATATATACATTTTGGAGTCTAATTTTAGAATGCACTTATTTATTAACTCTATTTAGGTATTGAAGTTTGATCACAAGTTATTTGTTGCATTTTAAGAGTAAAGAAGTAGTTTGTATTGTATCAAATTTGTTGTTTGAAAGTCTGAAATTAAGAAATAACTTTTTTTCTGCGTATGAATTTTATTTTTTTCTGGTTAGTAGACAATTATCTCACTTAACTTGAAAATTATATAATCTTTTAAGTGAACTACAAAACATATTTTAGTTATATTTTATTTGTTTTATTAATTTTTTTGATAAATATTTTAGGCTTTGACGAAACCTTTTAATGACATTTGGCATCCAATACATATTATATTATTCATTATATAGCGTTATTTTGGTTAAAACTTGGTGAAAATCAAAATAAGAGTACAAGACAACTCGACAAGAAAAAAAAAATAAGATTTTAAGCTTTAAATATAAAAGAGTGATGAAAAAATTTAACGGTAGTCTGTTAAATAAATTTGTAATTTTATGTGTATCTATTTAGATATGGTTGAAGATGAAAATTTTAAATCTGACATTTTTAAAAGCAATACATGTTCCCGAATATTCATAAATCAAAAATTAAAATATTATCAAAATACAATTGAATTTAAATTTATTTAAGTAGTTTTTTACACTTAATTTAAGTGTAAAAAAATTACTTAAAGTGATATACAAAAAAAACATGCACGTTAATATTGAAATGTTGCTTCTAATCTCAGAAAACTAAGTTAATATTTCGTTAGTATACTGAAATTCACTGACAAAGTTGGACTAAAATTTATATTTCTTACCCTTTTCATTAAATAACCTTAAAGTAAGGGTTTTAATCATCATTTATTCTTTACTGACTATACCCGGGTCCAGTTTAATTAATAAATCGATTGCAAGCAAAACGAACTGGTTTTTAATAATTAAGACTTAGAATATTTCCTTTCTAAGCCTAATATATTTTGTCAAAATTTACATAAAGTTGGAAGAAATTGTTGCGCGTTTTTACTCGAAAATTAGCCAAAACAATATCGACTTTTATTGTTTTCTTCTATTCTGTGCAATAAAAGCAACTTATTTGTATTCAATAAAATTCCTATTGGAGTGGAAATAATTTTGGATACATTAACTATAACCCAATTAGTGGTTTACTTTTACACATGGAAGGTTGTTACTAATTTCAAATTTACGCACACATACATAAATACATGATATAAACTATATAGAAGGGAAAAATATTCTGTATTCTTTGATCCTTTGGCCTTTAATGGAGCTTTTCACCTCTAGAGGACAGTACTTTAGATGTCTGGGATAGTCAATTACAGTTAAAGTTACAGGAATGGTTATTTCCTCCTTCCTTCTAGTGTATTACTTATTTTTTCAAAACTAGATTTGGTCTGGATTGTGAAATTGTCGCTGTTGCAGCATAACAACAATAAGTAATTGTTCACGGTGTATAATGCGATATTTTGGCTGTGCTAGTTTTTAAATATTTAAGTTACTAATGTTTGTAACATAATATCTTCTCAAATGGAATCTTTTTGTAATTGATTTTAACATTGCCACATCTAAGCTCATAAACTATTTCAGACAGTTACTTTATTTCTTATAATCTAAAAGAAATCTAGGTTGTGTACAAAGCAGATCTGTATTTTATTTAATGAGCTCTTATTCGCACCAAAATTCGAAAAAAGTATACGTTATATTCATATAACATTTTATAAAATGTATTTGTCATTTTAAAAATGTAATATGTTTATCAGTTTTATTTTTAATCAGTTTCTTTCAAAGTATTATAAAAATTTGGAGAGTGTCGATAGATCGCTAATTATTTTTAAGATAGAATTAAAAGAAAGAAATTTATATCACCAAGCTCCCAAGACCAATTAAGTTTGGAGAAATTTCAGGCATAAGTTGAGAATAGTTTCAAACTTTTAAGCTATATGACACAAGTGCTTAACCTTCCAGCGGGCGCGCGTATGTGAGAGATACACTAGAGATGAATTTCATTTTATAACTTGAGATCTGGTGGCACTGGGAACGCTTGTCCTCGGCTATTTGTCCCCCTCCCTTTGACCTACTTTCAGTTGTCGTAGTAAATTTGTGGCATTAATAGGTCTCTGCCGATCAGATATTTGTATTTTAGAGATACGCTCGACCGTTCATGTAGGTTTTTGTCACATCTGATTTTGTATGATTTTACAAATAAATCCGTATTGTTTTAGACTGGCGACAGCTCGCAAATGCACTTACGAAAGAAAATATTGAAAAAAAGCACCCACGTCTCTAAAAAGTGAGCTAAAATTAAAGGTGCTAAAGAGAAAAGCCGAGCTAGGTATTGAAGAAGTGGAAGATGCGACGTCAGTGAGAAAAACCTGCCAAAAAGAAAAGCGTGCTAGAATCATGATCTTCTATTGTAAGATTTGCCAGAAATTTATACGTTTGCACACTAAACACATTTGCACAAATTGCAACGCCGTAATGAAATAACAATGAAACTATTTTCTTCCTTTTCATATTTAACTTTCAATTACTTTTTTTCCTTTTTATACATAAATTCTGTATTTTTGCACTTCTTTATTTTATATACAAATTGTTTTGTCAAAATATCGACATTTATGTTATTTTTAAAACAATTCAGTTAACCCGTGGTCATTTTATATTGTTATTGCAATCTTTGTTTGTATTGTTTCTGCTTCTTTTTAAGTAAAAAAAAGTGTTTAAAGTAATTGTAGCTATTAATTCTAAGCTATTTACAATATAATTTTAATAGTTACGCTTTTTTAAATTTACAATTTACTATAGCGTATGTGGGAAATACGAGCGACTTTTCACGTTGGTATGACGGCCGCGCCCGCTGAAAGGTTAATTTGATTGTTTTCCTTTTCTCGAATTTAGAGAAAGGAAAGATTAAAAGAAGAAAAAATCAATAACATTGTTCTTAATGTAGTTCATACTGTAACAAAATAAATATTTCCACTTATCATCTACTGTTACCAAATTAATAATCTGAACTAATTAGGCCATTCAAAACATACATTTATCATAAGGAACAGCGTCATCAACATTGCTATACTTATGTTGTTGCCAATCAATAATAATTTTTAATTGTCAATAAAAACAATTTAGGTACGTTTTCCAGTTAAAATGTGTTCATACGTGAGTTTAAGATAAAAGTGTGAAAACTATCTTAACAAATGTTTTAAGATTGCGGATAAGCGAAATCAAAACTATCAAAATGGGGATTTAATGGAGACATTGGAAAGTTCTTCCTTACCTGTTTCCGAGCTATGAGCAGTTGAGTTCTCTTAAGATTTTCCACTACTTATCAATTGTATTCATCCTTTATTAGCATTCAAACTTCATATCACGCATATTTCTAGACAATGCAATCAAGCAATGGAATTATCCATAGGGCGATGGGAGATTTAACTAATTAGAGACAAGGCTTTCATGGTACAGAATATATACTAATTTGTAAATAGAGGTAGTTTTCTTTTGATGCAATATCACTACAATCTGAAAAGAAAATTTAATTTTACATTCTATATCCCTTTTATGAATTCCATATACTGAGATAAAGAGTGAAAAGAAATAAGGATTATAAGGATATGCAATAGCTGTGTACTATGAAGATATTGCGCAAAAACTGCAAAGTTTAAGTATATTTGGTGGGGCAACAGTGATATATATGTAGGAATTGGATGGGACAGAATTCCCATTCAACCACATTTAGATCAGTGTCTAGGGTCACTGATTAAAGAGAAGCTTTTAAATGAAAAGTATAAATTTATTTACAGCACAGAATACGGAAAAGACGTTAAGAATTGTGACAGGACAGGCTATTTACAATAGAGAAAAAAGTATCACCTATAGATGCCACCAAGGATGAAGCCTAATCAAGTGTTTCATGGCGAAACTACGTTGCGTATTAAAGATTCATATTCAGAGCAAAATGATCCTCTCTGTCTCTGTCTCTGTCTGCCGAGCTAATGCGTAGTTCGCTTTTTTCTCAAACTTGACGTCACTCATCTTAGACTTTGGATCAGCGGTATTCAACGGTATCCATGGTGACATCTATTACTACAAAATGAAACTAAATATGGAATAGTAATGGCCGCTAATTAAATCTCTACATATATTTGAAAAAAAAAACTTTTACTAATATTTCTTGTTTATCTTAATGAATGACTTCTTATTTTGGGTGGAGTCGAAATTCGTTTAAGTGAAGAAAAAAATGCTTTTCATTTGCCCATTGAGTAAAATAAAATAAACGTAAACTTGAATTTCAAACAGATATATTCTGGAACCATTTAATATTTTTTAACATAATACCACACCACACCTCCGTTTCTAAAGCTCGTATGGTATCTTTCCGATTTGGTATAGATGTAGGTGGACTTTATTTTGAAAAAGTTGCAAAGGAATTAATTTGAAGGAAACAAAGGATAAAATACGAAAACATATAGCATATAAATTAATTATAAAAACTAGAATGAAGAATATCTGGAGTACAATGAAACTGGATGAATGAACATGATAATGTCGTGATCTTAATAAGACAGATAACATCTACGGGACATGAGCATGCTTTTGCCCTGTGGTTATGTTACCGGCCTTCTAATCCAAAAGTCCCAGGTTCTATTCTGAACACATCTCACTTTCTACAATAATGTACATTTTGAGTGGAAATATAAAAGATAGCTGCTTCAGGGCGTTAAAAGATTTAATATGAATAAGATGCGGGGTGTGTTAATTGATACCCTAAAAATTGATAAAGTTAATTTAACTTTAACATTTCTTCATAATCAATTGGCCATCTAATCATATTTATGATTCTTTTTGGTCAGATGGATTACTAAGTACTCTTTCATACCAAAGAATTTTTAGAGAAAAGGAGAATTTGGAGTCATTTAACCCATTTGCATCATTAGCGTATATATACGCTGCATCATATTATATGCATAGCATATAATATGATATAAACTATATTCATATTATATACTATATACCTATATGCATCCCACATTTCAAATATTCCCACACTGAACAAAATGACTCACAAATAATGCTCAAAAATGATTTTTTTCTACTTTTATACAATTTTACGCCAAAATATGAAAAAAAAATTTCCGTGATATGGACCTTTTTTTCATATTTTCATATGATGCAAATGGGTTAAGATAACCGACTACGTTCGAAGGAAATTTTTTTTTAATTAGATTTTTTTTAAAGTATTTTGTTTTTGTTTTTAGATGTATTATCAATTATAAACACTATAAATACAAAAACACTATTTGAGAATATAATATATTTTGAGAAATGGGGAAATTTGTGGTTAATTTTAGTGAAATTTAACCAAAACGGTTAACATTCTACGCAAAATTGTGATCCAGCCATCCTATTTTACTTTGGACACAAGTTATAGGATACAATGATGAAGGAAATGAACCAACATCTAAGAAAAATCTTGAGACGCAAAGAAGTTACTTGTAAAAATATACGCAAATATGCATTTTTTCCATCAATTCACAACTTAATTTTTCTAAAAACATTTATAACAAAAAAGTATTTCACCCACAATAAAACTTTTGGTTCATTTCATTGCCTATATTTTTTAAAACACACGCTAAAATTTTTATGCCTATACCTCTATTAGTTTTGGGGATATTACGTTAATGGTAGATAATTTTTATGAAAATTAAAATTGAAGTTAAAGACAAACTTTAGCTGAAAAATAAATTTTGCTTAAAATTCCTCTGGATAATAGGTTAGACCTTCCTTTTCTAAGAAAAAACAAATTGTTTTGGAAAGAGAAAATTCTGAATGAGAAGAAATAATCCTTAAAAAAAAAAAAAAAAAAAAAAAAAAAACCTAAAAAAAAAAAAAAAAAAAAAAAAAAAAAAAACCTTATAGGTCGAATACCAGAGTTTTAAACGTAGTCGGATACATTAATACAGAAAACCAAATCAGTCACAGAAATATATCAAATTGCCAGCAATCAATAAAAAACATTTGTTTGTAACGAAATTAAACAATTAACGCCTCGGCAGGTGAGCATTTCAAACCGAACTCCCGTCACAGTCAATAACTTCAAAGTATTTCTATATATAAAACCGCGATACTTTTCCCCTTATTAATCCACAAAAGAGTGCATTCCTCGCAAATATAACGCATCCATCGTCTGAACGATCGGGAAAATAAGGAGAAGGTAAACACTTTGTTACCCTATAAAGCTCCCTGCTTATTTCTAGGATGCTTTTTTTCTTTTTTCCTTTTGTCTCGTGAAGAAGTTTCGAAGCAGGAGGTTTAATATTTGTTCCGTTTTCTTCTTTTTTTGTCCCATCCTTCATTCAATATGCATTTTGGCATGTTTTTGACTTCTGCTGTGCACACAGGAGACAGTAGGCAGACTTATGTGCACACACACGCGCCGTCTGACAAACTGCACTTGAATCTTTTAGTACTTGTGAGTGGTCGATCCGAGACCATGGGATCGTTAAATAAAAGACGAAAGTAAATTCTTTTATTTAACTGCATCTTGTGGGATTTCCGTTAAGTACTTAAGAATCAAGGATATGAAAGCTTAATATTCTGGGAATTGGAGATGCAGTGGTCTTCGACGGAGATTCGATAAAAATAAATACCCTTCTAAAGACCTCTGTATGCACAGAAGGACTCTGGTGACGGGAGGGGATTTAACTTAAAATTTTATTCTTTATTGTGGAAGAATAGTGATTAGAAAGTGATCTAAAGTCTGCTATTCTTTTTGTTTTGTTTGTTACAACTTGGAAAAAACATTGTTTATTGTTTTAGTCTAACATTAGTTTGTTATATTTAAACCATTAAAATTATTTAATAGTAAACTTTAGTCGTTTAATAGTTTAAAAAATTTTTATTTATTAAATATAATTTAAAACTGTATTCTTTTTTACTGAATAAGAATAATTATATTTACATCTCATCTTTAGTTATTTTCTTTTTTTGCGGAAAATAGTTTATACTAAAACTGTTATTGGCAAATAGTATTTACACTATTAAGAGTCAAGAATATGAAAGCTTAGTATTCTGGGAATTGAAGATGTAGTGGTCTTCGACGGAGATTCAATAAAAATAAATACCCTTTTAAAGACCTCTGTATGCAGAGACGGACTCTGGTGATGGGAGGGGATTTAACTTAAAATTTTATTCTTTATTATGGAAGAATAGTGATTAGAAAGTTATCTAAAGTCTACTATTCTTTTTGTTTTGTTTGTTTCAACTTGGAAAAAAACATTGTTTATTTTTTTAGTCTAATTTTAGTTTGTTATATTTAAATCATTAAAATTATCCAGTAGTAATGCATTGAACTGTAGTCGTTTAAAAAGAATTTTTAAAAAAATAAAATATGCTTTAAAACTTTATTCTTTTTTACTGAATTAGAATAATTTTATTGCCATTTGATCTTTAGTTGCTTTCTTTCTTCTTTTGTGGAAAATTAAACGTGTTTATAGTAAAAATGTTGATGGAAAATATTATTTATACTTTTAAAATGTCTGTTTACTATATATTGTGGTTAATTAGCTTTAAAATTTTTTTAATGAAATGGTATAAATATCTGAAATTTTGAATTATTACCTGCAGAAAAGTGATTGGACGGATATACGTTTGAAAAAGAATCAATGTATTGCCTTTCGAACTTTAGTTTTTTTTTTCTTTTTCTCCTTTCATAAGAAATAATTTATGGTAAAAAAAACGTTATAAACGTATTTAAGCTAATAGTATTTGTACTATTAAAATGTCTCTTTGAGATATGTTGAGGTTAATTCTCTTTAAAAAACATTTTTCAATGAAATGGCATGAATTCCTTAAATTTTGAATTACTTTCTGAACAAGAGTGATTGGATGTCCATCTGAAAAATGAATAAATTTATTACCATCTGCGATTTAGTTTTTCCCATTTCTTTCGTGGAAAACGGTTTATAGTAAAAAAAATTATAGACATATATTATCAAATGGTATTTATACTATTAAAATGTCTGTTTTCTATCTATTGCGACTAATTCGATTTTAAAATATTTTGAATAAAAATGCATGAATACTTTAAATCTTGAGTTATTTCCTGAAGAAAAGTGATAGATAGCCACCTGAAAAGAGCTCTAGATTTTTTTTATGTATTTATTCGTGGAAAACGTTTTACAGAAAGTGTTATAGATATTTTAGTAAATAATATTTATTCCTCTAAAGTCCCTTTTTACAATGTACTTTATTAATATTAAAAAAAATGTTTCTAAATAAAAATAAGAAATTAAAGATTTTTTTTTGAAAGATTTCTCACACAACATACTCATCGTTTATTGAAGTTGATTCATATTCACATAACGTAGGTAGTATAAAAAAAAAAAAGCAATGTTACTTCATAGAATTCGTTTCTTCAATTAATATAAAAAATTTAGAACACAAAATCAACTGTGTGATTTAGAAAAAAGGAAATCTGAATAAAAGGGAATTAAATTATTTGTTTCACAAAATTGTTTCAGTTGCTGAATTCGAATGTTGAGGATCTTCAAATTCTGACAATTATCGTAGATATATAAATAATGATAAAAAAAACTAGATGAAAGATAAATATCTTAAGATAATATTCATTATATAGAAAATTAATTAAATAAAAAACATTTCAAAAATTTTTGAAAACTGTGTACACATGTTTTAAAACTCAGCATTTAAAACGTAAGTTTGAGGCCTATTTAAAATGAAATGGCTGTATTTTTTAGGGAAAATTAAGTATTTAATTTTCTTTCATATTTTTATCACAAAAATTGAATTAAGATTTTGGGAAAATAGAGCGCGAGTTTATTTTCAGATGAAATATTCTGTAATTTCATTTTCATTTGGTCTTTAAACTATATATTTAAAAAAAATCGCATTATTTTATCTTTTATTTTTAGGGATTTAAGATAAATGAAGTAAATTCATGAAATTTGAAATAAAAAAAATATTTTATCTTTGAAATAAAAAAAATTAGCACAAAAACTTCTCAACATGATTATCTATTCACATATTTTAAAAAGTGAACTATAAAAAAATAGCTACAGCAGTTGCAATGATTTTTTCAGTTCAAATAAATTATTTAACCTAAATATTTTTTAAAAACCACATTACATTATCTTTTTTTCATTTTTTTATTGTGATTTAATATAAATGAAATAAAATAATGAAATTTTTAAATTAAAAAAAGCTTGATCTTACATTACACAAAAACTTCTCAGCATGAATATCGATTCCCTTTTTTTAAAAGGTGACCAAGGAAAAAATAGCTACAATATTTGCATTGATTTTTTGAGTTCAAAAGAAAACTATAAGATGGTATTACATAAATATAATTATTGGCTGAACAACATGAACTAATATGCCGATGATTAAAAGGGCAGTATTAATCAGATATAACACATTAGAAATTCAAAAATTGCATGAAAACCTGGAGTAAAAAATTAAAGACAAATAGAAATTTACAAACAAAATTTAATTACCTTTTAACTAGTTTTTAAATGTTTGCTTTATGCATTTAAAATTAATTTTCCTCAGAAGCTTTGCTATTCAACCGTAATTTAATTCTTAAAAAAGAAATATCCTGTTATCTGCTAAATAATTTTATTTCCTATTCGGAAAACTATTCCTTGATGTTTAAAAGAAAATCTAATTTCCATTTCGCGAAATTAGCCACCAAATTAAAACTGATTTCATGAAGAGAAAAAGAAACCAAATATTGATTTCAGGCAATTGAGCAGCAAGTTCAAGTACGAACCAATTACAATTCCAAAATTAAAACCCCTCGTAAGCGGTGAGCAACTAGCAATGCGTTAATGGAGTTAATAAATAGGCGCATTTGAAATTTGGACTCCAAAATGTGTATCCTCCGATGGTAATGAACACAGAACCTGTCAATAGAATGCCGAATGTTTGGAGGCGTTTTCCCATATTCATGAGGCATAGACGTAATCTCTTAATTACGTAGGGTTTGTAGCTGTTTCTCATTAGAAGGAGTCTGCTGTTGTGGAAGATGGTCTACGTTAATTCCCAGTCTCTAAAGTATCTTCGTACCCATTTCAGTTCATTAGGAGTTTCATTGAATTTGGTCAAAGGATTGTAATAGGCAACCGCTTGTTTGGTCTTTTCCAAAACCAAAGCTGTAGGTTAAAGAAATAATACTGGGGGAAAATATTTGTTCAAGTTTATCTACGACGATATCAATTGTTTCCGTTTTCTTTTATAGGCTTTTAATATGAAAATTTCGACATTGTATTAATAGTTTGTTATGATCAATGAACAATACATTCTAGACTGATTTAACCTAAAATTATCGTTGTTTTGTATTTAATAATTTTATTTAAATGTGTGCAAAAAAAACCGGTTTCATGATGTATCATTAAGTTTAGTTTGGTTATATTAATGTCCCGTTTCAAAGCAACACGAGGGCTATTTTGGGACGGACCTAGTAATTTTGAACCATGGCCAGATGACGAGGACGACACCTGAACTGGCACCCCCCTCTCCACACCACACCACACCAGCGGAAGGACGTTTGGCCTGACAGATTTAACGTGCAAGAGACCCCCTCACACGGCGGTTCTTCGTTGGAATCGAGTCTCGAACCTGAAACCTTCCGGTTCCGAAGCCAAGACCTTACCACCAGGCCACCGCGGCCTGTATCTTTAAGCAATACGACCTTTCGATATGATATGAAAAGAAATGAAAGTACAATTTTGAAATTTCTCTCGTTTGTTTGTTTTAGTTTATCTTCAACGATATGAATTGCTTCCGTTTTCTTTTATAGGATTTTAATATGAAAATTTCGACATTGTATTTGATAGTTTGTTATGATCAATGAACAATACATTCTAGACTGTTTAAATCTAAAATTGTGATTGTTCTGTGTTTAATAATTTTATTTATATGTATGCAAAAACAGCTGGTTTCATGGTGTTTCTTTAAGCAATACCACGTTTCGATTTGATATGAAAAGAAACGAAATTACGATTTTGAAATTTCTCTCGTTTGTTTTATCTAAGTTTATTTAAAACAAATGTAGCAAATTTGTATTGTAAAATACATAATAAAAATACAAATAATATCAAAATAGAAAAAGTCAACGAAATTGTCATAATTTGAAAAGCCAAGTATATAATTATCCATAATGACGTAGAGTTATTTATAAATGTTAAAATTATCACTTATTATTGAAAAAAGTTTAAGCGAACAATTATTATTCGAAGAATAAACGGTTACAAATTTTAATTAATAATATTTAATTCAAAATATTTTGTATATTTTGTCTTTTGAGCAAAATTAATTTTCTTTTTTACAGAATTAAGTGCTTTTCCGACAATATTTCGACATGGATGAAATGCATAACAAATTGTACTGAAATACTGAGTTTCTATTGTATTTTATTATTAATAAAATATTTATTTTTGTTGAGAAATATTCTGTTTCACGAAGAAATTTTCTCAAAGATAATTTGATATGTTTTAACACAATGTCACATTATCTGAATTTAGCTACCAATAATACAGAAATTTGTTTATATAATGTCTGAGTATGTAAACATAATTTTTTCAACAAACTTTTGGTTGGAGACAGAGAAGTCTTCGGTTAAAAATTCAAAGAAACATTTGGAATTTTGTATCCCTTCCTGGGAGGCATGATTTATGTACAATAAGGCCTGGCGGACTGACGTTCTCTCACCAGCGATACAATGAGCTGAAGACAGAGGAAGAGGGCGAGATTATTTTACCGTGTTACAATACTCTTGAGTTTCTGATACAGTTTCTACACAAGTGTTGAAATTAGATAAGGAGAATGTAGGGTTTTTTTTTCCTCAAAATAATTTGTTTATGTTAGTAATTCTTTTTTATTCCTTCACTCTGAGCGTGGGAGCTGGCAACCTAAGCATTTTTATAAAGCTTCAGTTGAATTAATTAAATAGAAAAAGTGGAATAGGATCAGGAAATAAGAGAATATGGTACTTTTCCATTATACCGGGGCAGGCGATAAAGTCGCCAATTATGATGAAACCAACGCCAAACGGAATATCGCCGCTGGTAATCTTTTGCCACCACATTTTTAAAGCAAATCGTGGTCATTTTGTCACCTGCGCCAAAATGGCGACTATATATGGTCGCTAAAAGTTCTGCTTGGCGAGATTTGCGTTGGTATAAGTACCGATAACAGTACCGTGAATATTTTAGAATGAATATTAGATAAATTAAGATAAAAATGAGGAAATTAATTACGTTTAAATTAGATTTTCATATGTACAATATAATATGTATAGGCACATATTTAAATGAATGCAAATTATATTTTAAACACATATTTTTTATTTATAATATAAAGAGATGATTGTAGATTTAATATGTTTTTATAAACCATCAATAGTTAAGTACTGTACGAATATTTTGCAGATTTCAGAATTATGTGAATGTAATCACTTAGAATAGCGTTTTAAAATTATTTTCAAGTGATTAATATGAAATTTTATCTTTCGAAATTTGATATAGAAATTCTTATTATGATTATATGACGTCGAGTTATTTCTGAAATTCAATGTTTTCTAGTCTAGATAAACATTATTAAATGAATGTTTTAAGCTGTAATTCTTTATTTTTGCAGAAAAACAATTATAAAGAATCCAATCAAGAATAATTTATTTGCTTTCGAAAGTCTCTGAAATATGATCTTCATCACAAAAGATTCCATTAAGCTTTCCTCCATCATTTTAAAGCTGTTCAGTTTTAATTTAGTTTTTTAAATTAAATGTTCTTTTTGTATGTTTTTGAAAAAGGAATTTCTTTAACGATTTTTACACTAATTATCCTTTTCATTAAACTAGAGTTATGAAATTTTAGATTTTCGTCCATTTTTAATGAAAATATATAATTCTAATATTTTTAGATCTAAATTATCAACTGATCGATTAGGTTTAAATGAATTTAGATTTTATTATGTCGGCACAGATTATCAACGAATTTCAGAGCAAATAAATTTCCGGGTTCGATAATATTTAAGTAATCAATTATAAATTGAGAAACAAAAATTAGAAAATAATTAAATTAAAATATACTTCTTAACATAGTAATAAAATGTACTTTTAGAAATTGTTTAAATTAAATTTCTTTATGTTCAGTGTGAACGAAGATGGTATTTCCAAAACTATTTATGTGATCATAAATAATTAATTAAGAAGTGTCATGAAAGTCCTTTTAAAAATATTTTAATATTATTAGTTCTAATCCATCAATTAATAAACAAGTTTAAAGGAATTTAGATTTCATCACTTAGGTACAACCTAACAGCAAATTTATGAACAAGTATATATCAGGATTTTATAATATTTAAAATAATCAAATTTAAATTAAAGAACAAAAATTCCTAAATAATTAAAATTAAATAATGTACTTCTTACCATATATAAAGTGCTTAAAGAAATTGTTTATATTGAATTTATTTATTTTCACCTTAAACGAAGTTGATATTTCCCAAACTATTTATGTGATCATAAATGATAAAAACCGAAGCGTTACAAAAGTCATTTTAAAATAAAGTTTTGTAACACTCCTTTCATTATATCTTATGATCACGTAAATAGTTTTTGATAAATGTTTTATCATGTTGAACATCAAATTAACATATACTTTTTAACATAGTAATAAAATGTACTTTTAAAATTGTTTAAATTAAATTTTTTTATGTTCAGCGTGAACGAAGATGATATTTCAGACACTATTTATGTGATCATAACTAATTAAAAATAGAAGTGTGATGAACGTCCTTTTAAAATATTTTAATATAATTAGCTCTAATTTATCAATTAATTAACGTTTAAATGAATTTAGATTTCATTCTTTAGGTACAACCTAACAACAAATTTATGAACAAATAAATTTCAGGATATGATAATATTTAAAATAATCAATTATAAATTAAAGAAAAAAATTCAAAATAATTAAAATTAAATAGTATACTTCTTATCATATATAAAGTGCTTAAAGAAATTGTTTATATTGAATTTATTTATGCTCACCTTGAAAGAAGTTCAAGGTGAACATAAATAAATAAATTTCCAAAACTGATTATGTGATCATAAGTGATAAAAAACGAAACGTTACAAAAGTCATTTTAAAATAAAGTTTTGCAACACTCCTTTCATTATATCTCATGATCACGTAAATAGTTTGTGATAAATGTCTTATCATGTTGAACTTAAATAAACGTAATATAAATTTTTATTTGAGCTCTATTTTGGTTTAAAAAAACTTTTAAAGGCATTTTATCTCCTTTTTTATTTCTTCTTCGGACGCTTTACTCTGAATTGCTTACCTTCACAGATGGCTTTAAAGCTGTTGCATCCTGTTTATTTGTAAATACGCATTTAATTCTGAAATTGGACACAGACCATAAGCTTCCACGGAATGATTTTCGTAGAAATTCGATGAAGTTCCAATTACTGCAAAACGATGAGATTGCGAAGGCTTGTATCAAATATCAAATAGTACGGGTAAACTCAGGGTATTTATGATTTTTTTCAGTGGCTTTCCCCGTGAAAATATTCTTAAAATTTGAAAACAAATTTAAACTTGAAAAATCTTTGAAGTATTAAAGTGAAGTTTTTAAAGGATTGAAATGGAATTTTTAAATATGCAAGTAAACTTCAAACTTCAATTTATTCAGGTGATGACTAAGAATATTTATGATACATGCACATTCATATATAATGTTTAAAAATCATGCGAATAAGATTGTTACAATGTCAGAGCTACCGTTTAAAAATCATGTGAATAAGATTGTTACAATGTCAGAGCTACCGTTTAAAAATCATGTGAATAAAATTGTTACAATGTCAGAGCTGTAATGTGAATAACTGTTTAATCTATTATTAAATTAAAAGTATCTAATTCTCCTCCTCACAAGTCTCCGATTTCCTTTAATTTATTCAGCATGAAATGTAGTTGAATACGGAGTTATAAATTATTTATTAAAAGATAAATGAACTTTAAAAATATATCCCAAGAATTATCTGTAAAGAATTTTTTTTTTTAATTATACTGGTAGAAATATTTTTAATTTCACTTTAACAAGATAGACAATGATGTATTTTTTACTTTCATGAAAACACTTTTACATTTCTTATATTTAAATTATATAAGATATATAATATAAATTTTACATAAAAACACATTTATATATCTTATATATATAAATTTTAGTTTAAAAGTTTTTAGTAAAGTTTTTTATGTATATATAAATGTATATCTTATATTTAATAAAAATGTTTGATCCGAAAATTCAGACAACTGGAAAAAAAAAAAAAAACTCGCCAAATTAATGTATGTAACCCTTAACTGGGGGGGGGGATGCAATCTGCGAGACTGCATTACATTTACATTCAAATTAAATTTTCTAATGGATGTATTAGTATGGAAATCCGCCAATATATTTTGCAAATAATTTTCTTGATATATAGATATGTTTTAAAGTTTTTCAAAATATATTATTATTGAAAAAAGTAAATGCGTTGGAACATACATTTTCTTCTCAAATTACATTTCAATAAATAATATCTTTGTAAAAACACATTACTGTATACTTTTTTAATCGTATTTATTTTGCCATTATACAAAGGTATAGAAAAAACAATATAAAATTCAATAATTATATGAAAAATAAAATAAAAATTGACAATCGGCAAAATTGTTTCTTTTTTTTTTATCGGCTTGCGTGACTTTCATAGTCCAGTTTTCTGGGACATTTTAAACGTGCAGGTTTAGAACTAGTATGAAAACCAACCTTTAAATTCTGTATATATATTCCTTGGTATATTAATATATTTTATAAATTTTTCAAAATAAATTATCATTAGAAAAGTTAATTATATTAAACATACATGTCAGAATCAGCCGAGTGCTAACTTTCATCAAAAAAATTATGTACAATTATCCTTATCTCTAAAATCACTTTCTGCTTCATTTAAAAGTGTCTTTAACACTGCTTCATAATAGGATCAATAAATTGGATGATATTTCAAGATCTAAGCTTCAGCGCCATCTACTAAGCCTTGTTTGGGACACTAAAGAGGGGTTGCGGTCTTAGAGACCACGCTCAAAAAATAACTGAATTATTTTAAAAAGCTTCCGCTGAAACTGGTTGAAAAAATGCATGTATATTGAAGATCCCAAAACAGGAACCTACAGGGTCAATCCATTCGATTGAGATAAAAATAGAATAGGGGTGATCGAAATTCCATCGCTTGTGGTCTCAAATACCGCACGTCCCCTATTAAGGGATAATAGTTCTTAATGGCGTGTTCAAATGCAATGTTTTACACAGCGATTGAAGTCCTCATCTATAACTTTTTGGCCCATGTATGATACCAGCAAATGATAGAGAAACCCTGCAATTAATCATGAATTAATTCTTTTAAAATATAATATCAATTTGAACGTAAAAATTATTTTCCTAATTCAAGTAGCTTGTATAAAAATCCAAACGGAAATTTTAAAGAAACCAAACATTGTTTGGTTTCTTTAAAATTTCCGTACAAGATTTTCACAAACAAGATTGAAAAAAGAAATATTTACAAATCTCTTCACCATCATCTATAAATAATGATCGAATATTCACAAAAAATTGCATTAGGAAAATTCCTATCTTAATTAAACACTTCATCGTCCTTAACACGTGTAGCGCGTTCAAGTGATACTTCTACAAGGTGACCATAACGTGCTAAAAGCGTTCTTCGGCGTTTTAAAACGTTTAAAACGGTTTGTAATTATTTAATTGTTTGAGTTTTTTATTTTTGGTTTATCTAATGAGTTGAAAATCGGGGGGAAAACTAAAATTTTCATATCCAAATATATATATAAATAAATAAATAAATAATGCATTTCATTGATTTGTTGCAGTTTATTCTTAATTTCTAACAAAATGAACTCATTGTAATTAAAGTTCATCTAATCCTTCCCTATATTTAAATATTATTAATTTAAATAAATTTAATTTAAAAAATTAAAAGCACTCTTTTATTAGATCATCAAAAATAGTATTTTATTTAAATAATATTCTTAATTTTGATCTATATATAAATTGTTTTTCAAATTCTCTACCAGGTGGTGTCACTAACACTGAATCAAAATATAATTTTAACTAAGGACTGAGGTATAAAAATATTTAAAGTCATGAATAAATCTGTCATGAATCTTTGACATGAATAAATGAGATAGCAAATTTTTTTTTCACAAGCGCATTCAGAAGAAAACTGATTATAAGATTCCGTCTTTACAAATTCAAAAGAAGTAAACTGAAATTTAAAAAAAAGTTTTGAAAATTCGTAGTGCATATTGAATCAATTCAAGTTAATGATTTGAGTCAAAGCCTTGAATTAACTAGGGATTGTGCTTGTCTTGTGGTAAGGTTTCGGTTTCGGATCGAGAGGTTTCAAGGTATGGAACTTGAATGATGATGATACCAAAATTCTTGTCCAAATATATTCTTATTGTAATACAATTCTTCAAGTATTTCATTTTGAATTTCACTGTCCTGTTTGTACTTTTGCTGCCATATATCTTAAAAGAACAACGCTATTTGTTCGCGATACAATTATTTAAACAATATTTTTTTATGTCAAATGAAAAGCGGAGAAACTAGACAGAAGTGTTGCCATATATCTTTGAATAAAACCAACAAATATCTTCAAAGATACAATAAATATATTCTGAAAGCTAAGTTAATGTCAAAATCAAACAAGGGAAAAAAGTACATTCTATATTTTCTATTTAAATATCTTATTCACGCATCAGAATATTTTAAAATACTAAATAACAAACAAATTGCCAAATTCTGCTTAGTATTTAAAAGATAAATTATTTTTTTTTCTATCAAACATTTTAATTCCGTTCACATAAATATTCTGTATCTCTTATAAAAAATATTCTCTTAGACACTTAAAACAAAATAATCGATCTTGAAATTTTGTTCTCCTCAAATGTAAATGTAATATATTCCAGAAAATTTCATTTTGGCCTGCCCACTCATTTAAATCAAAATAAGAATTCATTATTTCATTTCATAAATAAAAGCAATGATTTAATTCAATGTCTCAAAATTAATATAAAAATATCTGTATTCTCACACCACAGGAATGAAAATGTTTCTAGTCTATCACTTCGGACTGACTTTAAGTAACACAGCTGTTTTAAAAAATCTCCCTCATGTAAAAATTTTTCAGATAAAATTAATGAGGTGGGTAGGGAAGAAAAATCTATAACCCTGGACACAATTTTTCAGCGACGATTGTGGCATTGTTAATGAAGACAAAACATTGGTGACTGTATAACGGTTTCTTCATAAAGACTAAGTTTTTGAATGACGGAGGAAAAAAGGTATTCTAGGATCGCGCGTTTTTGGGATGATTAAGAATTTTTCTGATAGTTACCTCAATAATTCCATAGCTTCGCACCTGTTTTGTTATTACCTCCCCTTCTATTCATTTTCTCGACTTCATCGATAACTATTTATTTTTCTCGACTTCATCGATAACTATTTATTTTTCTCGACTTCATCGATAACTATTTATTTTTCTCGACTTCATCGATGACCATTCATTTTTCTCAACTTCATTGATAATTATTCTTGTCGATTTCTTGTTATTACCTCCCCTTCTATTCATTTTCTCGACTTCATCGATAACTATTTATTTTTCTCGACTTCATCGATAACTATTTATTTTTCTCGACTTCATCGATGACCATTTATTTTTCTCGACTTCATCGATGACCATTCATTTTTCTCAACTTTATTGATAATTATTCTTGTCGATTTCATCGATAATTATTCATTTTTCTCGACTATTCTGAGTCAGGCTACTTAAGTTCTTTCGAATGAACTTCCGAAAAAAGAATAAAAAAAGTTGTAATTAGGTTCTTTAAAAGCTGAAGTAGATGAAAAGGAATTTTTACCGAAAGTTAGATATTTTTCTGGTTAGACGTAAAAAAACAGAGAGAGCCCAGTAAGATCCCAAAAAGAATAACATCATATATTGCATTTGACAAAATGGGCGTGTTCTTTGGTTCTTAACTTCGAATTTTCTCTGATTTTTGAAGCAGCATTAACATCTTACGTCAGAGCATCCTATGTTAGAATATCTTACGTAAGTGAAAAAAAGATGCATGAGGTATTTTCGTAATTATGTGTTACGTAGAAAGTATCCAAGGCTTTTTTTTTTTACTCCCGTAATTTGTACTGACCATGTTATTTTCCATTTGAATAATTTTTCGGATCTTTTCTTTCGAGATGGGATGAAGGGAAAGAACGTTTTAAGTTTAAAAATAAAATAAAATGTAAAACATTAAAGCATTAGACTCTTTATGTCATCTGCCGTAAAAAAGTCTTTAATAGTTTTTACTCAGTGATCTTTCTAAAACCGAAAAATTCCTGCCTTGAAGTTGTAAAAGTTATTTCATCGGCGAAAAATTTTGCTGAAAGAAAATGAGAAAGTTCCGCTCACTTCACTTGGAAACAAGGGGAAAAAATGATTATTGATTGTCGAAACGAAAAAAAAAAGATTACGTATATCTCTTTTGTTGTCATTTCCTTAAATAATAAAAGAAAAATCCTGCGTTCCTTCCAAAAATTTTGTGTGCTTACATTCTTAACTCTCTGCGGCATATTTTTTGCAAAAATCTGGAAATCTTTAAGACACAATGTTTCATTTTAATAAATATTTTAAGAGTTTTGATAAAAAAAAAAGAATTCTCACCTAGTTAGTAATTAAAAAACTTACTTGCATTCAAAACAAGTTTTTTTTCTTCGTGATGTAATTTTTGACTTTTTTCGAGGTTTGCTAGGCTTTTAATTTCGTAATGGTTAATGTAGATTTTTTCCTAGTTTTCTTGGTGTGGTCTCCTATAAAAATGTGCAAAAAAAGATCATTTAAGAGGTATTAAAATATTTATGATCTCAAAACCATAACATGATTTTTTTGTGCAATCAGTTATTATACAACATAATTCACCTGCTCGAATGAGATGTTTACCAGTTTGAGTTATTTAATTGAAATTAACATTCTTTTGAGTGAATTACTGAATAGTTTTATAGTTATTTTAGTAAAGATCTATGCATATAATTCTTTATGTTTCTGGAAGCGGTCATCTTAAAACAGGTTTCAGAAAAAAAAATTTAAAAAAATTTGAAGGCAAAGCATGGTAAGATTTACAGTGAAATAAATTTACTGCGACATTTAGTTTTTATGTTTGATAATTCAAATATTTCGTATTTTGAGTGTTTTAAGTGAATTTAATTAAATTCACAAAATATTTGGATTGATATATTAAAACTACAGATGTTATTTTTATCATAGATGGAAAATAAAAGTTATTTTATTTATATAAGCGAGGAGGCTTGTCTAAATCTTGTGATCTTCATTAAACCACATTAGTTTAATTTTTTAGAAATCGTGCCAATGCATTTGTGGTTATAAACTATGAAGTTTTAACCTTTTATTACTGAATTATTTTACCATCAATTTTTCAAATTTATATTTGGTCCATTAGTTATTTTGGTGCAAAATCAAAAGGTTTTTAATGAATTAAAATAATTTGATTATTTATATTAATAATCCCGGCATCCTTGCTTAAAGGTAGCTTGTCTTCCTAATGCTTTGGGCTTCCCGGGTCAGAGTCCCGGTTCGGGCATGGCTGTTATTCTGTGAGTAGAGTGAATGTGCCCCCTATAAAAAGGGGTTGTGCAAGCGAATGTGAAGCATGAAGTAGCTAATTCGTACTCTTGGCCTTATTTGGTGCTACTGAAAAACAAAGGAAAGCCAATTTAGGCTTAAACATGCTGACAGCAATCATTGGGCTTGTCAATGACGAGAGCCATTGAAAACGACAACAACAACAAATTAATAATAAAAGGTTTTTAATGTTATTTGTAGTTGACTTCTACCGCTTTCTATTGGAAATACATTTTTCGTGTTTTTTCAAATATTGTTAGAAAAAATAATCATATTCTGAAAATATCTGCCGGAATCAGACAATACTGTAATATACAGTTGGTAAATAAAGGGTTTAAAAAACCTAGCATGATTTAAACGGGGTTTTTCCTTTTAAATGATTAGGATGGCCAACATTTGAATAAGGAATAACAGCAAGTAAAAATGAAACACGCTTTGACTATAAGTAAAAGAATTTCGAAAAATAACAATTATTTTATTATATAATAATTAATATAACTAGAAATCTCAATTTTAACTTACATGCCGAATGCGTAGGAGTACCAACATATAATTTTAATACAATCTTCTCTAGCGAAGAGATTAAAAATATTATATTTATCCCATGCATTCAATTTCAAATACAAAATAGTCTAAATTTAAAATCACAATCTAAAGTGAATCTCTAGATAATTTAAAGCCAAGTGTATTGCTACTACGCAATTCCAAAAAACAATTTGCATTTAACTGCATTATTTTTAGAAATATAAATTCCAAAAAATTATTTCAAAATTAATTGCAAATAAAATTAATCTGGTTAAAAAGGTCTCAAATGTTTTTCCTTTCAAATAAATGTTAATATAAAATGCATTACGTAAAATTCAAAATAAACTTCACATTTCTATCGTTTAATTTATACTACGTTGGTTAATTTGTTAAAATTCTTTGTTTCTCGCATACCTTAAAAATAAACATTTACATATGAATGCATGTAGAAACTATTTAGTAATAACAGCTAATATTTATCCCGAAAAATGAGTTGCTAATGAAAATGTAGGGATTCTTTGTATATTGTTTTTGTTTAAATTCAAAATACAATTCCGTTTTATTCATTAACTTTTAATACTTTTTTTAATATTATTCATAAAAATACAATCTGCAAATTTTAATTACAATGTTACTCAGATTATTTCAATTTGTCATGCTTTTTTCACTTCTTAACACATTTATTAATATTATTACATCCATTTACTTAAATTCTTGTGATTGAATATCTATTATTCTTGTTATTTAATTTATTTGAATTCAAGTTTGAATATACGTTATCAAAAGATCTATTAAAGTATATATTGCAAATTTTCGATAGTTTAATTAAATCTTCTGAATTTAAATTTGATTCTCTGATGCTATTAACAGGTTTATCAATGCATTGTGCGATGGTATATATTTGAGTCACTCAGATTGTTGCCGTTTTATTTTAATTAATATTGGAGCCATTAATATTTGAAATAATTATTTAGAATATTTGATTCGGTTATTTTATTTTCGGCTTGACATTCGAATTAAAAACATAAAGATATTATACAAAGTTGTTATAATTAAAGTTCCAATTTTTAATGGTCATAAAATGAAAAATACTGGATCTAAAGTAATTAAAAAATAGTTTAAAGGAGACCCGGAAAATCTCTTTTCAGCCACAAAAAATATAAAAAGTAGTAAAAATAAAAAGTACTATCCCTAATTTCAAGTTAACATGTAAGGACATTATTATTTTTAAGTTATTATATGTCTTAATTAATTTAAATATCACTCACTCCACTCTCTCACTCTACTCTCTCACTCCACTCTCTCTCTCCTCCCTCTCACTTATTCACTCACTCCGCCCTCTCACTCACTCACTCCGCCCTCTCACTCACTCACTCCGCCCTCTCACTCACTCACTCCACCCTCTCACTCACTCGTTCACTCCGCCCTCTCACTCAATCACTCCATTCTCTCACTCACTCACTCACTCCATTCTCTCACTCACT
>JAPMOQ010019132.1:2185784-2196275 GCA_026543055.1 Argiope trifasciata
CCATTCTCTCACTCACTCACTCACTCCATTCTCTCACTCACTCACTCCATTCTCTCACTCACTCCACTCTCTCTCTCCACTCCACTCAATCACTCCACTCCGCACTCACTCACCCCATCACCCCAGTTATAAAACTTTGCCGATAAATCACCAAATGTGGCAACATTCTGCATTTTTTTCTAATAACCTTACTTTAATTAGCTGAAATTATGTATGAAACAACAATCTTTATCGCTTAAACATACAATTTTTTAGCTTGAGTGGTTTATTTTTTTAAAAAAATTGAGCTAGTTAGGCAAGAACACTAAGATATCCAAGAAAAAAATTACAACAGTAAAAGATAGATAATTCAAAAAATATACAATGAAAGCCGTCTCAAAAATAGAACTACATTAGCAGACGATGCATATTTCACTAGCTATACTGTGAAAGCCGACTCCAAAATTAAAAAAAAGATAAATAGCCAATTTATTGCCTACTCATTTTAGGGCTTCAGCAATTTGTTGCCTTCACATTTTGAAACTCCAGAAATCTCAAACGAAAACAATGTCACGTTCTCACATAATAAAAAAAAACCCTCCCCACCAGGGGGAAAATGTCGCTGTATGCAAAGATGAGATGCACCTACAAGTGCTTTAATTATAACCACCATATACTTTGATAATAAAATTTCTTAAACAATTAATACTAGTTAAATTGTCACTTTAAAACACTGAAAACATTATCAACATTTCTTATTAATATTTATAACACATTTCACCCACAAACGCAAAACTGACGATTTTGGTCGTTTGGGGAGAATTTCTAAATTTTGATGATACCGATTAGATTGAATCTATATCGTAACTTTAATTCTTTTAAGTATTAGGTTTGCTGTTGTAGTTGGTTCTGATAGCATTTTCTATTGAACAAGCGCTGCTCAGCGATTTAAGCTGATAGGGAGCGTCTCTTGTTTTAGTAGCGCCAACTAGGTCCAAGAGAACGACTTTGCCACTCATTCGCTTGCACAACCCCTTTTTATAGGAGGGCATGTTCACAAATAGAACAGAGAAAAAACACTGGAGATAAAAAAAACTAATAAAAAATTATTCTACTAGTTTCTTATAAAATCATTTCACTGTAGCTGGAATTTAATAAAATATACAAGTTGTTCATACCTGGCAAACGATTGATCGAATCTATGTAATCACTTTTTTTAATCGGACCTATAGAGAATTTTTTTCTACTTTAAACCGTATTTCATTGAAATATATCTGCATTCTTCTTGAAATAAGCAAAGTAATCCTGTCGATACTGCTACGTTCAGTGGTGGCGGGGTGGTCGGCTATATGCAAGAAGCAAGAAGATAAACAAAGTAAGAAGAAAAAAAATTATTCTACTAGTTTATTAAAATCCTTTCACCGTAGCTGGAATTTAATAAAATATACAAGATGTTCATACCTGGCAAACGATTGATCGAATTTATGTAATTACTTTTTTTAATCGGACCTATAGAGAATTTTTTTCTACTTTAAACCGTATTTCATTGAAATTTATCTGCATTTTTCTTGAGATAAATAAAATAAGTAAAAAAATTATGCTACTGGTTTCTTATAAAATCATTCTCTGTAACTGAAATTTAATAAAATATACAGGATGCCCATACCTGGCAAACGATTGATCGAATCTATGAAATAACTTTTTTAATCGGACCTGTACTGAAATTTTTCTACTTTAAACCGTATTTCATTGAAATACATCTGCATTTTTCTTGGGATAAATAAATTTAAAAATTATGCTACTAGTATCTTATAAAATCATTTCTCTGTAACTGAAATTTAATAAAATATACAGAATGTTTAAACCCGTCAGCCGTCCTTTATAACTTTTCCTTATTGCATATTTTTTTATTCTGATTTCATTGCTTTGGCACATTAGAAATTTTATTTCCTTCTGATATCGAGAGTATTTCCTTTTTTCAGAAAAAAAATAATAATACAATCCGCATATGATGTTAAAAAAAATAAAAATCTTTAAAAACCCAGAGCTAGTTCATACCTATTTTTTCACCCTATCCAAGCGTTGTCTTTATTATAAAATCCTAAACTATGCTTTCAATCAATTGCATGAGGAAACCTGATTAAAACATTAATTTATATTATTGGGATTAAATTTATTAGTTATTAAATTTAAAAGCTTTACACTTTCAAACACTAATTAAATCTATAACTAACTGCGTCAAATCAGAAATAAATTAATATTCTGAAACTCATATTAATAAAACAATCTATCATCTTGCACATTTAAATAATTGAAACACAATTATACTACATTAGAATCGGCGATAAATATTAATGAAATCTTTCATGCCTAAATGCTACGTCTTAAGTGTACCATAGTAATTTAATTTTTGGATCCATTATACATCTTATAGATGAAAAAATGAAAAGACATGACAAAAGCTTAAGGTAACGCAGTCAGAAATTATGAAATCCATTTCGCAAGTGTTGAAATCACATACATTGACAAAATGAACTCAAAAGATTCTAAGTGAGAAAAAATGCATTCTTGTAATGTATATATTCGACTAATTTAAATTCATTTATTTGATTGGCTTAAGGAATAAAATTTAAAAATCGCATTACATTTCTTACTATTATTAAGGTTTAATATACGAGATTTCAATTAAATTATTTGGCACATGTACAGAGATATATTTTTAGGGTATAACCAAATCGGACAATTTTAACTCAGCACTTCATAAAGATAATATAATTTTCGACACAATGCATTTTGCAAAGCACTTAGTTTTTTTCTCATGTTATACTGCAAAGTGAACTCTCAAAATAATATCATTTAAAGGGAAAGATTCAATTACAAATGAGTTAAGCTGATTAGAGGTATAATCTTCTGGAATAATTTCATCTAAATTATTTATTATCTTCAGTTTTCTATTGGAGAATCATAAAAAGGTATTTTTGCGTTTATGATATTTATTTTAAAGAAATTGGCAAATAATAATTGTATTAATCCAAAATGAAAGTTCAGCATTAACAATTCGATATAATTAGTCAATGAGGAAAATAAAGGACGACAGACACTCAGATTTCTAAAAATTATTGAAAATACTCGTTTTATCTATAATGGAGAGCATATTGAAGAAACTAAATATAAAACAAACCTCCAAGGCATAGGTTCCCAACGTGGGCGATAAAAACCCCTTGTGGGCGTTTGAAGCTTTCAGGGGGGCGGTAAAAGATAAAGATAAAATTAGGGGGCATTGATATGACACAGAGGGGCGTGAGGAGATTAATTAAATATAGTGTACAGTAACTTGAAGGAGCGATTCCAGGACATTTTAAACATGGACATACCAGACTGGGTTTTGGATCATTTTTCCAATGTCAACACAGAAGGATCACCTCAGTTAGAAGAACTAATAGAACTGACGACAAATGAAGATTTAAAAATTAAATTCAAGAATGGCTACCAAGAATTTTGGCTGCAGAAGTCTATTTCGCTACTGCATCCAGGTTTATGGTCGATTGTTCAACGACTTTTGATAACATTCCCCTCTTCATATTTAGCAGAACGTGGATTTAATGCTGAGGCAACATTGATAAAGAAATTGGCTCCATATTACTGAACGCGGCGACTTACGACTGTTTTTAAGTGAAATCGAGCCTATTAACAAGTTCCTTAAAATGCATCAAATTCTGCCTTCTCATTAGTTTAGAAATTTGATGTCTTTAAATTTTAATAAAAATACTTTTTAATGTAACTAAGTATGCGTTTTGATGGGTCTCTGAAACTGTCAATTTATTTATTTAGAAAAGAATAGTTTATTATGAATTAATTCATATCCTCAAAATCCCTGCCTGACCTTATGACAAGTAAGCTAAATTTTTTTATTCCTCTTTTTTTAAATAAAGAAGAAATTCAGTAGCGTTTCAATTCCAACAATATTCTGCCTATTAGAATTTTTTTTATTCTTGTTTTCATCATGCATTATGTGCGCTCTTATTTATTTGGAGTAGGAGGAGGGGGGCGATATTGAAATATTCATTAGAAAAGAGGGCTCTAGTTCAAAAAAGGTTGGAAACCTCTGCTCCAAGGCCTATTTAAGGTATCCGACTACGTTCGGCGGAAAATTTTTGAGAAGGATTTTTCAAAAACTATTTAAAATTATGGTTTTTATATGTGTTGTCATTTATAATACAAAATACTATTCATACAACAAAATTATTTGAAAATATATTTTCAGAAATAGGAAAATTTGCAATAAATTTTAATGAAATTTAACGGAAAATTAACACTTTGCACGAAACTGTAATGCAGCAATCCTATTTTTCTTTGCACACTTGTTATAGAATATAATGATGAATGAAATGAACCAAAATCAAAGAAACAATTTGAAATGCAAAGAAGTGATGGGTAAAAGAATATGCATAGATGCATTTTTTTCCAAAATTCACGATTTAAGTTTTCTAAAAACACCTATAAATGAAAACATATTTTACCAATAATGAAACTTTTGGTTCATTTTATTGCCCATATTATTTGACCCACACGATGAAATTTTATATAAATACCTCTATTAGTTTATAAGTTATAATGTTAACGGTAGAGAATTTTTATGAAAATTAAAGTTTTGAGAAAATTGAAGACAAATTTTAGCTGAAAAATATGTGAGCCTGGATGATAGAGACAGCTATTTACTACCCAGAAAGGAATGTTAGTTAGACTGTTCGGTCAATGTAAGGTTGGACAATACTTATTCAGCAGTCGACCTCAACAAATCCTGTCGATACTGCTACGTTCAGTGGAGGCGGGGTGGTCGGCTGTATCCAAAAAGAAGACGAAGAAGCCTGGATGATAGGTCTGGCCTTTTTTTCCCTAGAAAACATAAACGGTCTATCAAAGAGGAAATCCTGAACTACCAAAAATAATAATAAAAAAAATTCAACAATGTGATCGTCAACCAGTGTTTTTAACGTAGTCGGATATCTTAAGG
Organism: Argiope trifasciata; assembly: GCA_026543055.1. NCBI lineage: Eukaryota > Metazoa > Arthropoda > Arachnida > Araneae > Araneidae > Argiope > Argiope trifasciata. The sequence goes on from JAPMOQ010019132.1 coordinate 2,190,778, forward strand.
AGAAGAATAATTTCTAAGAAATGTATAGATGATATACTTCCAATTTTGCTATATTGGATCTTTTTTTTCCAGTAGAAAAACATTTTATATTCCAAGAACATAAAACACAAACCACTTTAATAAAAATGTATTTATTTATTCAAAAATCAGTAAAAACATTTCAGAATATTTCATTTTTAGTCTGTCTACTCGTTTTAATCAACTATCAGAATTTATTATTTATTCTATATAAATAAAAATGAATCGTTGTCTGTCTCTTATGCCTTCCTAAACCGTTCATCCGATTGCGATTAGTTTAGTTTAGTTATATTAATGTCCCGTTTGAAAGCAACAAGAGGGCTTTGTTGGGACGGATCTCGCCATTTTGAACCACGAGCAGATGACGAGGACGACACCTGAACTGGCACCCCCCTCTCCACACTACGCCACACCAGCGGGAGGACGTTGGGCCTGACAGATTTACCGTGCAAAAGACCCCCTCACGTGACGGTTCTTCGGTGGAATCGAGTCTCGAACCTGCAACCCTCCGATTCCGAAGCCAAGACCTTACCACCAGGCCACCGCGGCCCATCCGATTACGATGAAACTTGGTCAGCTTATTGTGTACACCTACGGGATGGTTATTGGGATAATACAAGTATTTAATTTTTAAAAAATTGAATCTCAACTTCATCTATTTATCCTCACGAATAATCTCCAAATAGCTCGCCGAGGAGACACAATAGATTCAATAGAAATGATAAGTCGAAGAGAAAGGTTAATATTTTGTAGCTATAGCACGCAAATATCATGCAAGTCATTCTCAGAGACAACAACCTTATTACAGATTATGCGAGAAAGTTTTGGGGAAATCAACCCAGGAGTTTTTAAATTTTAAATAAATGTTAGAGTTTTTCGCAGTAACTACCAAAAAATATTGTAGTACAAATAATTTTACAACATCTTAATTTTTAAAAATTATCTTTTCAACTATGTTAACGATTTTATCGTATAAATATTATTTCTATGTTTAATCAATTTTAAAAGAAAATATTTTAATCACTTTTTCTACAATTAAATTTGAGGATTATGAACGAATATTAAACGAATCACGAGATACAATAAGTAGTTTCTTTCATTGCCGTTCTGAAGAATGATCAAATTTTACAATTCTAAAAGAATACACAAATCTAATATATAAAATGAATATTTGTTTGTTCGTATTTTATATACTGTCGTACCGTTCAGCCTATTTCGATAAAACATTGCAAATTATTGATTGATGGCACTTAATATTATTTTTTTCCTCGTCATCAACGCAGCTGGTACCAGCTAGTTTTATATAAAAAACCAGCCGCCTTTGGCTACCAGCTTGTTCGCCAAGAGTAATGCATTCAAAAATTTTCAATTAAATACTCGTGTGTCTTGCTCTCTTTATAATTTCTCTACCAGATATACTTAAACATCGAAAGTCACGTAACTCGTATTATTAAGAAGCCTTACGATTATTTGTTCATTGCACTATTAAGTCGAGTTTTCAATGGATATTCTGTCTAAATACAATCAGGTTTACCGTAAATAAATAAGATTTGTTGAACTTAGAACTTATTTGGATATTGCAAACGATTATAGAAACCTTGGCTTTCCATTTATTTTTTTAAAAAAAATATCACATTTTATATTTCTTTTATTTTATCCAGTCACGTGCTAAAAGTTGCATTTCTTTAGATTTAATTTGCGATGATAGTTTTTTTTTATTATTTGAACTTCCGTCATTGTTTTCTTTTATTTTATCCAGTCACGTGCTAAAAAACATGGTTAAAATATTTCTTTAAAAATTCGTTAAAAATAGAAGCTTAAATTATACATTAAAACACTGATACCATTAGAAAGCTATTTTTTTTCATCTTTAAATTGGTTTAAAAATCATGTTTGTGCGATAATATTTTAGGAAGTTATAGCGGAAAAACGTCGAAATTTCGCTTAAATTTTAATTAATTCAAATTCTAATTAAAAATTTGAAAAAAGGGCTCCAAGGTGTCGACCTCCAAGATATAATGTACCAAATTTGGTAGCTGTAGGTCCAACGGTCTGGCCTGTGGAGCGCAACACACACACACATTGAGCTTTATTATAAGTATAGATAAAGATTTAGTTCAGTGTCACATAAGTGATTTTGAAATAGCTCTGCTCCCAGAATCTGAGAGTTCCAAGACTAAATAAATATTTCTCGGGGCTATAGCTTCGATCTCCCTTTTTAAAAATATAGATGTCCAAAAGATTCTCTGTCGAGAAACAATTTTTCAGATAAAATTAATGGGATGGCGATAGAAGAAAAATATGAAACACTTAACTGAAATTTTGATCGGAAGAATTTGGCATTGTTAATCAAGATTAGTTATTGGAGATTGAGATCGGGGTTTCCTGATAAAGATCCGGAATTTGAATGGTTAGGGGAAAAAATACTTATTTAGGGGAGACCGTGTCTTTAAGATGATTAAGAATTTCCCTGTATTGTTACCTTTTTAACTCGATAGCTCGATACTTTTTTAGTCTATCTTTTCTAGACTTTATTTTATTATTTATTCTGAGTGAATCTATTCAAGCACATTTTAGCGGCCATTTAAAGATAGAAAAAAAATATATAGATAATTAGGTTCTTCAAAAAATTATGGCGATGAAAAATACTTTTTACAGAAAATGTAAGTAAATGTAGAAAGAATATATATATATATATATATATATATATAATAAATTCCAAAAAGTACGGCGATGAAAAATACTTTTTACAGAAAATATATATGTAGAAAGAATATTCTAACGAGTATAAAATCGTGTGATGCATTTGACAAAATGGATATGTTCCTCGCTAGTTTAGTTTTCATGGATTCTTCTCATACTTTTCATAATAGATTATGGTGGAATTGGAATAAAAAGATATAATCAGAGAATTGTCAAAGGTTGTGGTGGCCTGGTGGTAAGGTCTCGGCTTCCAAACTTGATTCCACCGAAGAACCGTCGTTTAAGGGTACCACGGGGGTCTGATGGTAAGTTCTCGGCTTCCAGAGTTGATTCCACCGGACAACCGTCGTTTAAGGGGTCCACGGTGGTCTGGTGGTAAGGTCTTGGCTTCGAGACTTGATTCCACCAAAGAACCGTCGTTTAAGGGTACCACGGTGGTCTGGTGGTAAGGTATCGGCTTCCAGACTTGATTCCCCCGAAGAACTGTCTTGAGAGGGGGTCTCTTGCACGTTAAATCTGTCAGGCCAAACGTTTTCCAGCTGGTGTGGTGTGGAGAAGGGGGTGCCATCTCAGGTGTCGTCCTCGTCATTTTAGCGTGGTTCAAAATGACGAGGTCCATCCCAAAATAGCCCTAGTGTTGCTTTACAACGGGACGTTTATGTAAATAAACTAAGCTAAACTCTAAATGAGGATGAGATGCTTCCAGCATCGTTGTTAGATCTCGCTGTCTTGCACGAAAAAGTGAGGATCAATCTCATCCCATCGATGACGGGACATACTACCTTAGGGGAGGGTTGTATCGAGGCCGGTGGCTCTCTTCTGCATTCCACGGAGAAAGCGTAGATCTAAAAGTATTTCCAACATTTAAAAAGATTTTTCAAAAAGACAATATCTTAATAATTTAACCCGGTGGGGAAGATAAGGATGAGAGGCTTCCGGCATGGGGGGGGAGAGTTAAGGTATCCGACTACGTTACAAACACTGGTTATCAACCACATTGGCGAATTATTTTTTATTGTTATTTTTTGAAGTTCAGACTTTTCTCTTTCCAAAAAAAGTTTATCTTTTCTTGGAAAAAGAAGGCATGACCTCTCATCCACGGTCACTTATTTTACAGATAAAATGTGTCTTTCATTGCAGTTTTCTCAAAATTTTAATGTTCTTAAAAAGTCTCCACCGTTAACATGATATCTCAAAAACGAATAGAGGTATTTGCATAAAAATATTAGCGTGTCTTTTAAATAATACGGAAATTAACTAAAAGAAAAAATAATAATTTGCCAATGTGGTCTATGAACATTATTTTCAACATAGTCGGATCCCTTAATAGTTAAAAGTCAAATTATTTTCTAAATAAAGTTTTTTTTCCACTTGTTAAACAATTTATTCTTTTTAAAAAAAATAATGCAGTGTTTATATTAGTAGTTCTTGTTGTCAGTTTTCTTGGAGTATTATTCCAAAAGTATTAAAATAGAAATATCATCAAACGGAAAATAAAATATTTATATTCATATCAATTAAAGAATTACATTTTTTGCTACATATTGCTCAATTTAATTTTCATTTGCCATAAATCATTAAGAGGAATCAATTAAGTAAAATTAGAATCAATTTCAGGATTAAATTTGAATGAATTAAGTTTTCTTGAAAACTATTTTAAAGCAGAAAAATTATTTGGAACAGAATGTCGAACGTTAAGAATTAATTTCTGCAAATAAAAGCGCTAATCAAATTTAGCTCACTCAAATAATTAGTTTGTTATATTTAAATGAAAAACATTAAGTTGTTATTCAACTTTCACTTAAATTACTGACGGAATTACTTAAATTAGATTATTGATTATTGTTAAAGAACTAAAATTAAATTATTAGTTTCCTATTTATTACTCTTTATATTTATTTAGTCATATCAAATATGGCAGAAATTGTATTTTCGTCATAAGTGTGAAAATGGAACAAATATTATAAACAGCATCATTTTCAGCTATCATAAAAATAGTTAATGATGCTTATTTCATATTTGATTTGTCACATACTCTGTGCATTAAATAAATTAGTCCAGTATTTTGCATTTACTGGAATGACAATAAGAAATGAATGTATTTATAGTAAATGAATTTAACTTCCGTTATAACTGATATTTAAACATCTAATCAGGATAATTTAGAAGCGATATTTAATTTATAGAATTTTTTACTTAATTCTTAAATTGTTTATCATGTAGTTAATAGTTAAAAATGAATTAAATTCTAGTTCAAGCTTAAAAATAATGCTAAAATAATATAGTTTGTTCTAGCAGCAAAATATAGGTTGGACAGTGTATTTTTTTAGATTAATATTTATGCATTGTAACTTCATCATTCGTTCATAAAATTATTGTTTTACGTCATTTAATTATTGTAATTATAACTTTATAATTTTTAATTTGCAAAAGAGACAACATAAATGATATGATTAATTGTAATAATTAATCTAAATAATCAATCGTAATAATTAATTCCAAACATGGTAAAGTTAAAAAAAAAAAAGTGAACGCTGTGAGAAAAAAGCAAAAAAGTGCGAAAATTCAACTGTTTTTAATAGAAGTAGGAATGTTTACATACGCTATTCCAGTCTTTTGAAAAATTTAGATGATTGCAAGGTGATTTTCACACTTTCAACAGTAATTAATCGTAATAATTAATTCTAAAAATGGTGAGGTTAAAAAAATAGAGGACCCTTTGAAAGGAATAGCTAAAAGACTGTGTGAAAATTTAACTGTTTTTAATAGCCGTAGGA
>JAPMOQ010019132.1:2196285-2217553 GCA_026543055.1 Argiope trifasciata
AAAGACTGTGTGAAAATTTAACTGTTTTTAATAGCCGTAGGAATGTTAACATACGTTATTCCGTTATTATACGTTAATCACACATTTTATATTTATTTTATCCAGTCACGTGTTAAAAGTTGCATTTCTTTAGATTTAATTTGCGATGATAGTTTTTTTTAATTTGAACATAAGTCATTGTTTTCTTTTATTTTATCCAGTCACGTGCTAAAAAATCATGGTTGAAATATTTTTTTAAAAATTCGTTAAAATTAGAAGCTTAATATATACATTAAAACACTGATGCTATTAGAAAGCTAATTTTGTAATCTTTAAATTGATGTAAAAATCATGTTTGTGCGATAATATTTTAGGAAGTTATAGCGGAAAAACGTCGAAATTTCGTTTAAATTTTAATTAATTCAAATTCTAATTAAAAATTCGAAAAAAGGGCTCCGAGGTGCACATTCCCGACCGCCAAGGTATACATGTACCAAATTTGGCAGCTATAGGTCAAACGGTCTGGTCTGTAGAGCGCCAACACACGCACACACACATTGAGCTTTATTATAAGTACAGTAAAAGCTATTTATTCGCGGGGTGTATATTCCATAGATATGCCGTGAATACAAAAACCGTGAATACGGAATGGTAATTTATATTTGACTAGCCGCCTTTGGCGACCAGCTGGTTTGCCATGAGTAATTGGTTTTTAACATTTTCAATTAAATCGCATATTCATTAGCCTTGAAGTAACTCCGGGCAATGATTGGCCTGAAATTAATATTTTCATTAAGATGATGAACGGAAAGTTCTAAAAGAAAGCGTTTTCCTCATAATAATCTTTAATTTTATAAATCAGTCAGTTTTAATGATTGATTTAGAAGACTGATTGATGTAGCAACTTTTATTTAAAATATTAATAAAAATACTTTGTAAAATATGGGTCAAAGAGCAAAGTATGAAGAAATTTAAAAGTCATTATTCATAAATGCATTGTTTAACTTAAACTACATAAAATGTAATTATTTACTTCATTTAAATCAAATTAATAGTATTAAACAATATATATGCCTATTAATAATATTTTACAAATTGGCCATTGGAAAGGAATTTGAATGCATATCCTGTATAAATTCAATCCTGTATAAATAAAGATAATTTATTCAATTAATGATTTAAATATTACAAACGATCATAGAATCCTTTGCCTTGCATTTTTTAAAGAAAATATCACATTTTATATTTATTTTATTTTATTCAGTCACGTGCTAAAAGTTGCATTTCTTTAGATTTAATTAACGATGATAGTTTTTTTTAATTTGAACTTCCGTCAAAACGATGGCAACGCGGTGATAAAACCTAATTTTTTCCCTTTGACGTGCTCTTGCAGATTTTATAGAAACCTTAGCTTTGCATTTATTTTTTTAGAAACTATCACATTTTATAATGAAAAAAAATATTGAATTAATGATACAGATATTGCAAACGATAATAGAAATATCCCATTAAGTCGGATTCCAATGCATATCCTGTCTAAATTCGATCAAGTTTACCGTAAAGAAGATTATAGGGGATACGTTCCTAGGTGACAAAATTAAAAACAAACAAACAAATTTTTAAAAAAATCAATTTAATTGAAGTATTTGAACATTTTCTATTCATTTTTTATTCATGTTTCAGGTGGATTATTTTTCCAATTGAGTCGTCCTTTCTGTATTCGTATAATTTGCTGCAGTCTTTAATCGTTACATCAAAATGGATAAAATAGTCTTTGAGATCTGCCTTCTTCGAATGAATCTTCGGAATGAGGTGAGTAAATTTTCATTTTTTAATCGTTAGTTCTACCTTATTTCTGAGTCGTTAACTCTACAAATATATTTAATTCATTGAGTAGTAAGGTTGTTTTCATTCTGTTTGTTTACATTCTCAAAAACACCGACTGCTGCGAAGGCGGCTTATGTCAAAGTCCTCGCTGATATCATTTGATAACATACTTTAATCAAAGTTGTAATAAGATCTATTTAACTTTTTTATTAGTCTATTTGACGGCATTTACAAAGGATATTGGGTTGGATACCTATTGGAATCCTTTTATTATTATGTATGTATTTATTAGATCCGCGAATAAAGAAATTTTTAGCAGTGAATATAGGAATTGGGTCGCATTTTTTAAGGCAACACATTCTGATGAAAAATCATGAAAATACGGAATTTTTTTTATTGTCTCATTTGATAAAGCAGACTTTTCTAAATATGTCTATATAATACAGTTAAGAATAAATAATTATACATTTTGTAGAAGTTTCAGGCTGTTCTATTAATTCCATATCAAGTTATTGCAATTTGAAATTTTTAAATTCGTTTTTCTCCCTGATGTATTTTGTTCACGTGCTGTTCTTCGAAAGCCTAAGGCTTGTTTAAAAATTGAAGCAGAGATGTGAAATTTTTTGTGAATGTTCCTAAATACAAGTTTTATAAAACTTACTATGGAATTTGCTCTAAGATGCATAGCTATTTTTTTAAGTGTTCAAACTCAAAATATATGTTTTGTTTTTTCAGATTTTTCCTATGTTTAACAATGAAAATATTTTTAATTAAATAATTTTTATCAGGAGGATAAATTCCATAGTAACTTTTAACTAGTAAGTAGTATAACTAAATACCTGGAAAAAAAATTGTGAAAAAATTTTAATATTTAAAAAAGTTTTAGGGTTTTAAAATAATTTCATTTTTTTTTATTTAAAATTTTCAAAAGTTGTTGAAATAATTCAATTTTTTGTGGGCAGTTATAGAATGCTATTTAAGATAAGATACACTTAAAATCTAATTTCAAATATTAAAATTATAAAAAAAAAATAGATGGTACCGTGTCGCCTTAAATCCACGAACAGTGAAAACGCGAATAAGGAGCTTTTACTGTATAGATTTCGCATAAAAGCTATGATTTAATTTGGTGTCGCAGCATTGATTTAAAAATATCGCACTCCCCCGAAGAATAGGGATGAAGGCCGAATGAATATTTTCCGAGACTACACCGGCCTTTTAGCAACACAGGTGTTGAAAAGAATCCCCCTCGTGTTCGAAATTTTCAGATAAAATTAATGAGATGGTGGGAGAAGAAAAATGTGAAACACTTGACCAAAATTTTTGAGCGATGAATTTGGCATTGTTAATGAAGACGGAATATTGGAGACTGCAGATAAGGTTCCTTGATAAAGACCCAACCTTCGAACGACAGGAAAAAAAAGAGTCAAGATTCGCGTGTTTTTGAGATGATTAAGAATTTTCCTGGATTGTTACCTCTCTAACTCGATAGTTCTGAACCTTATTTTTTATTACCACTTCTTCAATCTATTTATCTTTACTCGACTTCATCTTCAGTAATTATTCTGAGTCGGTCCATTCAAGGGCTTTTCAACGACCATCTGAAGAAAAAAAATAAGGATATAATTAGGTTCTTCAAGAGGTGAAGTTAAATGAAAAGAAATTTTTACAGAAAGATGGATATTTTTCTTGTATACTTCAAAAAAGAAAATAAAGTCAGCTCAGAAAGGGAATCAAATCACATAATACATTTGAAAAGTTGGGCGTGTCTCAGAAGTCCACTTAGGAGAATCCTTTTTATTCCATTTGATAGCATTTACGAAGGAATTTGGACAAAATCTTATTTAAAAAATAACAAGCATTTTCGTAATTATGTATAGCGGAGAAAGTATCTATACTTTTTCATTTTTTTATTGGGGTAATACATACAGTTAATATTATTTTCTGTTCGAATCATTTCTCCAATTCTTTCAGACTGGATTTTTAAAAAAAGATAAGTTTAAAAAAAATCGAAAATAAAATCTGTTTTAAGACATTAAAGCATTAGACTCTTAATGCCATTTTTACTAAAATTTCTTTGTTTTTTTATTTCTGGAATATTTTTAAATGAATTAACTTCTTAAAATAGTAAAAAATCATTTTTCTTTAAATAAAAAGGTAGTGTATGGGGAAAAAACCCTGTTTGCTTCTCTAAAAATTAAAAGAAAAAAAAGTGTTTATTGATTGCCTCCCTTCGTTTTCGAAAAATTTCCTTTCGTTTTTTTCCCTTGTAATTTACTTAATAAAAGAAAAGGCGAAATTGTAGTTTTGTAAAATTTTGTACATTTACATTTTTAACTCCCTTCCACAAGCTATTTGTTTGAATTTAAAAATCTATAAAACGCGATATTCTATTTCAATAATTATTATTAAAGAAAGAATGCTTATTAACTGCCTGTCTTCAAAAAATTTCTTTTCGTTTTCTTTCCCTTGTAATTTACTTACTTAATAAAATATTAGGCAAAATTGTAGTTTTCTAAAATTTTGTACATTTACATTTTTAACTCCCTTCCACAAACCATTTGTTTAAATTCGAAAATCTATAAAACGCGATGTTCTATTTTAATAATTATTATTAAAGAAAAAATGCCTATGAACTGCCTGTCATCAAAAAATTTCCTTTCGTTTTTTTCCTAAGAAATTTTCTTTCTTATAATTTATTTACTTAATCAAAGAAAATGCGAAATTCCAGTAAATGTAAAATTAAGTAAATTTTCAACTCTCTTCCTCAAACCTTTTGTTTAAATTTGAAAACCTTTAAAACGTGATATTTCATTTTAATAATTATTATAAAAGAAAAAAAGGTTTTACTGCCTATGTTAGAACAAATTTTCTTTCATTTTTTTTTTCTTTTAACCAGCGGGTGACCGAGCTCCGCTCGGAGAAAACAGGTATCGAAGCTAACTCGAAGATTTAAATTTTCAATTGTGATTTATCAAAACAATACATGCCATAAGAAAATTTGTGAAACCATTGGTGAAAAGATAACCGGTTAAAGTGCACCATTGTAAACTATTCTAAACAAAGTTAGAGTTTGGAAAGGGAACTATTCTATACAAAGGTAAAGTAAAGGTAAAGATTGAAGTGTGTTGAAGTTCAATATTTTTGACAAATTTATTTAGAAAAACCAAACATATATACATACATAAGAAACATATTATAAACCTATAACAGCATAAACATAAAACTTTATTAGTTCGCCATATTGGCTATAGATGGCAGCACGTTACCGCTTGAAAATTTAAGTAGCCATTATGGCGAACTAATAAAGTTTGAAAATATCCTATTTGTAACTCCGAACTGCTCAACCGTAGCGCTTCAAAACCGGCTCCAATCGATTCCTCGTGGCCAAAAACCCCAGACCCCCAAGTTTACCTGGAGTTTATTAATTCTGGGGCGATTTTCGACTTAGCAACCATTTCTCGTATTATAGTATTAGATTTACTTTATGAAAGAAAATGTGTAATAGTAGTTTTGCAAAATTTTATACTTTTACATTTTAACTCTCTTCTATAAACCTTTTGTTGAAATTCAAGAATCTTTAAAACACGAGGTCCCATTTTAATAATTATTATTATGAAAATAATTATTATTGGCTACCTTTCTACAAAAAAAAAATCTTTTTTTTCCATTTCATTTACTTACTGAATGAAAGGAAATGAGAAATTCTAGTCTTGTAGCTTTTTGCACACTTGAGTTTTTAGCTCTCCACAAACCTTTTTATGAAAATTGAAAATCTTTAAAGCACAATGTTCTATATTGACAATTATTTTAAGACCATTTTGAATTTTCTTTTCTAATTATTAACTAAAGAACTAACTTATTTTCAAAATAAAACCTTTCTCGCTCTTTTGAAGTAATCAAACGATTTTTTGAAGATGATTTAGCTTTTATTTAGAATTTTGTTAATGCATTTTTCTGTGTTTTTCTCTGCTATCTTCAAAAATTATTTAAAATGAAACTTAATTGAGAATTTTAATATTTATGAGCTTTAAACAATGCTTGATTTACAGAAAATTAATTACTTTTATTATTGCATTTAGTTTTTTTTTATGGGTTGCCATTTATTCACTTAAAAGTTTTCGCGAGTTAAGTAAAATTAAAATTATTTCCAAAATGAAATAATGATTTCAATTTTCTATTATTCCTGCACTCAATTAAAAGTTTGAGCGAGTTAAGTGAAATTTCAAACCTTTCCAAATTAATACTTAGTGAATCTAGCTTTCTATTAAACTGCATTAAGTTATTAAAATAGTATTTTTTTAAATATGTAAATTTAATTCTTCAATAAATTCTTCATACATTAATGGTTTCTTTGTAACTCCTGATTAGTTTTCGGAATGCTAAAAAATTTCTGAAAGCAGTTTTTAAGAGAAAAGTTCACCGTTCTTAGTTCTTATTGTGCTTTATTTATGCACAAAAATTTTGTTACTGAAAATCCGTAGGAATTGAAGTAAACAAGTGTTATTTTTATAACAACGCAAACTCTGACTTAACAAGGATATTCTGTACAAAATTTTAATACACAGCTTTGTATTAATTATATTAATACAAATGTTTCAAAAAATTTACATTTTGATAAATTTTATAATTAAAGCTTTAAATCTCTAATTATGAGTTGCTTATCAACTTCATGCAATTATTCTAAAAAATTGTCGGTAAATTTAATATATTTTTTATCTTTACATAAAATTTATAACTGAATATAATAAAACAAATGCTCTAAATTTGAAATAATAAGAATCAAAATGTTTTTGAATCATGCTTTTACCAATGTAATCAAATGTAGAAAGCGATTTTTATTTTTATGAAAAATAAATATTATGGCCATGAGTTTCCAAAAAAAAACATAAATAAAAATAAACCAAGCCACATTGTTATTTTCAAAATAAAACTCCTAAGTTAATTAAAATTAAAATGTGTTATAAAAATAATTAAAATTCTATTTGTTTCTTTGAGTGTTTGTATCGGTACTTCGTGCTTTTTGCGATTTTTGTTTAGAATAATTATTTTCGCAAAAAAATTTTTTGTCTATCAGTACTTCGCTAAAAAGTGCGCTTTGCTTTTCACATTATTGTCACTAAATTTAATTTGAATAATTATTACTATATGGTACCAATTTATAGGCATAAACGTACCTGCTATTAATAAATGAAACTAATTATTATTATTAATAAATTATAATAATTAGTTTCATTTATTAATGAAAAGTAAAAATATACTAAATTTCTGAAATATTTACATTTAATTTTAATGAAATTTAACCAAAACGGGTAACTCTCTACACAAAATTCTAATGCAGCAATCCTATTTTTCTTTGTACACAAGTTATAGAATACAAAGATGAATGAAATGAACTAAAATCTAAGAAAAAGTTTGAGATGCAAAAAAGTTATGGGTAAAATAATAAATATATATGCATTTTTTTAATAAATTTATAACTTAATTTTTCTAAAAACATCTATAAATGATAAAGTTTTTCGCCAACAAAAAAACTGTTGGTTCATTTTAATTCTCATAAAGCTGAAATTAAACACAAACTGAAATTTTTACGTAAATACCTCTATAAGTTTTTGGAATATCATGGTGAATTTTTATGGAAATTAAATTTTTGAGAAAATTAAAGTTAAGGACACATTTTAGCATTAAAAAATATGTCCCTGGATGATAAGTCAGGCTTTCCTTTTTTTAAAAAAGATAAACTGTTTTTGGAAAGTAAAAAGTATGAAATACGAGAAATAATATTTTTTAAAAATTCGCCAATGTGGTCGATAACCAGTGTTCTTAACGTAGTCGGATAACTTAATACTATGAACAATTTATGAGATTTAAAAATATTTTTTCAATACATGATAATATTATTAATAAGAAATCAGAATTAGCTTTACTTTTGTATCGTTTATAAGGATGTAATCATTGCAATTTAATTTCGAGCCTGTCATGGTTTAGTAATCAATAAAAATTCGCGATATTTTGCTTCATTCTGGATTAATGAGAATTAAATAACTAGGAAAAGTTTTTAGGAAACTTCAAGAAACGCGTCTAGGAAGCATATTTAATGAAATGGCCAGTTTCCAGAGAAATTTAATTTAAACCATTTCTAAAAATAGGCTTTTAATTAATGTGCTAAAAATATAGTTTTTTCAAATTTTGATTATTTATTATGTGCAGGCTTTATTTTATAGTTTATTCTTATAAATATTTTAGAAACTTGAAACATGTTTTCTATTCAAAAACATAAAGAGTTAATGCAGTTTATATGGAATCAAAATTTAATTGAACTAATCTACTAGATAATAATTAAATTCTGAACTGGTAAACAGCATTGAGAATGTACAAGTTACAAAATTTAAAAATTTGTGTTTACAGAAAGGATTGTATAATCATCTACAAATTTCCATCTTCATACTTTTAAAACGGGTCAAGTTAAATAAAGGTGTTTAAAAAGAAAATTCTGTTATTTTAAAAATTCATGTTTCTTAGTAAATAATAAAATTTATTTAAATCATCAGATTTATTTCTCTTTGTAAAATTTAATAGTTTAATGACCTAATTATGACTGCATAAGTTTGGTCAACTCACATTGTAAAAAGAATTAATATATTTTATATTTTATAAAAAGAGTTTTATATTTTTATAGTTATATAGCTATCATTTAAAATGTTTGCTTCTTTGTTATTGAGTCATCCTAGCTATTTTGAATATTGTAAAGATTGCGATTGATGCTTAAATGGCGGATTTGAACAAGATATTATTCACTAGTTGATTTTAACTTAACAAAAACAATACTTTTAAAACTAAATTAGAATAAACTATCAAAATATGCTTTTTAAGTACAAATGTAGCTGTTATATCGTGCCAGGATTGAACCTGCGACGTTTGGGTTCGTAACCGTGCAACATATCCACTAGACAAAAGTGATCACCAAAATCCAGTGGCTGTTACTGTCTTATTAAGTACCACCACAATACTCCCCCACCAGTGAGTCTGGTGATAGACGAACGATATTTTAGCGAATTGCGTTTTGGCGAGCTGTTGCGCCAAGTGAGTCCGACGACTTTTGATCGCGGGTAGATGGTGCCACAACGGCTATACTAAGGTTGCGTTTTCTTTTCTTCCTTTTGTTTTCTTTTTTGTTCATAGTCCGAGGTCCCAATGTGGCGATTAGATTGTGCCAGGATCGAACCAACGTAACATATACACTATACAAAGTGATCACTAAAGCCCAGGGCTGTTTTTGGCTTATTAAGTACCGCCACACTGATGCTAAGATAATTAAATAAACAATGAAATAGATGTGCTTATACTATCATATTACAAATTTATAACTTTAAATAACAATTTCAATCATAAGAGGATTCATAAATAACTGAAATTAATAATTATCTTAATAGAACTAGTAACAGTGTCTAAGAATCAGCTAATCTGAAAATTTGTAAATTTATACATCTCAAATATATTAAGAGTGTTCGTTTATAATATTTACCATTAAAATCTGGAGGTCCCCTTAATATATGGAATTAGGTAGCTTTCGCTGTGGTGGTTGGTTCTCACTGCTCTGGTGGTTACTGAAATAGTGTAGGATCGGTTACGCCCTATAGGAATTGTTGTACCATAGCCCATGAAAGCCATTAGGACTCAACTACAGTTCTCACCCATGCACATCGACCATTCAAATTTTTCTGTATGCCACAAGAAAGGTCGTGGTTTTCGTTTGTAATTGCCCTATTTATCAGGAATAATGAATGCTAATATATTCCTGTATGAATTTTTGTTCTAATATTACTATTGATTAAGGACAAAGTTTGGCCAAGATAAGGTGCAACTTTGTCAAATTCAATGCCTTACCATTAATGTAAAATGAGAAAAACGAACGAAATTAAATTAAAAATAAAACAACCTTTTCAAGCCTAATTAACAATCTGTAATCTGCGTTTTTCTATTTATAAAATTATTTACAGTTAATTAACCAGTGAAATTTATATTTGAAAAAATATTTCTTTTTATTCAGGTGCCAACTAGTAATACGAACAATTTGGAGAACACGAACTAAAAAAAGGATTTAACAGGACGTAATGGGTATTTTCACCAACATTTTTCATGAAACGAAAGAATAATTAAAAACCAAAAAATTTTTTAAGCATGTAAGTAACGAATACCACATTTTTATTTTTGTGAATACAGTTTTAGTATCATTTAAATATCCATTGAATTATATATCCGAATTCATCTGCTAAATCCAAAGAAATTAAAAGGAAAAGATAGCACAATGTTCTATAATATTGTGGTATCTTTAGCATTTAAATATTTTTAGCATCAATTTAAATGCTTTCCATCATTTTAAGTATCTATTGGCATCAATAATATATATATATATACTTCTATATCTAAAATCTATTAAAAATCTATACAACAAGTATCTGTTTGCCTTGAATTTGTCTCCTAGAACTAAGAAATTAAAAGTAAAAGGTAACGCCATGTCCTGTAACATGGTGGTATCTTTAGTATTTATGTATTTTTCAGCATCAGTTTAAGTATATAATCATTTTACGTCTCAGCATCAATTGAAAATCCATTGCACTTTTTGCTTTGAATTCGTCTCCTAGAACTAAGAAATTAAAAATAAGATACCGCCATGTCCTATAACATTGTTGTATCTTTAAGTATCTTTCAGCATCAATTTAAGTATCTTATCATTTTACAAGTCTCTTAGCATCAACTGAAAATCCATTGCACTATTTGTCTTGAATTCGTTTCCTAGAGTCAAAGTTAAGAGGCGAAATTATCACATTGTTCTGTAAAATTAGTCGAAAAATATTCAATCAAAGCAATTAGGTGTCTATCGCATGAAAAACTGAAATTTTTTTTACGAAATTCTCTTGGTTAATAAGCAATTGTGAATTCTTTATTTTTCTTCAGCCAGTGCTATTCTGCAAATTAGATTTCATTCTAGTGAACTTATTTCTTTGACAGGTAACCAAATTCACATAGTTCAAGAATATTTAATCGACGCAATTAGATATCTATCGCAGGAATTTTTTTTTACGAAATTCTCTTGGTTAATAAGCAATTGTGAATTCTGTGTTTTTCTTCAGTCAGTGCCATTCATCATATTAGACTTCATTCTTGTGAGCTTATTTCTTTAACAGGTATCCAAATTTACATAGTAATAAAATCTGAAAGGATTTTTTTAAATAAGGAGAAACTTCATAAATAAAAGTTCTATATTTTGTATCATATTCGTTGTGATTCTTAGATATCTTATTATTCAGAAATCTTCTCCTAACAATATATACTGCCAGAGTAGCATTTGTGTTGAACATAAATCTTCAAACTCAAACATGAAATTTATGTTATTCAAGAAATGGAATCTATATTCATAAGGCTTTATCTGAAATTTATATTCTTACTAGCCTCCTTTGGCGACCAGCTGGTTTGCCATGAGTAATTGGTTTTTAACATTTTCAATTAAATCGCATATTCATTAGCCTTCAAGTAACTCCGGGCAATGATTGGCCTGAAATTAATATTTTCATTAAGATGATGAACGGAAAGTTCTAAAAGAAAGCGTTTTCCTCATAATAATCTTTAATTTTATAAATCAGTCAGTTTTAATGATTGATTTAGAAGACTGATTGATGTAGCAACTTTTATTTAAAATACTAATAAAAATATTTTGTAAAATATGGCTCACAGAGCAAAGTATGAAGAAAGCTAAAACTCATTATTCATAAATGCATTGTTTGACTCAAGCTACATAAGATGTAATTATTTACTTCATTTAAATCAAATTAATAGTGCTAAACAATATATATGCCTATTAATAATATTTTACAAACTGGCCATTGGAAATTAATTTGAATGCATATCCTGTATAAATAAAGATAATTTATTCAATTAATGATTTAAATATTGCAAACGATCATAGAATCCTTTGCCTTGCATTTTTTTAAAGAAAATATCACATTTTATATATATTTTATTTTATCCAGTCACGTGCTAAAAGTTACATTTCTTCAGATTTAATTTGCGATAGTAGTTTTTTTTTTTTTTTTTTTTTTTTTTTGTAATTTGAACTTACAACACGGTAATAAAACCTAATTTTTTCCCTTTGATTTGCTCTTGCAGATTTTATAGAAACCTTAGCTTTGCATTTATTTTTTTAGAAACTATCACATTTTATAATGAAAAAAAATTATTGAATTAATGATCCAGATATTGCAAACGATAATAGAAATATGCCATTAAGTCGGGATTCCAATGCATATCCTGTCTAAATTCGATCAGGTTTACTGTAAAGAAGATTTATTGAATTAATTATTTAAATATTGCAAAAGATCAAAAAATCCTTTGCTTTGCATTTATTTTTTTTAGAAAATATCCCATTTTATCTTTCTTTTATTTTATCCAGTCACGTGTAAAAAGTAGCATTTCTTTATATTTATTTGGCGATAATGGTTTTTTTTTCCGAACTTCCGGCATTCTTTTATTTTATCCAGTCACGTGATAAAAACTTGGTTAAAATATTTCTTTAAAAATTCGTTAAAAATAGGAGCTTACATTATAAATTAAAAAAAAACTGATACCGTTAGAAAGCTAATTTTTTAATCTTTAAATTGATGTAAAAATTATGTTGGTGCAATAATATTTTCGGAAGTTATAGCGGAAAAACGTCGAAATTTCGCTTAAATTTTAATTAATTCAAATTCTAATTAAAAATTCGAAAAAGGGGCTCCGAGGTGCACATTCCGGACCTCCAAGGTATACATATACCAAATTTGGTAGCTTTAAGTCCAATGGTCTGGCCTGTAGAGCGCCAACACACACACTCACGCACACACACATTGAGCTTTATTATAAGTATAGATAGGGCTTTATATTCATTAGCTTTGTCTGCATGAACTGTAGGAAACATACGATTTACAGTGTTTCATTTTCATTTTTTGAAGGAAATTACGCAATTATTCTGTGGAATGACTTCCTTAAATTTTAACGATGGCTTAAATTCAAAACAGATTGTTGTTAGAAAAGTCAATATCTTAATATTAACATGTTGTCGAAACGCATATTTTGGATGCAAATCAAAGAACTATGGAAAAAGTAATTTATTACTAAATAAATATCACAAGTATCTGATTATTAAAATTTAATTATTCAAAAAATGGAATCTATATTCATAAGGAAAATTTGTTTAGCTTTATCTACATGAAGTGTAGGAAACATACGACCTACAGGGTTTCATTTTCACTTTTTGAAGGAAATTATGCAATTATTTTGTGGAACGACCCCCTTAAATTTTAACGACTGCTTAAATTCAAAGCAGGTTGGCGTTAGAAAAGCCATTTTAACATTAAAATGTTGTCGGAACGCATATTTTGCATGCAAATCAAAGAATTTTGGAAAAAGTAATTAATTTATTACTAAATAAATATCACAAATATCTGATTATTAAAGTTAATGTTAAAATAAACATAGGAATTTCAATGTATTCTTTTAACATTAACTTTGGTTAAGAGCATATAAAGCATGCGGTATTTAACCGCCATTCTTCATTCAAAAACTGAAATATACTCTTGAGGATTTAAAATAAAGCCTGTTTTCGAGTACACCGTCCCGAAATTCAAAGAAATGAACAATTAAAAACAGCATTGTTAGAATTAAAACTCAGTAATATTATTCCTATATTTGGAATTAAAACTACCAAATTAAAATGCCTAAAATTCTTTAGAAAATTCATATATCTATATGCATTTAATTCGTTATTATCCCTAATATTCTAGTGCGTAAATAAAGAAGTTAATACGGTTCCGCAAATGAAACTAATTTTATTCCCAAATGATTGCATTGTAAAACAAGCGACAGCTTTAATACGTACTCAAAAATTTGGGATAAGCTTCCCAATTCTCTGTTTTTAATTCTATCGCTCCATAAATTTGTAAAAATTATTCCGCTCTTATCATACAAATAAACTTTTAGAAACAAACGAAACAGACTTTATTTTAACAACCCTTCAATATAACAACTAACAATCCTACTGGGAAAATTCGTTTCAGATGGAAAAAATTTTACTTCTTTTTAAAATCAGAATCCCGTTTTATTCGTTTTAATCTTTCAACTGAACTTTCGTTAAAGTAAATTCATTTAAATACATCCAATGAATTCGTATTTCAGAGCTGTTGAAGCTGTTTTTATTTTCAGCTGCATTTAGTAAATAGCCTTTGAATAAACAAATTCTGTGACCTGAGTTTTGTTTGATTTGAATACTGCAGTCAAAAATTGAAATTGAATTAAGAAGAAAAATTAAATAGTCATTAATTTTAAATTATATAATTTAAACTCTAAGATTTCAATATGGTTTAGTCTAAGTATTTAAGACAAAATGCTGAATAGTTTGCAATATATTACATTCTTATACATACTTAACTCTTAAAATAATAATAATTAATACATTATAAAATCATTCAGAATTTTGATTTTTTCAGTTTAATAATTTAGGAAATAATTTAATCATATTTTTGAAATAAAACCCATAAGTCTTTGCCATAATATAATTTTAAAAAATAACAGCGTTTTTAATTATTTCGTAATAAATAAATAATCATTTCATGTTAAGTAACTTTCACACCTTGTTTTTGATGTGTTTCTTACTTTGATTTTTAATGATTTACACTGCATAGTGTAAAAAATAATTTTAAAGTGTTTTCAGAAATGTTTATTAACTACTAATTATTCACATTTAATCTTTTCTGTGTTTTTAAAGACAGTTAATAGTTTCTCAGTGTTAATATTTTAACAATATCTAATGTTTGGTTTCTCTTTACTGCGTAAACTTTTATAATTAAAACTCAGCCTTCAAAAGGCTGGAAAAGAAGTTTGTTGTCCAAACATTTTTGAGATGATTATGAACTTTCTTGAATTGCTGTTACTTCTCTATCTAAATACCTTCTTTCATATCTTTTTTGGTATCTATTGTGTTGTTGCTGTCGTGTCTATGAAGGTGCAAAGTGCAAATAAAATCTGTATTCCACCAAAAGTATATGTGACGAGATCAGCCAGTTCTGGAGCCCGATGGCCATGGAGGATCTCAATTGGTGGTGCTCCGAGAAAGAGGGAGGGAATAATGGCTTTACAGTTAAAAACATGTTCTGGCTTTAGTTGGGATTGAGGACAGTGCTTGCAGTTGGGATAGGGTTTAATACCAGTTGGTGATATCTTCATGCCCTTCAAATGTCCAGTACGTAGCGGAGCTATTGCAGAGGAGAGGTTTCTTGGGCAGACTAGGTGAAGGTATCTATAAAGGAGCAAAGTGCAAATAAATCTATATTCCACCAAAAGTCTTGGTAACGAGATCTGCCAGTTCTGGAGCCTGATGGCCATGGAGGATCTCAATTGGTGGTGCTCCGAGAAATAGGGAGGGAATAATGACTTTACATTTAAAAACATATTCTGGCTTTATTTGGGATTGAGGACAGTGCTTGCAGTTGGGAAAGGGTTTAATACCAGTTGGTGATTTCTTCATGCCCTTGAAATGTCCAGTACGTAGCCGAGCTATTGCAGAGGAGAGGTTTCTTGGGCAGTCTAGGTGAAGGTATCTATAAAGGTGCAAAGTGCAAATAAAATCTATATTCCACCAAAAGTCTTGGTAACGAGATCTGCCAGTTCTGGAGCCCGATGGCCATGGAGGATCTCAATGGGTGATGCTCCAAGGAGGAAGAGGGGGCGGACAATGACTTGACAGTTAAAAACATGTTCTGGAGTCAGTTGGGATTGAGGACAGTGCTTGCAGCTGGGATAGGATTTAATACCGGTGATATCTTCATGCCCTTGAAATGTCTAGTACGTAACCGAGCTATTGCAGAGGAGAGGTTTCTTGGGCAGTCAAGGTCAGGGATTGTTGCCTTGCCAAAAGGTTGATTGTAGATCCTATTCCTGGTAACAGCATTTGCATCTGTACAGGTGACTGTGCAGACGCAAGGTACCTATTTTACTGTCGTATTACGACATCATCTTCAGTTATTATTCTAAGTTATTCAATTCAATTTCCTTTCAAGAAATGCCAAAGGAAAAGTAAAAGCGTATTGCGTAAAGCTATAAATAAGGGTTTCATGAAGTAACCCTAAATGGTGCCTTCTTCCTTCGGGCCTCTAGTAGGTTCGGGTTATTATAAATGACAGGATCCCCAATCATCTTAAAAAATAAAACTGGGTTTTAGAGAGCACAATTCCAATATAAAACGGCTAATGCATTCACCTTTCACTTAAAGGTATGACCCATCATCGACGGTAAGATAACTTGATCCCACTCCATTATCGCATCCTCTAGAGAAAGCAGAAAATATTAATTCTCGAAATTCTCATCTCTATATCTGAGGTAACCCCCTCTAGAGGGATTCTTAACAAATAATATTGATAGCTATGATTTTTTATAGAAAGGTGAATATTTTTCATATATGAGTTAAAAAAGTAACGTAAGTGCGGTAAGAAAATAAAAAACAATGAAATTTTATAAACATGTATAGATTAATAATATATACGTGACAATTTGTAAGCAGGTGCACATAGGAGTCTTGCGATCTCGGTTTAAATTTTGTCTGAATTCTTCAGTTAACATGAACAAGGAAATTGAACGAGCTATATTTTAAAGATCTATAAAAAAATAGCTAGCTAGCTCATGATTTATTATAATAGAGAAATTGTCGATTTTTTTATTTAACATTACCCTTTTAATTTATATTCTTAGTGTTATTTTCCAATTGAATAACTTATCTGTTTTTGTTTTTTTTCCTTGAAAATGGAAAAATGGGAGAATTTAAAATGCAACAATAAAATGAGGTGTTAAACATAAAAGCATTTGATTCTTTATTTCATTTTTGTGAAAAAAATTATTGAAGCTTTTATTTTGAGGCTTTTTTAAAAAACGACGATTCATTCCTTGAAGTAATGGAAGTTTTTTTATTCCTCTGTTTTTGAAAATTTTGATAAAAATATTTGTTTCCCCCTTTTAATAGAAGAAAAATGTTTATTGATTTTCCAGGTTACTTTTTGTTAAAAAATTTTTACTTATGATTCTTTTGTTGACATTTTCTTCTACAATAAAAGAAAACTTTGATTTCTTACTTTCTTTTCGAAAATATTTGGGTACTTACATTTTTGACTCTCTTTTCCAAATTTTTTGTTTAAATCTGAAAGTCATCAAGACATGTTACTTTATTAAAAATGTCCTCATCTAATTATTAATTAAGAATCTTCTTATCTTAAAAAGGTTTTTTATGCTTCTATAGAGCAATCTTTGACCTTTTTTGAAGTTGACACAGCTTTTTGTTCAGTGAGGGTTAATGTTAATATTATTTTGCGTTTCTTGCAGCAAGTTTTCTAAAGCCATTTGAAATCCAACTTTTATTACGTATAAAAAAAGAAAATATCCATCAAATTACGTATTTTACTGCTGTTGGGATCAGGAAATGAAAAAAAAAATGATTTTATAACCCATTAGATTTAGAGATTCAAACTAATATTGCGTTAAATTTTTATGTATTATCACTCATATGTTTCAGTTAGTTAATGAAAAATTCACATCAACCTAGAATAACACTGCAGTGAATTTAATTTTGATTTAAATTCTATTAAAATATGAACCTTATTTATAAACTGGCACAAAAAATCAATTTGCATTTCTACATGCGTAAACATTTTAGATAGGTGAACTTTCCGAGTTTGTTCGTGTATTCACTATTCTAAATAAAAGCTATTTGCATTCAAAATGTTGATATTATTACCACTGATATCCAGCAAAATATACAGGGTGTTGAAAAACTAATGATTCATGCTATAAGAGATAATAGGATAATTTAATAAATAGGATAAGACATCGCTAAATAGGATAAGATATCAACAGTAAATATGGCAGGCAAACATACAATGTATCACCCTCTATTTAACATTTCACTTCGCAAAAGAGAATATACCCTGCAATAAGCTACATTACTATTATGTGGTTTGAACCATATCTTCAGAAACTGAGAGTTTTGTCCACCGAAAGTTGCGCTTCAGAATATAAGGGGGCATTTAAAATGTGGTGGTGTCTCAATAAGCCAGTAACAACCACTGAGCATGGGTGATCCCTTTAGTCAAATGGATATGTTTCATGGCTGCAAATCGTAAGGTTGCGAGTTCAATCCTTTGCGGTATTCAATCTCCACATTACCACCCGCCACATTGGTGACCCGGACGTAATTTGAACACCCTCTTCGCTCACCAATAATGACGCAGCAATCAAAGTCGCCAGACTCACTTGACTCAACAGCAACAACTCACACATGCTCGCCATATTTGGCGCTACACGACAATAACACCCGCCACATGAATAATAAGGATTCAGTGCTCTTATTTAGAGCATTTCAATTAAAGGCCGAAACATCTATTGATTAAGATTATATACTATGCTTTTAATAAAATCTGATTTCTCGGAGAAAATGAAATGCCTCATTTTCTTTCTTTCCATGTATTCTTTCTGCCTTCACATTTTTGCAAATTATTGATTTTCCAAAACTCTTCAGAATTTGGTGCCCACCGGAAACTTCTTTAGTTTATCTGTCTTCATTTTCTTCCGAACTTTCTCTAGTTCATTACCTTGTAATTGATGAAAAAGGAATAAAACAAAATCAAGTAACATATATCTAAACTTTCGCTTATGTTAGATATTTTTTAACCTTCCAGCGGGGGCGAGTATGTGAGAGATACACTAAAGATGAATTTCATTTTATAACTTTAGATATGGTGGTACTGGGAGCGCATGTCTTGGGCTATTTGTCGCTCTCCCTTTTACCTACTTTCAGTTGTCGTCGTAAGTTTGTGGCGTTAATAGGTCTCTGATGATCAGATATTTGTATTTTTGAGATATGCGCGACCGATCATATCAGTTTCTGTCACATCTGATTTTGTATGATTTTACAATTAAATCCGTATTGTTTCAGACTTTCTACAGCTGGCAAATGCACTTACAAAGGAAAATGTTGAAAAAAAGCACCCACATCACTAAAAAGTAAGCTAAAATTAAAGGTGCTAAAGAGAAAAGCAGAGCTAGGTATTGAAGAAGTGGAAGATGCGACGTCAGGGAAAACACCTCGCCAAAAAGAAAAGCGGAATAGAATCACGAAGTTCAGTTGTGAGGTTTGACAGAAATTTAAATGTTTGGAGCACACTAAACACATTTCCCAAATTGCAATGCTGCAATGAAATAACAATGAAAATATTTTCTTCCTTTCCATATCTAACTTTCAATTACTTTTTCCTTTTCTGTATTTTTGCAATTCTATATTTTATATGCAAATTGTTCTGTCAAAATATCGACAATTTATTTATATATTTTTTTTAATCAATTCAGTTAACCTGTGGTCATTTTATATTGTTATTGCAATCTATGTTTATGTTGTTTTTGCTTCTTTTTAAGTAAAAAATGCTTAAAATGATTGTAGTTATTAATCTTAAGTTATTTACAATATAATTTTAATAGTTTCGCTTTTGAAAATTTTCAATTTACTATAGCGTATGTGGGAAATACCCGCGACCTTTCATGTTAGTATGACGACCACACTAGCTGGAAGGTTAAACGCTCATTTCTTCTCAAAAAGAAAACGTTTATATTTTCTAGGAAACTGTTAGTACATAATACTGATTTGAGAAAACATTTAAAGTATTTCTCAATGGAAACATATAATATACATTAAAATATTTGAAACCATTTACAAGTATTGAAATAAATTTTCATCAAATTTCTTCATTAATTGAATATTAATCGAAAAATATTTAATATTTAATGCAAGTAAGCACTGAAATCTGAATTTCGTATATTTCAATTTTTGTTTCAGGCAACTAAAAGCATTAATATTTTAATACTCTCAGTAAAGATATTGTTACGGATTTCCTATACTAATCCGTCGGGTTCTTTTTACCAGTATAGTGGGTGTCTATGGTGTGAGAAAAGATGAGCACACACAATAATCAGTCCTTTAGTAGACGACACAACACAGACGTTTATTTACAGGACGACCGGATAGCATAAATACGACAAATATTTACAAAATACAACTATAAACAGCCGAGACGAACACACAGGACAGCACACAGCAGTACTCTATCTTAGATAGTAGTTCACGATAGCAACAGTAGTCCACAGGTAGAAATTCCGTAGTGACAACATCCACAGCTCTCAAAGCGGCCAGACAGGTTTCAGGTAGGAGAGGGAATCTTTAAGGGATTTTGTCTATACTCACGTAAGTCTCTCCTGAACAGTCTGAAACGATTCCTCTGTCTCTTGCCTTCGCTATCGACTCGCTACTTCGCACAACGGGACTTCTCCTCAGTTCAGGAGAGCTCCGTTCACGACGACACAAAGGGTTATGACACAGGCTTCGTCAGAATACGTCACACAAGCGGCCAGACAGTCCTCCATTTAGGACTCCTCAGTTCAAGACCTCTCTATGCAGGTCTGTTTGGTCGACCACCGCTGTACTTCGTTCAGCTTCCAAGACCTCACAGTTTAAGTCTTCTCGATTCAACTCCACCGGCTCCTAATGGACGGATCGGGAAAATTCTCGATGTTTTTCGCCAAATGATCGCCAAGCCCCAGGACCTCTGACGTCACACCCATTCACTATTCAATTAAGCAAAATTATAGATTCGTAACAGTATTTAAATTTTCAAGTGATATTTTAAATATTGTGTGCCTCATGCAGATAGCCCAAATTTCGACAAATACAAAGCTTCTACTTAGTAATAATATAAATGTTTCCAGCTTTTGAAATGCTTGTGTTGTCGGGTAATTGTATGAGTGTGATTACCTGGAATGAAACATTTTGCTAACCTGACCGTAGTATGCAGTTGTAGTTACATCTTTACTTCAATTTTTTTTCAGGAACGGATTATTGAAAAATTTTAATAACCCTCTGACAAATCCTATAGAGAAGAACCTCATAAATGGAAATAAAAAATTTGTAGTATTTCGAAGGGTTCTCGCTTCTTGGTAGATAGACTAAGGTTGTTAGGTTGAGTTGCCGTCATTTACATTCCTAGAAAAACCTCTTACGGGAAGGATAGCATTGTGACTATGATTCCTATTAGGACCTAACCTTATTTATTGCTTCTATGCTATCGCAACTTCGGTTTGTGAATTATCCCTTAGTCTAGGCAGATAATCTATCTGTCTAGACTTAGGATAATCTTTTATACTGACCTATATGGGTAATCTTTTATATGGGGAAGGGAAAACACCTGGTAAGAAAGCAGATCCAAGATTAATTTACTTGCATAATGATGGTGGTATTTTTATTGTATGTGAGAGGCCATACCATCCAATGAGTTTTTGGTGTAGCCCATACCATCTAATGAGTTTTTGGTGTATGTGATGGCCCATACCATCTAATGAG
>JAPMOQ010019132.1:2222877-2250295 GCA_026543055.1 Argiope trifasciata
ATATATATATATATATTAAGCAATGTATTAATGGAATCAATTTGTCCCCTAGTTATGCTATTAAATGCGTCATTCCAATTTAATTTTTACATCCATTGTGTTCTTGTCAGAATCAAAAATAGTGTGATATCACAGAATAATTGAAAACCATCCGCAGTCTGCAGTTAAATTAAATATGCAGTTACCAGAAATTAAATAGATCCATTTCCTACTTTTATTCCTCACTAGCCGCCTTTGGCGACCAGCTGGTTCGCCATGAGTAAAGCGTTCTAAAATTTTCAATTAAATCACATATTCATTAGCCTTGAAGTAATTCCGGGCATTGATTAATATTTTCTTTAAGATGATGGATGGAAAGTTCGAAAAGTACACCTTTTCCGAATAATATTCTTTAATTTTATAAATCAGTCAGTTTTAAAAATCGGTTATTCTTCCAAAATATTAAAAAAAAAATTCGATGATGTTGCCAAAATATTAAATGTGTTTTTTAAAGAAAGGGAAAAAAGTATTATATTAATGACCCAGATATTGCAAACGATTACATAAATATGCCCTTAAGTCGGGATTTCAATGCATATCCTGTCTAAATTCAATCAGGTTTGTTGTAAATAAAGATGATTTATGAAATAAATGATTTAGATATTGCAAACGATTAAAGAACCCTTTGCTTTGCATTTATTTTTTTTAGAAAATATCACATTTTATGTTTCATTTATTTTATCCAAACACGTGCTGAAAGTTGCATTTCTTTAGACTTGATTTACGATGATAGTATTTTTTTATTTGAACTTCCGGCATTCTTTTATTTTATCCAGTCACGTGATAGAAACATAGTTAAAATGTTTCTTTAAAAATTCGTTAAAAATAGAAGCTTAAGTTATAAATTAAAAACACTGATACCGTTAGAAAACTAATTTTATTATCTTTAAATTGATGTAAAAATCATGTTTATGCGATCATATTTTCGGAAGTTATAGCGGAAAAACGTCGAAATTTTGCTTAAATTTTAATTAATTCAAATTCTAATTAAAAATTCGAAAAAAGGGCTCCGAGGTGCACTTTCCGGACCTCCAAGGTATACATGTACCAAATTTGGTAGCTGTAGGTCCAACGGTCTGGCCTGTAGAGCGCCAACACACACACACACACATTGAGCTTTATTATAAGTATAGATATAGATTTATAAGATGACCCGTTAGTCTTATAAAGAATGTTTTCACCTTATTTAATTGCATTCATTGGAAATCTCGTATAATTCATAAATACTCCATTGTATTGAACGAGATATTTAGTTTTAAATTGCACATATTTCATTTTTTATTATTTGATTTCCATTTTTAAATTTTTTAATAATTATTTATCAAGATCGTTTTTCATAAAAATCCAACTATCGACTTCTTTTAAAAAAAATATTTTTTCAAAACACTTCATAATAAATTGTTTCCCATATTTAATTCTGAAAAATATTTTCGGCCATTCCATTTCAGAGAAAAAGATTTCTCATCAAAACTATCCTTTTCTAAAATGATTTAATTTGAAACGAATAAACATTCAAACAAACCGAAAAGATACAAAAAAATATATTGTTTTTCTACTGTTGAATTTAATGAATCTATTGAATCATTTAATAAAGTTTATTGAAAAATGGAAAAGCGTAAAACGCTTTTAGAGTATAATAGAACCAAATTAGAACAACAAATAAAAAATAAATGGTGTTTTATGTACTTCAAGTTCAATTCAATTGAGTTCAATTTAAAAAATTCTATTGAAAATTCAATTGAAATATTTGAAAAACACTCAATAACGAACAAATATCATAATTAAATTTAAGATTTGAAGATGAAAACAGCATTTCCCAAGTAAATGCTCGAACGATATGCTTTAATTTTATTTGAATGAATAATCTCTTTCAAATATAAAATATAATTTCATCTTCATACGAGGCTAAACACTTCACTCTCCCAAATCTGTATCCCAATTTCCTCGATATCAATAACGTTTGAAAGGAATTCCATTTTCTTTTAATCAAAGATGAGAATTTAGTATTAAATTTCTCATAAAATATTAGATTTAATTCAGTTTCAGAGAATTGATATAAATGTACTCCTCAGATGTACAAATATGTAGACCGAATGAAAATGCCAATCTATCCTGGTTTTTAACAGCGTAGGTGTTCAAAAGAAACTCCCTCGTGTTAGAATTTTTTCGATAAAATTAATGAGATGTTGGGAGAGAAAAAATGAAGCACTTGATCAAATTTTTGGGAGAGACGGAACCTTAGAGACTAAGATAGGACCCAAACTTTGAATGACAGAGAATAAATGTTTTTCAATGATGGTATGATTCAGAGTTGATTAAGATTTATCTTAAATTGTTACCTTTCTGACTCCTTATAGACTCTTTTTTTATAATTATCTCATCTTATATCTATCTTTCCTCGAATTCATCATCTATACTTATAATAAAGCTCAATGTGTTTGTGTGTGTGCGTGTGTGTATGTGTTGGCGCTCTACAGGCCACACCGTTGGACCTACAGCTACCAAATTTGGTACATGTATACCTTGGAGGTCGGGAATGCGCACCTCGGAGCCCTTTTTTCGAATTTTTAATCAGAATTTGAATTAATTAAAATTTAAGAAAATTTTCAATGTTTTTCCGCTATAACTTCCGAAAATATTATCGGACAAACATGATTTTAAAATCAATTTAAAGACAAAAAAATTAGCTTTCTAATGGTATCAGTGTTTTAATGTATAGCTCTAGCTTCTATTTTTAACGAATTTTTAAATAAATATTTTAACCATGTTTTTTTTAGCACGTGACTGGATAAAATAAAATAAAACAATGCCGGAAGTTCAAATAAAAAAAAAACTATCATTGCAAATCAAATCTAAAGATATGCAACTTTTAGCACGGGACTGGATAAAATAAAAGAAATATATATAAATGTGATATTTTCTAAAAAAATAAATGCAAAGGAGAGGTTTCTATGATCGTTTGCAATATCTGTATCATTATTTTCATAAATTATCTTTATTTACGGTAAACCTGATTGAATTTAGATAGGATATGCATTGAAATCCCGACTTAATGGCATATTTCTATAATCGTTTGCAATATCTGTATCATTAATTCAATAATTTTTTCCCTTTTTCGCTTTCTTTAAAAAACATATTTAACATTTGGGCAATATCACCGAAAAAAATATTTTTAATATTTTGGAAGCATAATCGATCAATTATTAGAGCATTAAACTCAAAAAGTTTTTCCAAATAAAGTTACCGACTCTTTAACTACTAATAACTAAATCTTTTAACTTTAACTATTTTTTAAATTTTGGCTAATGAATATGTAATTTAATTGAACATTTTAGAACGCATTTCTCATGGCGAACCAGCTGGTCGCCAGAGGCGGCAAGTCAGTGATCATTCAGAGTCGGTCTATCGAGTGCTTTTCAACGACCATTCGAAAAAGGCAAGAAAACGCAAGCTATAATTAAATTCTTCATGACATGAAGTAGATGAAAATAATTTCTTTTTTTTTTTAGAAAATTGGACATTTTTTTTGTGTTATTTTACTAAAAAAAGAAAACTAAGCATGGAAAAATATCTCTAAGCGAATAAAATCACATAACGCATTTGACAATGTGGGCGTTTACTTGTTAGTCCTCTTAAGACTTTCTCATGACTTCACATACAGGTATTTAAAGTGGAATTCTGACTAACTTTAAAAAAATGGAAGTTAAAAATAATAAGTAGTTTCGTAATTATGTGTAACAGAGAAACTATTTTTTTTCTAAATCTTGTAGTTAGTACAATACATGTTATTTTCCGTTTCAATAATTCGTTTAAACTTTTTTTTGGATGTTGAAAAAGAATACACACATTAAATTTAAATAAAAATGAAGAGTGAAACATTTAAGTTTAAGACTGACTATGGAATTTTCAGTTAAAAAAATTAAGTTTTTACTTTGGGTACTGCTTAAGACAGAAGAAATCAGTTCTGGAGGTTATTTTCTACAATGAAAAATTTTCTGAGGGAAACAAAAAGCTCCTTTTGCTGATTTTTGAAACGTTAACAACAAAAAAAAGATGGTTATTGATTGCCGAAACGATAAAAAAGCTACTTTCAACTCTTTTCTTTATTTATTAAAAGATGTTGAATTCCTAGTCAGTTCATTTCAATTCCTTTCTATTCTCTCCCTCCGCCAATTTTTTGTGCATTGACATTTGTAAATCCATTTTTAAAAAAATTTCTTAAAATCACGAATTCTTCCTAAAAAACCTTTGTTAATTTAATAAATATTTTAGGATTTCTAATTAAGAAATTTTAATATTTAAAAAATTATTGACTACTTATCTCAAAAATACTATTTTTATGCATTAGAAAAAATATCTATCTAATGTTTTAATGTTGAAATGACGTTTTAGTTAATAATGGCTATTATTGAGGGGTTTTTTTTTTTGTTTGTTTTGGCTGTTGTACATTTCTTGCTACGATTCTCTTTATAGAAATATCTCTAAGAGAAATTAAATAATTTATAACAGTAAAACATAATAAAAATTATACACTATTAAATTGATTATAGTACTAACTTTTTCAGTATCATGATTCATATACTTAACTATTTAAATTAGTTTAGAGCAATTGATGTTCGTTCGGGCGTAAGAATGGAGTAAATTTAATTCGTTTTTAATTTTTTAGACTTGAAAATTATTTTCAAATCTATTTAAAGCTCTGAAAATTCGGTTTTGTAATTAAAAGAATACAAAAGGAATTTTTTATAGCATTCACATATTATGGGTTTATTTGAGATGCTAATTAAAATTTTTACATATTTTTAAAATTATATATCTATGCTTATATTAAATACTGATAATAAAAAATGTACCGTTATTGTAGAAAAGAAAAATTCTAGCTGGTAAAAAGAATAGCAGTTGAAAAATGAATAAAGCGAAACTTGTTCATTGATTAAATTTATTTAACTTCAAATATTTATATGTTTATTATGATTCAAAAACGAATTGAAAGATTTTAATTATTTTTATTTCTTAGCAAATGTATTCAAATAACAAACATACATTTCTCTCAAACAAATCGATTAGTTTCTTAATTTAAAAATTTTGTTGAAAATTACAAAGTAAGTATTCAAACTTTGAAAAAAAATTAACTACTATTCTCTTTATGATTTTTTTAATGAGTACTATATTGCATTTTGAATCATTGGGTACTGTTTGAAAATAAAAATAAAAATTTGGAAAGATAATATTGTGATTAGTTTCTCAATTAAGAATAATAAGTCTATAATGTCATAAAATTGCATTAAAGATCAATTTTAAATAAAGTTTTATAGTTAAATTCTAAAGCATTTTCTTTTGATTTATGGCTTTTAAACCCCATAAATGCTGTTAAAATTGCATCTTATATATAAATGAGAAAGAACAGATACGTTGTAGAAAAACAAGATACATTGCTCCCTTCTGACTCTCGACCCCTAAGATCTAATAAGATTCCTGCCCTCACGTTTACACTAAACTGCTGTTGAGATTTCCACGGCACAACAGCGGGAGGATTATCCTTAGCCTCTCGTGTGCATTATGTGCAGATACACATGATGCTCTGAACCCAGATGATTGGCGTAATTGTTGTCAAATCTTCTGTACTGCATGTGTTTTCCGTGGTTTTCACTCCCTCGACGTGGTTTACCACACCATTTTCCACAGCAATTTTTGTTTCCCTTGATACCTTCTAATAATACTCTCGGTTTGTGGAACAACCTATATATATTATCAGAACACCCTATATATATATATTGGTTTATAATATTTTTGTTGAGATTTCTACGGCAAAAAAGCGGTAGGATTATCCTTCGCCTCTTGTGTGCATATACGCATGATGCTCTGACCCTTGAAGATTGGCGTACTGTCTGTCCATCACAAGAACTCTGCTAGACGATCGTCTATGTTTATGGCGGGCGTCATAGAAACCGTTTTTGTTAGGGAAGATCCATTTTGAATAGGTGGAATTGGACCTAAGTCTTGGGAGGTATTCTTGTTCTTGGCGTCAATTGTAGCGATAAGAAAAACTTGTTGCTCGTTCGTCTTCTTGCTTTAGACGTACTTGCACTCTCTTTATATTCGCTTAGCTTACTTCTTTTATATTTTATTAATCTTTTCTTTTATTAATATTTTACTGCGTATAATTTTTTTGTCTCTTATTAACATATAAATTTAAATCAAATGAAATAATTACGATTAATTATATTATTACTTATATGTTAAATTAGACGCGTTTGCAGCGAATAATTTTATAATAATAACATATAAATTTAAATCAAATGAAATGATGACGATTAATTTTTTATCTTGCATGATTTTACTTCTTAATTTTTTCTTCTTACGCAGTCGTTGAACATGCAAATAATTATTCAGTTTTTCCATTTGATTTGCTTTTCTCTCTGTAAATTTATAACAGAAATATCAACTATTTTCAATACTCCAAGTACGCAAATGAATTTTAACTTTGTGATTTTGTTTTTGAATTTGTTTTCAACAATTAAATGTTATAATACATAATATCGTCATTTTGGCGCTAAACGTGCCAGCTTGAGAAACTTGAATGAATTTCTACCTCCGTGAAATGAGCTCTACGCCGTAAACATAGACGATCGTCTAGCAGAGTTCTTGTGATGGACAGACAGTAATTGTTGTCAAATCTTCTGTACTGCATGTGCTTTCCGTGTTTTTAACTCCCTCGACGTGGTTTACCACATTATTTTCCACTGCAGTTTTTGTTTCCCTTGATACCTTCTAATAATACTCTCAGTTTGATGATCTATTATCAAAACACCCTATACATATAAATGTTTCATATCCGTATTTAGGTTTACAATATTGTTACGGAATCCACCTCCATAGGGCTTGTTTTACTTTAGTGAGTGTATGGTGTGAGATAAACACAATGAACTGTAAACTATTTGAGGAAAAAAAGGAAATATATGTATCAAACGGAATTGAATTGTTTCTCAAAATGCATAAATTGCTTCCGTTGTTGAATTCGTGGGAGGAGGGTATTCAGATTCCGCGTTATTTTAAATATTTTGTTGCGGATTTTTCTATCCGTCGGGTTCGTTTATTTGTAGTGGTGTGCATGGTGTAAACAACAGTGATCTGTCCTTTAGTAGAAAACACAACGGCAACGTTTATTTACGCGAAGACAGGACAGTTCAAAGACGATTGAACTGTCCTGTTTTACTTTCGAGATTTGTTTTCAAGATTTACTTTCGAGACGAACGTACAGGACAACATCACATAGCAGCACTATACAACAGACAGTAGTCAACAGGTAGAAATCACGAAGTAGCAACGTCCACGGCACACAAAGTGGCCAGACAGGATTCAGCGGGACAGAAGATCCTCGGTGCTTTACTTTATGGTCTCTCAAGAAGGCTGAACTACTCCTATGTCTCTTCTCGCTTTAACTGCCGCCTCACTATTTCAATTTGCGATTCCTCCTCAGTTTATAACTACTCCGTTCACGCCGATACAACAAGCTGCGACACAAGACGCGACGGCACCAGGATACGACACACAGCAATTCACCTTTCCATCGTTGCTTCGGTATTTTATTGGCGACTGTCGACCATTTATAGCTCCCGGGAGGAGGGGCTAGACACTTCTGGTCCAATTGGGACGTAATGGGTGCATCTCAGTTCCTAATGGACGGACAGAGAAAAATCTCGATGTTTCGGGTAGCATCCATTTTGTCGCTTAATTCGTCGCCAAGTTGCCGAATTGTCGCCAAACTTTGGGATCACTGGGATTCAGTACAGATGACTACAAATTTGCTTTTCTTCTAAAGACACTATTCCTGCTGGGAAACAAAATTACAATGTAAAAAAAGATATAACTTTGGTATTATTTCTAGCTGGTTGACTTATTAACTGTTATATAACATGACAAACTTACATCGTTTCTCGTGAAGGTGTTAGGTTCTGAGTTGTGTATGCATGTAACTTTTTCAGATAACAATACAATGGTGTAAAATGAATAAAACAAAATTTTTATATTCAGGGTGATTATAAAAGAACTGTACTGATATATGAGGCCACTACTAACACATTATTGAAAGAGATGGAATAAAATTTGGGTGCAAGATATTTTGAGGTCTCAATAATAATAAGAAATAATCATAACAAAAGTTAAAATGCGGTTACAGAGACAAGATTTTCAAATGTCAACACAGTCAATTTTTTATCGGAATTTGCTCTTCGTAGCAAAAAAACAAAACAAAACACAACATTAAATAATGTTGGAATGGTATTTGTTACACGAAAATAAGCAACGCTACACAGACTAAGAAGAAAATAGAAATGAAATACGGTGTGTCTAATAGGGACATGAAGTTCAACAGATTCCTTTCAGTATGGCATGGGCTTTGGTTCTAGGGACCATCTACCGCAGATGAAGTGTCATCCTGGTTGAAGTAGGCAATAAAAAAGTTTTGAGACATAATAAAATGTTTTTTTATTGTTGATCTTTTGTTATAAATAATTTTCACTTTTCATCTTAATCTGTATAGTGTAGGCGAATTTCTTACTACAGTTATCATTCAAATTTTTTAAATTGACTTTTGCTATGAAGAACACAATTAAATCGAAAAAATGATGCTGCCATTTAAAAATATAGAAGTTTAGCACTGTAACTGAAACCATTACAGCTTATTGGTTTCTATATGATTCTTGGACATATCTCTGAGAATACCTTGAATCAGTTTTATTCCTTTTCTGTAAATGGGATAATAGTACGGTCTCATATACTGGAACAAATTTCTTATAACCACCCTATATATATTGCTTTCTGCACATTTATCAATGAGTGATACAAATTACTCGAAACGCATGTCTTAAAAAATTGATCTCTAATATCTAAGATTCAACTACTATAGCAGTCATTGTCTTCAAGGCTGGAAAAAAAACATTTCTGAAGGCATTGTAAAAAAATTTAATGTTAGGAAAAGCTGAAGAACGCAATTTTCAAGTTTGACGTCAAGAAATTAGGGGTATGCAGGCATCAAGATTTCAATATTGCTTTAATTTACTAAGGATATTTATAAATATTTTCTTTGAGAGAGGGACTTATACACACACACACACACACACGTATATATATATATATATATATATATATATATATATATATATATAATTGATGACGCTTCGATACACAAGGAGATACAAAAAACAATTGTTCCCTCCTATGGATATTAAATCAAAAATTAGACCCGCTTCTACAGTTTTGGATGCTATAAAACTTCTAAATACTGCAACAAATCTGTTATGTTTTTTTCCCAACATGGTTAGTTTAGTTACTGGAAAGATCATTTTACAAGGAGATCTATTGGATACTGATCAAATGCCAAATCAATAATCCTAGAGTTGGGTGACAATATATACAATATCGGAATCTTCCCGAATTTTGGCAATAGAGAAAATAGAAACCGAGATATGCCTGATTATTCCAGAACCTTCACTGTTGGAACTTTAAAAGGCCGTTAGTCTCAAACTGAAAACATACGTGTGCAGAATCGTGGAAAAAATCAAAGGTGAATAGTTGGATTAGTCCAGCGTAGAGCAAACGTAGTGCGGAGCTCAAGTGATTGCTGAATTGTACTCTGTGCCCAACCTTGGTGTTTATTGTAGAAGCAACAGCGAGTAGTGTGAGAATTAGCCATGCATGTAGTAGTGAATCGGTAGTTGGATACGGCTAAAGCAAGGAGGCAGTGGAGAATTGCAGGGGTTTGGAGAGACAGCTGTGAGTAGTTACGAAGATTCCTTCCTCCTGCTGAGTCCTCTCTAGCCACATTGTGTGCTGTGGTTGTTATTACTTCCGATTACTACTTGTAGGCTACTGTAATTTAAGTATTTCATATTTGCACTAAGTTACCTTCACATCTGTTCAGTCAAATATACAACTATTTACAGTTTCAATAACAAAAATAAAAAGCAATTTTTTTTTATATTTGGTTTTACTGTTTATTGGAATAAATAAAATTTTTCAAAGATTTTGCCAAGAATTAGCAATCTTCAAATAGCACATAAAGCGATAAGAAACTAAAACCTCAAAAACTTTTTGAGGCCCATATGAGTGACGAAGAAATTACGTTCCTTGACCCTTAACTGGGGACGTGCGGTCTTTGAAACCACCTGCGACCAACTTCCGGTCATCCTTATTCCATTTTTAGATCAATTGAATGGATTGTCCCTATAGCTTCCTACTTTGTGACCTTCAATACGCGTGCACTTTTTCAATCGGTTTCAGCCTAATGCTTTAAAAAATAATTCAGTTACTTTTTGAGCGTGGTCTCAAAGACCACATCACCCCGTTTGTGTCCCGGTGATAAACAAGGCGTTGACTCTAAAACTTAGGCCCCGAAATATCATCCAATTTACTCATCCTATTAACTGATCAAATTATCAACTGATTAAGGTATGTATGTTCAAACATAATTAATTTTTCTAGTAATAGTGCATTCTCAAAATTTAATAAAATATATTAATATGGCATGCGTAATATATACAGAAATTATAGGTTGATTTTTATATTAATTCTCAACCTGTATGTTTAAAATTCCCTTGAAAACCTTGCTATGAAAGTCATATAAGCAGAAAATAAAAGTGTCAATTTTACCCATTATAATTTTTTTCATTTAATTGTTGTGTTTTCTATTATATTTTCTATATATCTTTATATACTGGAAAAATAAATATGATTTAAAAAGTATTATTATTTATTGTAACATGTAGTTTGAGAAAAAATATATGTTCGAACACATTTATTTTCTTCAATGATAATATATTTTGAAAAATTTCTAAAACTTATCTATATATCAAGAAAAATATCTGCAAAATATATTGGCAGTTTTTCATGCTAATACATTCATTAGGAAATTCAATTTAAGTGTAACATTGTCATTTGTAAGTAATTTTACGTGTCATTTGTAAACCTTTAAGGGTACAAACCTTAAAGTTTTACAAATGAGATTTCGTAAAAAAAAGTACGACCCATAAAGGCTAAAATATTATCTATATATAATGAATAATTTGAAGGCTTAAAAAAATCCAGCCTTTAATCCAGAACTATGGCAATTGATTTCAATTGTCTACCTTAACAGTATTTGCGTTTTGACATTCAATGACGACATTAGAAATTGCTAAAGATTGAATTTCAAACAATTATATGACATTTTGCCCTTTCAGCAATGATACATAGACAATAATTGGCAATAATAAAGGAATGTAATGGCAAATAATTTAATAATGTTAATTTAAATGGCAATAGTAAAGGAATAAACCAAGATTAATGCAAGGAATGTAAACATAATATCGATATAAGGAGTAAATTCCAACAATAAACAAACCATCATAAGATCCAATAAGCCGTTAATCTCGAACTCATATTAGTGTCATTCCTTTGAGCCCGCTAACAAAGATAACGGAATAAGCGACATAAAATTATTGACCCATGATAATTGATAGCCTTTTCCTCGTAAAAACCATCCCACAGATTCAACGAACAGAAGTATCAATTCGATGAAAAATTTCATCTGGTGAATAATTCCACTGATGCGGAAAAATGGAACACACTTGATGATTCTTCATCCTTATAAAATTACTTTTCTGCCGTGATGATTCTGTAGGAAAAGGGCATTCGCATTTGACTTAATCGTAATTAACAGTTCGATGCTTTTAATGAATTCGATAATAGTGTTATAAAGTCTCTGAGAATTAAGCATTAGTCGAATTTGAGAGTTTTCAAAGCGAAAAATCAATAAGTTTATTAGTAGAAAAATAATTCAATAATTTTAAATAATTCAATTCAGAATTATTGAATTTTTAAATTAACAAATAAAATGTATTTTATGCCTAAAAATATTATATAGGGATTCTACATAAAGCGATATTTACAAAATGGAAAAACCTAAATACAAAAAAAAAAATTGGGACTCAGTTTTAATATCATTTTTTTTTCATATCAAATCTTGAACTAAATTCACAACCTAGCAGACAGTTTATTTGTGTGGTGATTTGTATTCATGTAAACCATAGCTTCCCAATGTGGGCGATAACGCCCTCTTGCGGGCGTTTGGAGTTTTAAGCGGGGCAGTAAAAGTCCCAGAGAAAATTAGGGGGCGTTGATATGGCACGGAGGGTCGTTAGAAAATTAACCAAATATAATCTACAATGACTTCAAGGAACGATTCTAAGACATTTTAAACATGGACATATCAGACTGGGTTTTGGATCCTTTTTCCAAGGTGAATACAACGTAATCCCCTCAGTTAGAAGAAAAACTAATAGAACTGACGACAAATGAGGAACAAAAAATTAAATTCAAGAATGGTTACCAAGAATTTTGGTTGCAGAAGTCGATTTCACAATTGTATTCAGGATTGTGGTTAATTGTTCAACGACTTTTGATAGCATTCCCATCTTCTTATTTAGCAGAACGTGGATTTAGTGCTGAGGCAACATTGGTAACATTAAAGAGAAATCGACTCCATGTCACTAAACGCGGCGGCTTACGATTGTTTTTAAGGGAAATGGAGCCCGGTATTAACGAGCTTCTTAAAATGCATCGAATTCAGCCTTTTCATTAGTTAAGTTGGAAATTCGATGTCTTTGAATTTTAATAAAATTACTTATGCGTTTTGATTGTTCTCTGAAACTGTCAATTTATTTACTTAAAAAGCAATAATTTACTATCGATTACATCGTATCATCAAAACCATAGAATGTCCTTATAACAGGTAAGCTAAAACTTTTTTAAATAAAGAAGAAATTCAGTAGCGTTTCAATTCCAAAAATATTCTGTCTATCAGTAATTTTTTT
Organism: Argiope trifasciata; assembly: GCA_026543055.1. Lineage (NCBI taxonomy): Eukaryota > Metazoa > Arthropoda > Arachnida > Araneae > Araneidae > Argiope > Argiope trifasciata. The sequence goes on from JAPMOQ010019132.1 coordinate 2,235,768, forward strand.
TTATTTAATTCTTGTTTTCACCAATTATTATATACGCTCTTATTTCTCTGGAATGGGATGGGGGTGGTATTGAATTATTTTTTAGAAAAAGGGGCGCCAGTTCAAAAAAGGTTGGGAACCTATGATGTAAACGCTATAACTCAAAAGCTATATGATTTAGATAAGGAAATTTAATAGCTTACTAAGCATGATTTGCTGATAAGATTATAGCTATGTGTCAGATTTTGAATATAACCCTCTGAGTGCTCAGTTTGTGGACCAAAAATTGCTTCTTTTTGCATATTTTAAGACTATATATGTTGGAGAACTGAAAAATGCATTTTTAGCATTTATTTAAAAATTTCAATATGCACATACTCTCTGTAAATAAATAAGTAAAAAATAATCTGTTTTACATTCCGAATTATTCCTTAATGTTATTAAAATATGACATCTTTTATGCTGTGCTGTGTTCTTGAATTGATGACAACATAAAGAACATTTGCTGATGTTACTACATTCATTGTTATGTATTTTCAAAGTGATAAAATAATAATATAAGAAATAATTCATTAATTTTAAATAATATAATTCAAAATTACTGAATTTTTAAATTAACAAAAAATTTATTTTATGCCTGAAAATATTATATAAAGAATGTGTGGCATTTATTAAAAAAATTTAAGATGTGCAAACTTTCTGTGAATAAACACGAAAAAAATTATCTGTCTTGCATTCCGAATTAATTCTTAATGTTATTAAAATATGAGAAATCTTTTATGATGTGCTGTGTTCTTGAATTGATGACAACACAAAGAACATTTGCTGATGTTACTACATTCATTGTTATATATTTTGTGTCAATATTGGCTTCACAAACTGCACAAAACTCACCTTGTTTTAAGTGCAAACAATATTATAAAAATATTCTGTCTTTCAGATCTAAAAAAAGGATTCCATTTCTATGTTTTCAGTGGAATCGTTTGTTTTTTTCCCTACATGCGCACTCGTTTGCTAATTGCGATTTTTAAACCTGTTTTGACTGGCTAAACAATCCTTTATAATAGAATAAAGCAAACATATAAAATACTTAGTAGCGTTTTTATATGTAAACTTAATTCTTATATACATATTGTCTATGTATATAGTTTAATAACTAGCTATCAAAGCAAGCCTTCTAGAGGACTTTGACCCAGGTTTCCTGACTCAGTGTCAAGAAGAAAATTTCAACTATACCCAAACAAATTTAAAAATAACAGGTAAATAAAACCAAAAACTTTGCATTATGCATGAACTCTCATGGTATATGTATAGAATTTTTGTCATGTATAAATCTTATGGTGTCTGAATAAACTTCTTGTCGTGTATAAACCTGATGGATTGTGAATAAATATTTGTCATGTAAACTTTTTGTCCTTTATTCGTGATACTGAAGCCAATGGCGAGGTCTCGAAAAAGTGTTCATCTCCTACAGTAAACAAGAAAAAGTTGTTTACCTCACTAAGCCAGTGTAACAAAGTAAATCAAGAATATTGATTTACTTTGTTACACTTGTTTAGTTACTTAAATTTGTTGACGTATTAATTCACATGATGTCATACTAGCATTCTCAAGGTAATTGTGAATGTTATTCACCATTTACTTGCATTGTGTGTATTTACTCGTATGTTGTGACTTCATGCCCATTTTATTTTCTGCAATCACGATTTAAGCTGCCTTGGTCAAATTTTAAGTTTTATGTATGGTAATTGTGAAAAAATTCTGGATTTTGACATATATGAACATATTAAATTTCCCTAAGTAGAAAAACAAATTTTTGGAATTATGTTTATCTGTTTGAATAGGAACACTAAAAAATGCTTTGAACTAGCGAGATTAAGTTTGGAATGTAGTGTTAAAAGCAAATTTATTGGTGTATTTTTGATTTTAAACAAAATCTACAAACAGGAAGTTTGTCTGCCTGTCAGAGTACAGTTGCAAGCGATATCTACAAAACGGAAAGACCAAAATAGAAAAAAAAATTGAGTTAGTTTTGATATCAAAAATGTATTTTCATATCAAATATTGAGCTAAATTCGCAATCTAGCTGACAGTTTATGGGTGTGTTGGTTTGTATTCAGGTAAACGCTGTAACTCAAAAGCCCTGTGATTTAGATAATGAAATTTAATAGCAAAGCATGATTTGCTGATAAGGTTATAGCTACGTGTTTTGATTTTGATTTTAACCCTCTGACTGCTCAATTTGTGGACCAAAATCGCTATTTTGATTATTTTAAGACGATATATATTGGAGAATTGAAAATTGATTGAAGTTGCCAGAAAAACCAATTTCAGATGGTATCATCAAAAAAATATTTTTAAAATAAACTTCAGTTGAATTACAGTTGATTTCTATTTATTACATAATATAAAAAATATAAAATTTAAGTAGGAGGAGGAGGAGTAGGAATATTCTTCATATCAGTTTCGCCCCACTGCCAAACACTTTGCAAGTTTATTGAATCATGATCAGAGTCATCTCTATTTTAGGCGCAGTCCGAAAAATCTATATCACTATGAAAACTAAAATCGCTTTCGAATCCGATAAGTCATCAGCAATTCACTCTCTGTCAATTGCTGGACATTTTCTAGCAGCCATTTATGCAAGAAAAAGTAACAAAAAGTGAAGTTTCAGCGGTAATACCACTTGCTTTCAAATGCCGCAATTTAGTGAACAACTTACGACATCCTTTTGCCAAAACGTAAAATAAACTTCTAATAATGTACATAATTTTTTTCAATGGTTAAATGGGGGGGAAACGGGATGCACTTCTCAGTAATGTAAGAAAAGCACATGCCTGCGGAAATCGCGGGATGAGCAGATTTTGCCACATTTCAGTAGCCTGTAGAAATAGCGGGACGATCAGCAAGCGAGTTAATCGGTTATATATGTATCCCAACTGCATTTTTCTTTTTATTCAAATACTATGAAGTTTGAATAACAATTTAAACGTTATGTCTCTTTGTCAGCCAGTCTATCTTTAATAAATATAACTTTAAAATATTTTAAGCTAGATGGCTGAAATTCAACATAAGAAATTATGACTAAATGTGCATATTTCTATGAAATCTTGGACGAAAAACCTTCATGAGAAGTCTAGCTGACCTGCTACTCGAATACAAGGGAACTCAATAACTATGAAGTGTAACGAGCATAATAGATAAAATTTGGTACACTGTTTTGGCATCTATAATATAGATGCTTCCAAATTTTGAACCAAATATGACATACAGATGACCATCTATTGGTTTTTTATTTCAAATGTATTTAAATCACATGTTATCACTATAAATTCAGTTAAAAGTGCTAAATTCCAGACAAAAATTTATATTTTGAGACTACCATTCGCTAACGTTGAAAGTATTTGCTGGTACATTCAATGCTTCAAGTATTATGTGAATGTAGCATGATAAGATCGTTATTGAAGGGTAAGATTCGGGGGAAACTATTCTCACTATTTTAATTGATTTTTTGCTCCATGTCTTATACCGTTTTCGAAAAAGGAGAGCTAATTCCATTGCTTGCCACCAAATGGCAACATAATCAATCTCCTCGTGTTACGCATGCTCACTTTGATATACCTACACTCCAAGTTAAGTACAATAGGTGTAATCAAGTCCATATGTAGTAGGGAACCTTTAGTGGGCGTCAAGTATGCTTCCATTTGCTAACTCCAAATGCTGAAGAGTTTTATAATTGAAGTTATTTGAGTTAAAAATCGTTTTGCTGAAAAAAAATCGGAATTTTTAATTTATAAATATTTTTCCTGTTCTATGATTCATATTCCTTAAAAACCGTTTGATAATTTTGAAATTTTACACAATAAAGCTCTACATTCAAAACGGCTGCATGACGAAGCTTTGAATTTCAATACTGCAGACAATTTTAGACCCATCAATGGCAGTTTCGAGGAAGCGATGCGAGTTAATTGACGGATCTTCATCGAGACAGCCATTCAGATGATCTAAAATTGTCTGTAAAGGTGAAATTCAAAGGTTTGTACCTTGCTCCGTTTTATATGAAAAGCTGTTTTTGTTTAGATGTTAATGCATCAAACATGTTATAATAAATGATAATAGAATAAATAATAATTAATAGAATAATAAATAATAATAGAATAAATAATAATTAATAGAATAATAAATAATAATATAATAAGTGATTAATAGAATAGTAAGTAATAATATAAGAAATGATTAATAGAATGAATAATCTTTTAATTATTTTAGTCATTAAAAGAATAATTTCTTCTGGAATAATTTGAATATTTCTGATAGTTCAAAAATTAAATATTGTCACCATTAGAGAGGACAAACTGTATTTTTCTTTCATTTGTATGAAAAAGAATCAATATATTTACAAAAAAATTGAAGAATGCAAACTTTGATTCAATAAAAGTTCTTTATTTTTCATCAAATCTTCAGATTTGTCCATAATCTACAGTATACATTTACAGAACACGGTTTGAAATTATTATTCTTTTTTTGTTAGGTGATAAATAAAAGCGAAAAAAAAAAACGAAAAATTTGCTTTAAACCTAATTAAAAATTGAATTTCTAAAAGCATTAAAAAGGAAAATGTTATCCAAAATGCAGTTCTTTTATTTGAGTAAATTTGTAAAAAATAAATATTTTCCTTTTTACTTAAGTTATTAAAGTCAAACTAATATTTTATTAAAAAATCTTTTCCGAGAAAAACTACCGGCTTCAACAATGGGTCTGAAAATATAATTTTCTCGATAATGAAGAAAGTCTATCTATCTGATTTAGAAACTATAGCTTTTATGAGCGTCGCTATACTGCAATGCAATATGTGACTTGATACTTATTTTTATTTTAATAATTTATTACAGCATTATCACATAATTGCCTCAATACTTCTTTTTCAGTTTTAATCATCTTACTTTTTTTACAACTGGAATTTTAGAAAAAGGAAAAAATATTTCTAGTTGAAATATGTGGCAAGCGTGCAAATCTTAAGTAGGAATTATAATATCTTTCTTTTATAATGTTATCTTATTTTGATACTCATTTTGATATTAATTTATTTCTTCTTTATAAAATTTTAACTTCTGAAGATTATTTTTGTACTCTGTCAAATAAAAAATGTAGAATTACTACAATATTCGAAATTTGGACCTGGATATTTTAACGCATCTTCACATTTTGGATTTTTTTTAGTCAGAAAATTTTATTTTTGCAAGTATATCTGCCTATTTGATACGCCGTATATCCGAGAATACCATAACTTGAATGCATACTTGAATTGACTAGCCAAATGAAGTTTGACGCTTAATTATTTACAATAAATAAATCATAAACATGTATCAAATTTCAGATGAGATCCAGAATTAAATAATCTTCGCAACCATCTTTGTATTTTTAAGGTGCACGTACACACTAGAAGATTTTTTTTTAAATTTTAACTTTAAAAATCCAATTATTTCACAGTAGATCATCAATATATGTTTAAACTTATTTAAGTGAGAAAAAACCCATATAACGCTAATTTTTAATTAATTAATTATTTAATGAGCTTATAAGTACATTTTTTAAAACATGATATCTTAAATTCTAATTCGTACAGACACACAATTCTAGTAGGAAATTATGCCTAATAGTCTTTATGTTGTCTGCCTCACTCAAGTTATAAAAATATACAGCTCTTTTATAACAATTTTTTTAACAACTATGAATAGAAAAAGAAATTATTTTAGCTATTAAATAGTTAATAATTTATTTTTATAAATATAGTTTTGATTGAGGCACAAAACATTTACTGTTTCATACAGATTGTTTTGATATACAAATAATTGTATTTGATTAATCTGTTGTTGAGTCATGATTGTTTAAATGACGTAACTTAGGGGAAAATACCATTTTTTATAAAATGAGCTTTAAAAAATGCCGAAACTAGACTTTTTAGTGAAAGTACCTCAAGAAAAATCTTTATAACTCGAGAAATATTTCAAATATTGATATCATCTTGGTATCGTTTGAAAGCTACACGATCAGAGAACATTTTGAAGCAATAAAAAATATTCGATATTATGAACAATTTTCGAAGTTTCAAGTGTGTACGTACCCCTTAAAAAATATTAACCATACAACGCAACATACGGATACCATCATATGGTTTTGTCATCAGAATCTTAGATTTGAATCAAACTTTCTTGTCACCCTTCACCAAGTTCGCCGCACAAGAGCATGGTAACACAAATAGGAATGAATTTGAGAAATTACTTTTGGTATATGAACATTTCACCAGATTTGGATCCACTCGATTTGGAGTGAGAATTTCCAAACTACATACTCTTATTTTTCATTATACTATGACTTTCAAAACACGTTATATCATGTAGATGGACGAGAAAGTCAAGAACTCTTCTGCCCTGGTTTCTGTTTAATTGGATAGTTTAAACATTGTAGCCTTATTTACCTGTTTATAACATTATTTTTGTAGCTTCTTGAAACTCAGCTCTATGGATAAATCAAATTTTAAAAACGCAAATGTGAAATGTTGTAGAGAAATACGATTCTGGGAAAAAAATTCAATTGTCTTAGGTACGGCTGTAATGACATGCGAATAAAATTTTACATCGGAGAGGGGGGATTCGAAACCGAGGACTAATGATATGTTAGGACTAACTGATTTTCCGAGGACTAATTTTATGCATTTGTATGATGATGATAAAATTTTCCATTGTGGATAAACTGTACTCGATTTGCTGTGACAAGGGTTTGGAGAGTGATTCTCAATTTACCATCAAGTGATGTCATCATTTAAGATTATACTTTTTCCACAATCTTACTTCAAAATGGTTCATCAATTCAAGCAAATTTCATTATTTATTTTGGAATAAAATCCTCATGACTCAGAAATAAAGCGTAGAGACGAAGAATATTTTATTAAATATTTAATATGAAAAAGCAGCAAATGATCACAACATTGGGATAGTAATTATACGTTTCAAATCAGAGACATCTGAAAAATAGCAAAGACGCGGCATGGAGTTGCACAATTTTGTGAATAAAATATAAGGTACATAAGAACAAAACATGAGGTAGTTTTAATTATCACAAATACCTATATGTATAATTATTTTAAATTTCTATACTGTTAAAAATGTTTTTAAATTTGGTAAAAAAATACATACTTCATCTGGTTAATAATGTACCCAAAGAAAGTTAGTTCCTGAACTGAATTTTAAACATAAAAGTAGAAAAAATGTAGAAAAATTCAGTTCTTATCAGTTTCATTCGGGATTAAAGATTTAAAAATTTCTTTTTTCCTCAAGGTAAAAATTTTGAATATTTTTTGTATTAATATTAAGGATTATATACATTTACTTTTCCCATCTTCGTTGTACAATTTCTAACTTCCTTGTTATAGTTAAGCTTCTACTTTTGGAGCTAAAAATAACCGTTATTATTAAAACGTTTTGTTTTAAGGCTGAAAGTAACAGCTACTTAGCGTTCTATAAATAGCTGTTATTTTAAAACTTACAGGAAACCTCAGTGCTGTTTACAAGGCAAATAAAATCTCATTTAACTTTTCTAGTTAAGAACTAAATATATATATTTAACAAGATTCTTTGTTACATAACAAACTCTCCAAGGTAAAATTTGTTGTTAACATCTACAATCATACAAAATCACAGAAATCAGAGCGTGTTTATTCTCCACAAAGTTCCGTACATTTAAATTATTTGCTTGCATTAAATTATCATTAATAACTTGTACAATAGTATTAATATAAACTAGAAAGAGTTGATTTATTTGCATATTAGTTCATAATTGTTATACGGATGTTTTGATTATTGTGTAATTACATGTAATTATTTTTAGCAGGCTTGATAATTACAACAATCTGAACAAGATAGGAAATCGCTATTGTGATTCTTCGATCGATTAGGAGAAAATATTAATTTCTAACCACAAATTCATAATGGAAATGAAGCTTATTTCTTGTAATCATATTTCTTCAAGAAATAGTTTCAGGAACAAAAGGCTATTGGAAAACAATTTAGCGCCTTTTTTTAATGCGTTCTTTAATTAATTTATTTTAGTCAATTTGTTTTTCAATCCCATTTTTAAGTTTAATGCTTTTTGTTTTCCAATTATTTGTTCATTTAATTGTTGTTTTGACTAATGATTTGTTTTCGAATTAAATTTATCATTAAAAATGGCCTTTATCTTACTGGATCAGCTTTTAATTATCTTCTTCAAATTATCTTTTTAAATGATTTTTGTAAAAATGAAATGTCATGATTTTCACAAGAAGACTGATAATTTAATCATAAAACTATAAAAACGTGGTTTTTTTAAAAATTTGATATTTGAACTTATTCTAATCAGAGATTTATATTTGTATATACGCTATTTTGTCGTTTTTCAATGTGTTTGGAATAATTTAATAAATAATCTTAATTAAATTATTAATAATTTATTTAGTTCATTTTAGATGAAATACTTATTTCAGAAAATACAATTTTAAATTTTTCCCTGCATTCCTTGATCAAGTAATTATTTATTTTGACAGATTCTATTAAAAACATTGTTCTAACCTTATTTGCACAAATTTAATGATATATATGCACAATGCAAATCAAAGGATATCATACAACCAAGGACAGTTAAAAAATAAATTTTTGGCGAATAGAATATGAACTAAATATAAAATGGTGAATGTTATTAATGAATTAAATGAATAAACTGAAACAATAATTTCAAAAAGGAAATTTTAATTATTTTGTATCTCTTGATCTCCCTTTTACATATTTATACAGCTTTAATTAATAAAAAAAATTCCCTTACAGTAGATAATTTATAATAACTATACAAACCTAAGGTAGAATGAAAATTAAAATATAGTTAAGGAGTATATCTTGTTGATAAATTAAATGAATGTTAAATAATGTTTGCTTTAATGAAGGTTAAAAAATGTCTAATGAATATTAAATAATATTTGCTTTAATGAATTAAATGAAAAAACTGAATGGTTAAATGGCGTTTGCTTTAAAGAGTTAAATGAAAAAACTGAATAGTTAAATAGTGTGTGACTTAATGAATTAAATAAGTGAACTAAATGATTAAAGGAAAAAAAAACTTTAATAAATGGGCATTGATTGAAATATTTCGCTCAAAATCCAATTTAATTATTCTTTTTCCTGATTACATTGTATTCATTAATTAAAATTTATAACCCTGTTTTTGACAAATAAGAAGAAATCGCTCTGTGCCGAGCTAATCCTCAGGATGCAAATCAAAAGATATTAACGAAATTAATATAATTGACAAATCAATAGATGATCGGAATTACCAAAATGCACAAACGCCATATCATTAGGATATCAGCAGCATTTAATTTTGCTCCCATTACACTTTTAATCGAACAATAGAATTGCAACCCAGCTCATCTGGTGCAATTCGAACAGCCCTGACAGTGGAAGATTGATAACTGATTTCCGTCAATATTCTCTCGCATCTCTGTGTCAGTGACGGAAACTGATTTCCCTCATATGTAAATGCGCATATATTTGTCAAACCACTCACCGGTTACAGGCCATGTGGTCTGGAATGTAAACGCTACCTGACCTTCGCCGTCATATGATTAGGCACTACTCTCCCTGACAAACTACTGAATTTCGACAAGTAAGGAATATTCGCGCATTCGTGGCGATTAACGGACACGCAGAGCGTTAAATTTAAATATTTCGTTACTGGTTTGGGTTTAAAATTTATCGCCGCAAAAGTTTAAAGAGTTGATGAAGTGATTGACAAATCCCTTTGTAAATTAATTTCCTGCATTATCCATTGTCTGGTCGTTTATACTTTAGGTTATGTTTCGAATGTAACATGTTAACCAGATAACTATTTTTGACAAGTATACTGGTCGTAGAAAAAGAACAACGAGTTGTGTTATAACGAGTTTATTCAATGACTGCTATTATATTTATATAATAATATATATAATATAATGTTTAAGACAATTTCGCTACGCATTTTCAGAAGATATCGAAACAGTTAAGGCAACACATTCTGATGAAAAATCATGAAAGTACCAAATTTTTTTTATTATCTCATTTGATAAAGCCGACTTTTCTAAATATGTCTATATAATACAGTTAAGAATAGATAAATATACATTTTGTAGAAGTTTCAGGCTGTTCTACGAATTTCATATCAAGTTATTGCAAATTGTAATCTTTAGATTCGTTTTTTTCCCTAACGTAATTTTGTTTACGTGCTGTTCTTCGAAAGCCTAAGGCTTTTTTAAAAATTGATGTAGAGATGTGAAATTTTTTGTGAATGTTCCTAAATGCAAGTTTTATAAAACTTAATATGGAATTTACTCAAAGATGCATAGTTTTTTTAAGTATTCAAACTCAAAATATGTGTTTTTTTCAGATTTTTTCTATGTTTAACATTGAAAATATTTATAATTAAATAATTATTATCAGGAGGATAAATTCCATAATAACTTTTATGTAATAAATGATTAACTACCTGGAAATAATATTTTGTGAAAAACTTTTAATATTTAAAAGTTTTAGGGTTTTAAAAAAACTTCCTTTTTTAAAAAAAATTCAAAAACTGTTGAGATAATTCAAATTTTTTGTGGGCAGTTACAGAATGCTATTGAAGATAAGATCTCTACTTAAAATCTAATTTCAAATATTAAAATTTAAAAAAAATTAGATGGTACCGTGTCGCCATAACTGGTTAAATTTTGTTATATGGAAAAGTAAGAATTTATCTCTTCCAAAGTAGCACCTCTTAGCTATAATATGAATTTAAAAAATGTCAACAGCAAGTTTGACAAAAAAAAAATGTCATCTGCTTTTACTATAAATATTTTCTATTAACAGTGAAGAATTAAGGCTATTTCTTTCAGTTTAATTCTATAATGTTAAAAAACGAAAGATAAGTTAAAAATGGCAATGATGATGATATGGCTAATTATGGCTATAATTATAGTATTAATTTCAATTTAAAATAGGTTTTGTTCAAGCTGAAATTCATTCCAAGCTCAGAATACAAAATTACGTTAAGGGGTTTCAAAATTACGTTACGTTGTAGGGTTAAAAAAATGAAAGGTATGTTAAAAATGGTTATGATTTCTGTATATTTAAAGACTCAAATTATAGTATTAATTTCAATTTAAAATAGGTTTTGTTCATGCTGAAAATCATTCCAAGTTCAGAATACAAAATTAGTAGTAATTAAGCTCTATATTTTCAAAAATGATGATTCATTAGAGTTGAAGTTTTAGTATAAAAATATCGCTATTCGAAAGAAATTTTAATTTTGCCATTTCTTTTTCTGATTTTGTGTCCGTTTTTGGTATCAAGTAGAAATTTTGGGGGGAAACATGACTGCTCAAATGCCATCTTATCACGGTACAAAATTAGGAAGTCTGTCTTAAAACAGCTATTGTACAACAAGACATATAAACGCATCAAATTAAGCTCACCTTTTACCCATACATTTTTATAAAATACAAAAAACTACATTGCAAATTACGATTGTATGTCATGAAACCATTTTTAAACGATTATTAAACTGAGATGCTGCATAAATAATTCAAAATAAAAAAATTTGTGAATATCGCTCTATTTTAAATGCAACTATATTAAATTACAATCAGAAAGATAATTAAAATTACAATAACTATTTCCTATTTATGAAATATTTTAAACAGAACATATTTTTGCAACAGAATTTAATGTTCCAAAAGTATAAAATAAAATCTATCTTGAACAGTATAGGTATAATTATTTATCAGCATTTCTTCATTTAATCCTGCCCCAATATTCGGAAATCTATTGCTTGAACAGGACATTTCTACTAAAACTCAAAGGAATTACAGGCTTTTTTTACACCGTTGTTAATATATTACGTTTAAAATCCCTTAATGCTACACAACACCAGCTACCGATAATTTATTATATACATAACGCATTAGTTATAATAAACAATCTTTGATTACTTATTAGTAAGAATAGTTTTTGTGTTCATTACTGACTGAATTCAAACTATAACTTTCAGTTCATACCGCATGATGGAGTTGCTTTTATTAGTAGCACGCATATACTAGTAACTGGTATGAACTGTGAATTTTTGTCATCGCTGTAAAATTAAAAAGGTTCCGATTTTATCCATAAATTATTTGCAATATAATGACAAATTCAATTCAAGGATGAAATCGATTTTCATCAAATATTGTCAAATTTTGTCGTAAATTATAAATGTCCTCATGTTTGTGCTGTAAATCAGTGATAATACTTCGTGATTTTAGTTAAACTTTATTGCGGCCTCCTCAACAGCTACTCCGTAACTTCGAAATGTGTTTGACAGCTGTAGCTTTTCAACACCGAAAACCATGGTTCCTTTTTCAAAAATATCAAAACTTTTTACAGAACAAAGACTTTGATCTAATATTCTTAATATATAGTAAATGACAATAATTATAATTATGTATATTGAAATAAGTAACTGTCATTAATATTTTGTCTAACTTGCACTGCAGCATTGATTTGTTCAATGTGTGAGGAATTAATGTAAAAAGGAACTAAATTAAGCAATTTTATTTTTCTTGAAATCATTTTTATATTGTATTACATTTTCTCAGCAATATAGCGCTTTTTCAAATGTGGCATCTAACGTACAATACAAATATTTTCATAATTGTTTACATATGCAGTGAGACAGAAATAAATACTAACTTTTAATTTTTCTTTTATTTATTAGAAAGTAATTACATCGTTACTTTTATTGCCTTGCTTTATCTTCTTTATAAATAAAATGGATGTTGGTCTGTATATCTCTTATGCGCTGCCGTACCGCTCGTCAGATTGCGATAAAACTTTGAATACTTGTTACTTGCGGGATGATTATGGGCATAGTAAGATTATGTAATACATAAAAAAAAATTTTGATCTATTTACCGCATCTAATAACCAAGGATTGCTGTCAAATTAACTCACCAAGGAGACACAACAGTATTTTCACATAACCAGTTGTGTGCTGGATGCTACGAATCGGACAGTCAATAAATTAATTCGTTTCTTCTGAAGATAAAAAAAAAGTATTGCGTGCCCTGAAGCTCTTTAATAATAAAATAAAAAAGAATAGAATAAGAATTAGTTACACTTCTCTGTTAAATGTCTTTCAACTTCAATGAATGTATTCATTTATGATATTACTCCGAATTAAACAAGACAGCTATTTCAAATTTCTAACGATATTTCCCAAAATCCTTTCTTCTGCGGAAGAAATGCGCCGAGAACCAGCTAGTTATTAATAAAATCAATAGAAATTTTCCTTATTATAAATAAAATCAACAAATAAAACCAACTGAACCATTTTATTTATATACGAATTGCTATACTATATGTATTATATTGTTTCCAGCTATATATATATAAATTTATAAAAAACCAAAGTAAATAAGTAAAAAGCGAAATTTAAAATTCAGTTCATTTTGCACAGTGACGTAAATAAAGCTCTCAGCGCAACAAAGAATGATAAATCTGTTTCAAAACACACGCCAGGTTCGGTTACAGTTTTTTTACTCCTAGCGCACCCGTGTAAAAATCATTACGTGTTACGGCGCATATCTCCTATCTTTCATCCCATAACATTTCTGCGCCAGAAAAATTTGTGCGCTCATTGACAGCGCCACGCCAACAAATATATATCACCAACAAAATTCTTTTTGAGTAGAATTTCTATTCCCCCGAGGCGGAATAGTATTGGATGTAGGACCATGAAACGTATCTATCAATAATTTAGCGTTCTGTTTCATCCCCTTCCGGTGAAAACAAAAATCCATACTTTTCGTAAACAAAAGAAGAACATCCTTTAGAGTTCCCTTTCGTTCATTTAGAACTCTTCCTCGATCCCACTACACTCAATTTCCTATCGCGGTATAAAACTTCTCCCATACAAGCAACAAAAAAAAAGTAAGGGAAGAATGAAGGAAGGCAAAAATAAATAATAACAGGAGAAGAAGAACTCGAAGAAAGAGGAGGAAGCTTCGGCTAACTGGATTGACTCTTGCCGCGATCCGACAAAAAACTAAAAGTGTTTGTAAGCGGCCTCAGCGATATGTTCTTCTAATGACCGATCTTGAAAGAAGGGATCAATGAAAAAGAATAGGGACAAAAGATGTACGGAGGAATGCCGTTTGATATTATGTAATTGACAGGGTCCCTTAGTTTGGAGGACAACTGGGGGAACGCTGACAAAGGAAAATGTTTTCTTGACGGACGCTCAATCAACTCGCATTCTTACATATTTGGGCCCGCAATTTCTTTGCCCGGAAATTGCGGTTCATATCCACCCATGGTTTTTTAAGCGGAAATCTCTCTAATTGATCAAGCCATTGATCGGCTATCTAGAAGGCTTAATTTTGTTTTCATATGAGATCTCTCATACACGACTTTTTAAGCTATCAGTATAAAGTTGTATAATTTTGTGTGAGTACATCTTCGTTGCTTCGTAAT
>JAPMOQ010019132.1:2257388-2271711 GCA_026543055.1 Argiope trifasciata
TTGGCATGCTCATGGCACTAGGCTATCTGTATGATAAGAAGACAGGAAAATGTAGAAAATATTGCTGTCTACAAATATGAATCTTAGAATAAATATAAATTATTTATGATTAAAATTACTAATTGCATTGGATCAATAAATCAGTGTAAACTACACCAAGTCTTTTAGCTTAATCACATAGTTACTTAAAGATATATTGAGGATGTTTACTGTCTTCGTGCTTGGAATATCGCATGCCATGACGACATATACCAAATATAGGGTAGTGATGGTCTACTGCTGCAAAAAAAAACATTCTTCAATTTGATCAAAAAATTTTTACCGCATAGAGATTAATATTGAGGTATACGTTGAGAGAATAGATTAATTTTTCTAGAAAAATTTAGAAAAAATACCTTAAAATGTTCTTTGAACATTAGTCGAAATTTAATAATCTTTCATTCTGGTTGACAAATCTGAAATTACTGTATATAAAGTTTAAAATGAAATAAGAATTTATGATTATGTATCCAAGTTCTGGCACACATAGATATTCAATGTATCATTAAGGTCTTGTTTTTTTGCATGCATACTTAGGGTAGTGATACTCATACATATGAAAGCAATATGTCTAAAGCTATCAAATAAAACCCATTGATAATAAATTTATTACAATAAATAAATACTCAATTTATAATTTATCCATGTATACAGCCAAATTCTTACAATAATTTTAATTTTATCGTATTAACAAATCATATGTCCACCTGTTTGAAATAAAATTGTGATGATTTTATTTAAATATTTAATGAAAAATAGATATCAAAAAGTAAAACTTTATGTAATAATTTCTATCTTATATTATATGTTTGATGAGGCAGGCCTGGATCTAGATCATGCCCTTTCTAGCTCCAACCAATAACCTCTATATTATGCATTATTTTTGAGTCGATAAAAGATAGTCTAGACAAGAAACTCGAACGCTTTCTAATCTTTTTATAACTCTTCTAATAATTTTCTTTCATGTATATTTGCACTTTTGCAATAAATTTTCTCAACATACTTCATTCTAAATTGCTCGAAATATGTAAAAAAGTTTAAATAGAGTAATCTTGTTAATGAAGTAAAAATACTGACTAAATTACCACAGGATCTGCTACTGTAATTCCTTAATATATTCACAATATAATTATTGCATATTCATGTCTTTATTAAAATCTGATTATGCCAGTCAAATCTCTCTTAGTTATGACATAGCAATAAGTTATTCTAAACACTCGTTAAAATCAATTAAATCTATACTTATCATTAATTAAAGAATTCTTTTTTTAAAGAATTTCAGATATAATTATAATCTTTTCATTATTATCATACTCCTGATAATTTATATTATCCTATTTAATAAAGTCTCTAATATCTACAGCAAAAGGAATCCTATAAATAATAACCGTCTAATAACACACAAAATATACAACATGTGCTTGGGATCCATTATGATTTACATTGTATGTTGTATGTATAAATTATCCATAAATTATAATGTATAATTGAATCGACTTTTCTTTAGTTCACTATAAATAAGTTTTATAAAATAGACCTATAGAACCTTGATATTTCATTACCATACTAATTTATTGGATTCATATCAGAAAATAAGAAATGGGCCTCTGGTATTAAAGATTTTATTTTAAAGAGGAAGGTTGACCCTATTAGAAACTTTTACGAATTATTCATTTAGGGTTATGAAATTTTTCATGCGCATATATTAAAATTTAAACATGTAGAATTTCTTTAAAAAACATTTTAAGGTATCCAACTACGTTTGAAGGATTTAAAAAAAAATTAGATTTAAAAAAAACTATGGTTTTTAGATGTATTACCAATTATATTACAAAACATTATAAGTACAAAAAATTATTTGAAAATATATTTTGAGAAATAGGAAAATGTGTAGTAAATTTTAATGAAATTTAACCAAAGCGGTTAACACTCTACTCACAATTGTAAAAATTGTAATGCAGCAATCCTATTTTTCTTTGAACACAAGTTATAGAAGATAATGATAAAGGAAATGAGTCCAAATCTTAGAAAAATTTTGAGATGCAAAGAAGTTATATATATATATTAATGAACAAAATAAGCTAAGCAAAAAGGAACACAACCGAATCAAAACTATAACCAATAGAAAAAGAGTCCGGCCTGAAAACTTCGTCAAGGGCCACTTCCAGGCAAGGATTCAAAATAAGGGATTTTTTCTGTGAGGCATTGGTGGACAATGGTTAAAAGTATTGACACCTCGTGACCCGAAATTCCCCTGAAAATTACGGCAAAAGAGACATACCAATTTAAACAGCAAAAGACAAAAACAAAGCAAAACGTTAAAAAACATCACCAAAGGAAACAAATATATATATATAAAGTAAAACTACATAAGAATATTCAACCAAAATTGATAACTCAAATTAAGAAAACAAGAAGAGAAAGACCTACCCGCCACAGGAACAACTACCGATCTGCCTTTCTAATTATAATACAATGTAAATAAAGATAAATGTAATTTATGAGCGCCATCTATTGCACTAACATTTCATCATTTCTTTTTTTATTTAAATATTGATATTGCAGTAGTTTTTGGGCAAATCATTATTGTTTAAATTTTTAATAAAACTATTTGTTGCTTTTATAAAAGAAATTTTGTTATTACAAATTGATTTAATTTTATTAAATTGTGAGAAAAGGAAATGGGTTTTAATTGTTTTAATAATTTTATGATAATATATTGATAGATAGGTACTTTCCATAAATTAATTTTTCTAAAAACGCTTATAAATGAAAACATATTTCACCAAAAATTAACTTTTGGTTCATTTCATTGCCCGTATTATTTGAAACACACGCTGAAATTTTTATGTATATACCTCTATTAGTTTTTAAGAATCGTGTTAGGGTGGAGAATTTCAATGTAAATTAAAAATTTTGAGAAAATTGACAAATTTCAGCTGAAGAATATGTTTTGCTTAAAATTCTCCTGAATAATAGGTCAGGCCTTTCTTTTTCTAGAAAGGATGAACACTTTTGGAAAGTGGAAAGTCTGAACTAGAAGAAACACCAATTTTAAAAAAATCGCTAATGTGGTCGATAAACAGTGTTTTTAACGTAGTCTTACTAACGCCTTAAGACGAAATATATTATTTTGAAAAAATTGAAAAATTACATAATTTTTAAAAATTTCAAAAAAATTCAGCATTTTACTTTTCTACTTTTTTTTCTTATTACCTAAAGTAAATTTATTTGGAACAAAACTATGAATGATTTCCTCATTCCAATAAGATGCTAATTTTTAGGCATATTTTTATGCTTGCGTACTGAATTTTCACAGGAATTCTTTTTCTGTACTAAAATTGGCTGTTGACTATTTAGAAAAGGTCGAAAAATAAAATTCATACCCTATTTTTTTTTAATGCTTGACCGGAATCTTTATTACCAATTTCATTTAATTTCTTCTAAAATTACGACACATTGAACATAATTTAATCTAATAATCTAGATTCAGTATTAATTATAATTAATTAAATCTAATTGCAATATCATTTTGAGAAAAGTTGATAATATGGATTAATACATTTTATAACACTGATGATGTCGTGTTCGTGTTTTTGCTGAAAAGGGGTGCAGTAGTTTCTGAGTGTAAAGACCCCTGAGCAGCTATAGGGCAGAATTCTAACTTATAGCTCAAATGAAGGAGACACACACATTCGCTTGCACAGCCCCTTTTTACAGGGGGGCACATTCATACATATCACAGATAGAACACATAACAACCATGCCCGAACTGGGACTCGAACCCTGGACCTCCAGATCACGTGGAAGGTAGCCCTATGCCAGGAAGCCGGCATTTTATAACACTATTTTAGTTGCATACAAACACATATTTTGGTTATGAAACGATGAAAATAAAATTGTTTTTTTTCGTCCAGTTTTGCTTATTTCAAAGTCCACTGTATCCTTAAAGAAAACTACAATAGCTGTATTTAGTTGGTAAGAAGGTAAGCATTTCATCGAATTTTTTTTTCTATTTGAATGTTTTAATTTAGTCAATATATAATAGCTGTAAACTCTTACCTTTTTGAAAGTATGATAATACCAGTTAAATCCTTTTCCATATACAGAGAAAACCAATATTTAAAGCAGTTAATTGCTTCTCAAAATTTTATCAGTTTATATCTAAGTTAGTAAATTTCTACGAAAAGAAATTAATCGTAATAAAATTTAATTACTATATGCATAACAAAAAAATGTAAAATACTTATCAATCAATGAAATGAAATAATCATTTTAAGTTATATGACTGTCTTCTGAATACTTTCTTTTAATTTATATAACTTTACTAAAGAACATATTTTAATTACACTAGGTAATAAAACTAAGACATTCAGATAAATTTTGGGGAAATTCTTATGAATCAAAATGTTAAACAAATTTTATCTAATTAATGAAGATTTGCATTTATGCAAATATCTTATAGCAAATTCTAATGAATATATTTGATTAGAATTTCAATTCCAATTCAATTAAAATTTCAGTTTTTACAACTTGCATAAATAATATATTTAGCTATTTTATGAACTAAAAGATTTCCTTAGCTCTAAAAAATTTGGAAATGTTTACAATTTTGTAAAAAATTTAACTTTAAAAAGAAAATTGCTTATTTTTTGCTTAAGGATTGCTAAAATATAAAAAAAATGAATCAAACAGTTAGATTCTAGTTCAAAGCACAGTTAAAATCAAATAAAATATTTGAGCAGAATTTCATTTTAATGTCTTAAAAATATTTTATAAAAGAATGTATATCAAAATTCAAACAAAGTATTCCATAAAATAAATTTTAAGGTTTCAAAACAGTACAAACAATTCTGTAATCAGTTTAGAATGTTGAAACTCGAGATATTTGTTGATCAAACCCTTTTTTGCTTGATTTTAAACTTTTATTTCAGATTTTTACTTTATTTTCAATAATATTGCAGTAAGCAATAAAAGATATAACAATGTCTTGGTACGCCCTTTGTTTATCTGCTTGTTGTTTTGAAGCGTCAGTAAATCAATGCATTTGTTAAAACTCGCTATATTCATTGAGCAAACCCCTTTTTACTTGATTTTAAACTCATTATTATTATAGATTTTTTTTGCATTTTTCTATAATATTGCAGTAAAAAATGACAGATATAGCAACATCTAGGTTTGCCCTTTTTTTATTCGCTTGTTGTTTTAAAGTGTCAGCAAATCATTCCAGCTGTAAAAGCTCACTATATTTATTGAGCAAACCCCTTTTGCTTGATTTTAAGCCCATTATTATTATTATTATTATTATTATTATTATAGATTTATTTTCATTTTTCAATAATATTGTAGATGACAGATATAGAAACATCTAGGTTTGCCCTTTGTTTATTCGCTTGATGTTTTGAAGTGTCAGTAAATCAATCCAGTTGTTATATTCGTAGACCAAATCCTCTTTTGCTTGATTTTAAACTCATTGTTATTATTTTTTTATTTTAGATTTTTACTTTATTTTTCAATAATATTGCAGTAATCAATGGCAGATATAGCAATATTTTCGTTTGCCCTTTGTTTATCCACTCGTTGTTTTGAAATGTTAGCAAATTAATTGATATATCTTAATACCTGAGAATAGGTACCAGGTCCAAGTAGGATTATTTAAGCAATAAAATTGCAATATGTGCTTCGTTGTTTCTAATGAGCACAATCTTCTGTATATAAAATAATTCATTAAAGGTTGTTCAAACTTTTATAATTGTTTAGTCAGACCAGGCAAATGTTTATGGCTAAACGCAGCGTCAGTGTTTTTTGAAAACTGTTTTCGACTATGTTACACTAATTAAAACAGTATTTTGTTCTCCTATAGAGAAATATGATTGCAACAGCAAGACAGAAAGCTTCCTTTGCAATAGATAACCTATTTTCTAAGTTTACAACACTTAATTGCGAATAAGATCGGAAAACAAGTTTGTAATTTTAAGTTTATCGCTGAATTTACTTTTATCAGTAAGTATTCTTATTAAATTCCATAATGTGCATTATTTTGTGCTTCTCATTTTGCCAATTATTTTACAAGATTTTTGATTTCTCACCACAATTTTCGTGCTTTCACACGGTTCTTTGTGGTTTTAAGGCAAAGTGTTGCTTGTTATATTTATTTTACATATTTTGCTGTATTTCGCCATTGTTTCGAATTTTAAAGCTTGTAAAATATCACCGGTGGAAATAATTGGTGCATAGCCAATTAAATTTGTTATTCTGTTCTATGTTCAAACATAAATTTCATTAATGCAGTTTTCAGGAAACTCAAAAAATAATGAAAGATCAGTAACATAGTTCTATATTTTTATATTAAGTTGTTTGAGAATTAGAAAATGGTTCTCCGAATTATTTGTTTGCAGTTTTACGATATCTCAAATGCCTATTGCTTGTTTATTAGTAGTAACATAGCTTTGCTTCAACTAATCGGCAAAACAAAAATAAGTCAATTTTGAATATTAGATATTTTCTCAACTAAAGGAGCGATATAACAAATTTTGTAAAGTTGCACCAAAACGATAATTTTAGGGTAGACACATATTTAAATAATTGAGACACCGTCAACGATAATGATAATCTTGTAAACGATAGCACTTTGTATGCTCTCTTATTAACTTGTTCATTGTGTTTAAGTATGCGATATTGAAATATATGCTGGATGTATTATCACTCGTTAAAGTGATAATTCATCCCACAGATACCCGCAATCAATCAATTACTAAAAGAATAGTTAATTATTTTTATATGAATGTTAAATTATTAATTAAAAAGTTAGGTAATTTTATTAGATTGCTTTAATTAAGCACTACGTAATTATTATACATGTTGATCCTCAAAAAGCTTTCGGCCGAGGAGGCCCAGTGTTAAGGTCTCAGTTTCGAAACCAGAGAGTTTTAGGTTCAAGACCCGATTCAATCGAAATACCGTCGTGTAAGCGGGTCTGGTGTACCCGCTTATACCTCCCAAACGTCCTCCCGCTGGTCTGGAGAGGGGGAGGCCGCTCTGGTGTCGTCCTCATCATCTTACTGTTGTTCAAAATTACGAGGTCTGTCACAAATGCAGCCCTAATGTTGTTTGAAACGGGACGTTAATTATGAAACTCTATAAATTTTAATTGATTTCCTTTTTAAGGTATTTTAAGAAGCCATTAAAAGTTAAATGACGACCAAACTACCGCTATCAAACTATCATTTATCGCTAATTTAGTTAATATTCAGAAAAATAAATTAATTGTAATTAAATTAGTTTTTTTACACTAAAATATCTTTCGAATACCAATCTGTCAATATGCTCCAATTTAATAGATACTAAAAATTATGCAAACGTTATTATCCTATCTACTTACATAACAACTGTTTCAAAATGATTGAGTTTGCAACATTTGCGTAATCTAGTGCCGCGGTGGCCTGGTGGTAAGGTCTCGGCTTCGAAGCCGGAGGTTTTCCGGTTCGAGACTTGATTCTACCGAAGAACAATCGAGTGAGGGGGTCTTTTGCACGTTAAATCTGTCAGGCCAAACGTCCTCTCACTGGTGTTGTGTGGAGAGGGGGGTGCCAGTTCAGGTGCCGTCCTCGTCATCTGACCTTGGTTCAAAATGACGAGGTCCGTCCCAAAATAGCCCTAATGTTGCTTTAAATGGGACGTTAATATAACTAAACTAAGTTAAAGCTTAATCTATCACCAAACATAAAAACTGTGTAAATCCAATTTCCTTTTGCTCAAAAAAATTATCACTATACCATCCCCCAGGGGTGCGCATCAAAGTGAGGATGAGGTGTTTCCGGTATGATGGTTGGATCGCGCCAAAATGGTGGGTATACGAAAATGGGGGTATATGCCTCCTTCCATTGATGACGGGACATATATCCTTAGGGAAGGGTTGTGCCGTGGCCGGTGATGGCTCTTAGGATTCAACCGCGGCTCCCGCCAATGTAGCTGCTGTGGCTATCTGATCATTTAGTATTTATTAACCGTGTGCCTTTGGGAGGATTGGAGAGTCAGAGATATGACTTGATCACTATACCGTCATAATTATCCATATCTAAGCACAGATTATCGCTTTTGGTGAATAAAAATGTATTAAATATGTGAATTATTGAAGAAAAGGTTTAATTGCTTTATTTCGGTAAAAAGGAAAAAAATCTGGTATGATTACGAAAAGCTATTCAATAAGAATGTTGTAATTGGGTAATTATTAAATATTTATGTGTAATTATTTCATACGGTTGCTCTTGATAAATTTTGCTTGTATATCGTCCAAGAACAAAATAGCAATAAGCTATTAAAAGCACCCAATAACAGTTAAATTACGATTTAAAAGTTTTGGATTAGTTTTTAACTAGTTTCTACGAAAAAATATTTCATCGCAATAAAATTTAAGAATTATTTCTGAAAAAAATGTCTGAAAAACACAATTATATTGGTAAAATCCATTTCGATAATTAGTGGGTTCTAAATCGGGACTGAACTAATTATTGAATGTAGTACATTAATTATTAAATAATTGATTTAAACTGTCAGTATAATTTAATTATTCAGTGATAAAGCAATTTCTACCGGTAATAAAAGGCATGTAAAGGTAAAAGTACAAAAATCTTTCATATCAATTCATTAAAAATATTACGTACGTAACTTGTGCAGAAAGAATTATGACACTAAAAACTGAAAAATTCATTTTTGCTTAAAATAATAAATATCTTTATCTTTATTATAACACTGTCATACTTTATCAGTATCCAGACACAGATTATATTTTGTGTTAAATTAAAACGCATTGGATTTTCTAATTACTGAAAATGTCTGTTGTAACTTTATCCCGGCAATAACAAAAAAAACTTGTCATAGTTATTAAAAATCATTCTTTTGGTATGTTTTAACCCCTTAAAGGTCGCATAATTTTGAAGAAACTGGTCATAAAAGTGACTATTTTTTTTATTCAGGAAAATTATACAAAACTGAGTGTATGAACAATATTTGCATTCAGTTTTAATTTTTTAGTTAATTTTTAGCTTGAAATTTTAAAAAAATCGGAAAAACCAACATTCAGGGTTATTATGACTGAATGTTAGCTTTCCAACAAAGAGAGAAAATAAAAAATATGTGTTTTAAGCATTCACGCATAATTTTATTGCATTTACACATAATGTAAATAAATACTAGTCATTTTTTCTTGTGTGATAAGTTTTAAAGCATGAGATGCATAAGCCAACATCACCATCAGGACAATAGTACCGAGTTTCCTTTCTGCTGACATCTACTTTAAAATAAATCAGCTATCTCTAAAAACATAACAAATAGTCTAGGACAGCCATCTGGTGTATAGTTTGAGAAGTAAACATGATTCTGGGCATAAGAAGTCGATTGTTTAAATATTTTTGGCGCATTTTTTTTTGACTCTATCGCCTTTAAGAGTGATGATGATGTCGTGTCCGTGTTTCCACGGAAAGGGGGTGCAGTAGCTTCTGAGGGTAAAGACCCCTGAGCACCTAGAGGGCAGAAGTCTGACTTCTAACTCAAATGAAGATGACACACTCATTCGCTTGCACAATCCCTTTCTATAGGGGGACACATTCACACGCCTCACAGACAGAACACAGAGTAACAACCATGCCCGAACCGGGACTCGAACCCGGGACGTCCAGGTCTCGGGAAAGACACGCTACCCCTGTGCCAGGACGCCGGCGCCTTTAAGAGTAAAAGAGTAATAAGCAATTTAAAGAACAATTGGCTGATGTCCTGGCATAGGGGATAGTGTTTCGGGCAAGTTTATTCTTTTTCTGTGTTCTATCTGTGAGGTGTATGAATATTCCACCAAGCATAAAGGGGTTCTGCAAGCGAATGTGACGCATGAAATAGCTAAGTCGGTCGTGCTCTTGTCCTTAGTTGGCGCTACTAATTAAACAAGAGACTCTCACTTGGCTTAAATTGCTGGCAGAAAAATGTCAGCGGGCTTGAAAATTGCCATAAGTCACAACAACACCAAAGAACAACTCAAAAATTACACGATTTATCGTTAATTCACCGTGATCTGGGCTTCTCGGGTTTACATCATGCACGCAAATGTGATGTATGATGTAGCTAAGTCGTACTGTTGACCCTAGTTGGGGCTACTGAAAAAACAAGAGACGCTTACTCAGCTTGAATCTCTGACAGATAACTGTCAGTGTGCTTGAAAAGTGCCATAAGTCACAAGAACAACAATAATAAAGAACAATTTAAAAATTACACGGTTTATAGCTAATTTAACTAGTTTCCAGGAAAAGTGATTCATCGTAATAAGATTTAAGAATTAGTTTTACAAAAAAAAATGTTTACCGAATACCAATCTATCAGTATAATCCAATTTAATAATTAATGGATTCACTGTCGACGGTAATGAAATGCCTGTAAACGATCCCATCTATCTGCTTTCTTGTCAACTCGTTCAAAATGATTAAGTGTGCAACATATGCGAGTGTTTTTTTTATTGCCAAGAAAATTCAATTTCATTATGTGAAGAGCCTCTTCGGCATATTTTATTCTCGCAATAATATATAACTCGTCTTGAACACCTTTTTTCTCGAAGTTAATAGTAAAGATAAAATAAATGGCTAGTCAGATTTTCCTAACTTCCGAATTTTTTTAACGAATTTTCGTAAACTTCTGTAATGGGTAAAGAATTTTTACGTCCGCTTTTCGTTTAAGTCGTTCCTTCCATTTGAAACAAACAAAATGTCTGTCGGAACATACTTTTATTGATGATCTCCTCGACTCTCTTGTTTCTCCTCCAAATCCTAGATTTGTAATTTCCAGAATAATTGATATCGAAAAACTATGCAGAGACAGATAGGTCACGGAGGCGTTTGTTTTGACATTACGTGAAATATTTGTCGGTTTTGGGTTTTCGGAAATACAGCGTTGTTGAGTTAGAATTTTTTTTCGGGCCGAGTTTTCAAATGACAGAAATATTATATTTCTGACTGTTTTATCTGAATTTTTTTCAATATTTTTGATTATTTCGAGTCTGCTGAGTTCTGGAAAAAATAATTGCTTCTAGAATTGCACAATTTTTGCCAGTTTTCTATAGATTTAGCGATAAACCTTCATTTCTATCCTAATTCTGGGACTGAAAGAAATCATTCTTAAAATTGAGCTTTGCGATTATAATTAAAGCTTCAAAACTATGAATATGATGGAGAAACGAAATCTAAATAAAACTTTCAATTTAGTTAAGTTAAAACCCCATATTGGTGTTTCTTTCTTATTTGAAATTTAACTACGGTTAAATGACGAAGACGAAACTTAACCCCTTCCCCTAAAATGACGAGTATAGCTCGTCATTGTTTTTCATGCCATATAGCACAATGACGAGCTATACTCGTTATTGTGCTAAATGGCATAACGAGCTATACTCGTCAGGCGTCTAAAGTTACTGATGAATACAATAATAAATTGAATTGAATAAGGGTAATATTGATCAAGAAGATCAAAGTGATTCAGAAAAATAAAAAAAATAAGCATATATTTAACTGATACTGAAATTAATGATAGCGAAATATTACCAAGAATACGAAAACGCGCATAGTGATTAATAGGTGCATTTTGTGAACACTCTGGAGTCGTAGACCCATTTTGTGCCTAAAATTATTTTAAAAAAAAATACCGAAATGCTTAGAGTAAACGCGGAAACTAGGGGTTAATCCGAAATCACTAAAGATTTGAGAAGAAATGTTGAACGTGAACTTGCAAATTACAATTTTATTCACAACAATAATATAATTTTAATTAATAATTATAAATTAGTTAGAATTATGAAATAAACTATGGCTCCTTAAATCAAAATTAAATAGCTATTTCACACATAATTTATCTTTCTTAAATCTTACCGGAAGGGGTTAAGTGAATATTTCCTTCTTCATACTGTGGGTCGCAGTGATCTAGTGCTAACGTCTCGGTTTCGAAACTGGAGGGTATCGGGTTCGAAACCCAGTTCCATCGAAGAACTGTCGAGTAAGCAAGTCTGTCCGTCAAATCCATCGTGGCTAAACTTTATCCTGTTGATGTGGTGTGGAAGTTCGGAGAAGAGTCTCCAGCTCTGGTGTCGTCCTCTTTGTTTAAAATTACTTCTTCTCAAAATAGCCCAAGTGTTGATTTAAAATGGGACGTTAATGTAACTAATGTTTACAATAACTAACTTTATTGTAAATTAAACCTCCTTCAATATCATGCCTTTTAGCAGCGATGAAACATTTGATCCTTTTAGAATGAGTATGTATTGGACGCGTTTTCACATGGGTTCTTTGGTTAAATCGGGTTTCGAACTTGGAGCCCTCCGGTTCAAGATTTTTACCATCATACCACAGTGACCTTGTGTTGTGCATCAGATAAGACAGCTATAAAATGTTTAGTTAAATTATATTAACGTCCCGTTTTAAAGCAACACGAGAGCTATTTTGTGATGGACCTCGTCATTTTGAACCACGGTCAGACGACGAGGACGGCACCTGAACTGGCACCCCCTCTCCACACCATGCCACACCATCGGGAGAACGTTTGGCCTGACAGATTTAACGTGCAAGAGACTCCCTCACACGACGGTGAAATCGAGTCTCGAACCTGAAACCCTCTGGTTCCCACGCCGAGAACTTACCACCAGGCCACCGCGCCACTATAAAATGTTACCGAATCGATTAACATGGTGAAGTGCGTACTTGGATTGGGCAGATAAGTATTGGAAAACACTTAAAGCTAGTTCTAACATACTTTTTCTCAACATTATCACTAGATTGATAATGTTGAGAAAAAGGAAAGTTGAGTTTCAATTTCCTTGAGTTGGAAGGAAATTGAAACCAAATCAAAGGGTACCGAAAATTGTCTACTCGATATTTTTTATCTTTAATGTCTTGTCTGATGCTGATTACCTGTGTACACCTGGCTTGTATATATAACTGATATTTCTGGGAAACAAATTTTGTATTCGATGCCTACCAGTTATGATGCTTACGAACAAAATAATATTAGAAATATCCTCTTTGACCCTTAACTGGAGAGTTGCGGTATACGAGACTGCATTTCATTTGCCCTCAAATTAAATTTTCTAATGAATGCATAAGTATGAAAAACTGACAATAAATTTATCAGATATTTTTCTTCATATATACGCATGTTTTAGGAATTTTCGAAAATATATTATTATTGAAAAAGTAAAAGTGTTGGAACGTAGATTTTCTTCTCAAATCGCATGTTACAATAAATAATATTCTTGAAAAAACATATTACTTTATATTTTTTAAATTATATTTATTTTTCCAGAATATATATGTATATAGAAAACAATATAATGTAAGGTTAACAATTTTATAAAAAATTGACAATGGGTAAAAAAAAAATTATCGGCGTGTGTGACTTTTTTAGGGCATTATACACTTACAGGTTAAGAACTATTATAAAAATCAGCCTATAAATTCTGTATATATTTCTCTTGGTATATAAATATATTTTATGAATTTTTCGGAAATGTACAACAATGATGAAATCTATGCAAGATTTTAAACAGATCTATAATTTTGGTGTTAAGATTTTACATCAAATGTCAAACATCTATCACGTTGTATTTTCAAGCTATCATATACGCATATATGCTCCTGACCAAACAGACAATCTTCCTAGAGATGTATTTGAACCAAAATTTAAAATAATTTTTGAAATGCCTTTCATTCCATGTTTCATGTTTATCGTTTACAATATTCATATACTTACGAACAGCTAGAACTATTTCCACAAATGATTTTTTTTTCATCCTTTCGTGTGTCTATGACTTAACTTCATATTTAGATCGTTAATAAATCCATTTTTCTTGAACAACATGATATCTGCTTTTATACTCAGTTTGTCATTTCAAACCACAGTCAAGTGACAAGGACTATACTTGTCATTATTTTCTATTTCTAAATGGCTGAATTCTGCTGTATGCCAGAAGACGGCATTTGTTCTTAGACAAGATAATTAAAACGCACTAGACCTACACACTGTGTTCTAATTTAGTTGAGGTCTAATTATATTAATATTTCATTTCCAAACAACATGAGAGCTATTTTGAGACAGATGTCGTCATTTTGAATCTTGGTGAAAAAACAATAACCAGCAACACCTTGTTTAAATGGTTGGATTCAACTGCATACCAGTAGATCATCGTAGATACCATATTTAGATGTTTATCATAGATAACATATTTAGACGTTTATCATGAATAACATATTTAGACGTTTAT
>JAPMOQ010019132.1:2271721-2283476 GCA_026543055.1 Argiope trifasciata
ATAACATATTTAGACGTTTATCATGAATAACATATTTAGACGTTTATCATGGATAACATATTTAGACGCTTATCATGGATACCATACTTAGACGTTTATCATGGATACCACATTTAGACGTTTACCATGGATACCATATTTAGGCGTTTATCATAGATACCATATTTAGAATACGTTTGACCCACAAATCTGGTGGTTTAGTCTGAATTAATCAAGTTATATTACCGGCCCGTTTTGAAAAACACTAGTGTTATCTTTAGGCAGACATCGCAATTGTATATTTATGCCAATTGAAAAGGACGATACTTGAACCGGCTCTACTGTGTTACATTAGCGGAAGCACATTTGAACCCGGAGAATTTAATGCAAGTCAATTGTACATGTGCGACGGTAATTTATCGAATCATCATAGATACCATATTTAAACGTTTATCATGCTGTTGTTGTTACTTATGACACTTTAGAAGCCAGCTGACAGAAATCTGTCGGCGATTTTAGCCTAAATTAGCGTCCTTTGTTTTTACGGTAGCGCCAACTAGGGCAAAGAGTACGACATAGCTACTTCAAGCTTCACATTCGCTTGTACAACTCCTTTGACATGGGGGCCCATTCACGCTACTCACAGATAGAGCACAGAATAACAACCATGCCCGAACCGGAACTCGAATACGGGACGCCCAGATCAAGGGGAAGATATGCTACCACTGTGCCTGGATATCGGCAGATGTTTATCATAGATGCCACATTTAGACTTTTATCATAGGTACTATATTTAAAATACGCCTGACCCACAAATCTGGTGGTTTAGTCTGAATTGCTCAAGTCATATTAACGGCTCGTTTGGTAAAATCATTAGCGTTTTCTTTAGGCTGAGATCGTAATTATATACTCATGCCAATTGAAAAGGACGATACTTGAACCGGCTCTCCTGTATTACACTAGCGGAAGCGCATTTGAACCTGGAGAATTTAACACACACCAACTAAGCGTGTGAGACGGTATTTTATCTGAATCGAGCTTGGAACCTGGAACAATCGAGCCCTAATATAAAGACCGTACCACCAAATCAAGTCAACATTCATAAGCCGTTGATTGTCGGTAAATCGAATTAGAATATCATACATTTGATCCAGAATTTCAGAATTCACCATTATGCCACAATGCCTTTCTAATTAAATCAATGGCATTCCGGTTCAACTAATATGTACATGTTTAACAATGAAATAGAAAAGAATATCGCAATAAAACAGTAAATAATAAGAAAATCATTATTTGAAATGTTCAAGCATTTTTCCACAACTTCGCCTATTGAATATAGAAAAAGAAAATTAAAATATAGAATATAATTACCTGAATAAATTTTCGGCCACAATTCTTTTGTTCTTGTAGATATTTTCCTTCAAATACTGCAGTTTGAGAAAGAATAGTGTCTATACGAATTTCAGAGAAAACCTGCAATTTTGCCATATTTTGTAAAAATTCAATTTTATTATTGATGTAGCTTTTACTCAATGGTCTCAAATTCACACAAAAGGAGCATCGGTGAAAACTAATCACAACTTCAGAAAGAATGCATAAACTTTGGATCAAGGGATTGAAGCTTTAAGAACTTCCTTGAATAAATGAACTTATGCGATGTCGTATTTTCAGGTTCAACGAGAAATTTCAGACATTTAAAAAAAATTATTTGTATTTTATTTTGAAGTATTCAAATAAGAAGTTATTAGAAATGAAATTTTATTATTCAATTTTAAATTCTTGAAATTTCTATGAAAAACTTAATAGTTCGTTGCTATATTTTGAATGAGAGGAGCATTACGCTCATAAAAGATTTTATGAAAAGATTTATCAGGAGTATTTTATATTATTACTTAAAGGAAATAAAATTTTATATAATTGGTTTTCTGAATTTTATTTGCATCAATTTATTTTGCCAAAGAAAATATTGCTGGAAATGCCAGTATTGTAAATATAAAAAGTAGTGAGTGACATTTTATGAAAGATTTGAGAATTTCTTTTAGAATAATTTTAAATCCATTATTTTTCTTCGCCTTTGCAATAAAAGTGGAAATGTAGGCAATATTGTAATTGCAAGGTAACGATGAAAACCAATATAGTAAAAGTGTTTTGCAATGAAATATCCATTTTTTATCTTAAGCGAATCATAAGAGAAAAATGCATTGTAAATGGCAATCAAATAAGGCTTATTTACTTTATTTTTTTATTTATAACAGTTATTATTAAAGTCTGTTTAGAATGGATAAATTAATTCTGCATATAACTGTTTGAAATCTGGATCGACTGATGAATTATTAAAACGTCCAATAACATTCCTGTTATATTAAGGAAATATCCAATAATAATATTGAAGAGGTTATTTTTCTTTGTTAAAACCCTTTTTGCAAGTACAAAAATACATAATTACTGAAAAAAAACACGTTTTGCTTCAGATTTTTATTAATGTTATAGCAAATGCTCACATATTCTGATTTATTAGTAGTGTCTTTTGACTCCCAGAAGGTTAGTCGATAATGTTAAGTATCTTTAACTGCAGTTAAATCTTTAGATATAGCTTTATATCTAGGATACCACGAAATAGCCAGATTTCATGTATCTTTAACTGCTTTATATATGCTCTGCTCATTGCGTAAATGAAACTTTCTAATGGAGACCAGTCCTATGACGTTATGGTGCTTTTCAAAATGTAAATGTGTGATTCATTTATTGTATAAATTTTGCGGTATTGTAGTTTCACTTGTTTATCTGTCTCGTAAGCTATACAGATACTTAATACAATTTTTATCTTTTTTTAATTACAACAATGGAAAATATCATGCAGTCAAATAATAGAAAAAAGTTTGAATATCAGCGCAACAACTTAAAATTTTTTTTAAAATATTACCAACATTCAGAAAAAATCTGTACAGCTATTAAATTAATCTCATTAAAAAGACATTTTTAAAAAAATTTGGAACAATGTTAATTTTACTTCTGTGCAAAAATCTTTTCTGAAGTTATCGCGAAGACACTCAAAAACTCAGCTGAATTTTTATCCTATATATTAGCTTAACTATCCTATATATTAGGGATATCTGCAGTTATTTACTGAAATTAGAAATTTCAAAATAAAAAATCATGAATTTCATGATGAAAATCTTGATACATTTTAGTCTAAACTACTCGATTAACTATTCTAAACTTTTACAAGGTTGACAGAATATAAAAAATGTATCTTAAATTTACGTTTAAATTTTTCCATTAAATTTTAAACAAGCTGAATACTATCCCACTTTTCATAAAAATTTCGATTTTATACTATTCACACATTCAAATAAAGTGATTGATTAAAGATTTACGCGTCAACCAATCTCATTATTTTCTTTCTCCAACGACATATATAGCATAAGAAGAAGAGTTGCGATTTTTTTTTTCGAAAAGATTTTCTAGAAAAACTCTTTTTTTATATATATATTCTTTTTAACCGACGTCTTTTTAAAGCAAAAAAAAAGGCTGAGAAAATGTTCCCTGAAAATGACACGATTCGTTTTTTTTTTTCTTTAAAATCGCCAATGCTCCAACGCTCTAAAAAATCGCTCCAAACTTGCTTAATAAGCATAAAATCCACGCGACCGAGATCCTAAGTTTTCCTGAATAACAACAATACAAAGCAGAATCAAGGCTGGGGAAAAGTTTATACGTATTCATGACCCTGATGATTGATGTCGACTGTAATAAATGCACCCGGAGAAATCTTTGCGATAGCGGTGTGGCCGAGGAACAAAGATCTTGTGCTGAATCTCAAATGGTGAGATTTGGAAAACTGCTAGCAAGGAGCTATTCTGGAGATGTTAAAAAGAATATGACTCACGTAGCTTCGCAAAAGCATAAAGAATGAAATATTTCACATATAAATTTCACCGTAAGTAAATCAGTTGTTGCATAAAGGTAATTCATTTTTCCAAAATAAACCATTATTTTGCGTTTATTGCATATATAATGAAAATGCTTAACTTGGAGAAATTGATTTATTTCAAGTGAGAATAAAGATAAAAGTATATTTTAATTTTTATTGCTAAATGATATATCATAAGGAATTAAATAATTCGCAGTGTGTAATCAAAAGTGAATAAGAACTTATAATCGATACATTTTGTTTAAATCGACGCTTTTATTACATGAACAAGAAAAGAAAAAAAAAGGTTCTTATTTCCCACGGAAATTGTAACAATTATTTAATTTTTATTTGGAAGTAATAAATCATAAGGAATTAAATATTTCGCAGTGTGTAGTCAAAAATAAATAAGAGTTTAAAATTGATAGATTTTTTTTTAATTGACGCTTTTGTTTTATAAACAAAAAAAAGAACTTAACAGAGCTTCTTGTTTCCCACGAAAATTGCAGAAATTATTTAATTTTTATGTGGAAATAATAATTAATAAGGAATTAAATATTTCACAGTGTATAATCAAAAATAAATCAAAGCTTATAATGGATTCATTTTGTTTAAATGAACGCTTTTATTGCATGAACAAGAAAAAAACAGAGCTAATTATTTCCCAAGGATATTCTAACAATTTTTTTTATAAATGATTACGGATATAATATTTCACATGTGAAAGAAGTAATTTCGCTGTAGCTTAAAATTGATACAATTTCCAAAAATTACAAATTCTTTTGAATTGAATATTAAGTAATAAATGAATTAAAGGAAAAAATTAATACAATTCCAAAAAATTCTGAATGTTTTATATTTGCTTGGTCAATCATTATCAATCATTTAATGCAGGACAGTTATGACATAAAACTGATATAATTACAAAACATTATTGATTATTTTGTATTTAGTAGATTTCAAAAAATAAAACCACGTAGAATACTTGTAGTATAAAAGTGATACAATTCACGAAAATTACGATTTTTTTAATATTTCTAGGATGTTAAATTATGAATCACTTAACGCAGGAAACCTTTTTTATTTCATATGGAAATAATAACAGAAATGTAGAGCAAATAACAACTCAAAAACATAAAGAATGAAGTATTTCTTATTGTTAAACCTAAGTAAATTAGCTATGACGTAAAAGTGATATATTTCCCAAAATTAATGTATTCTTTTGTATATACACTGTACATAATAAAATCATTTCTTTCCTTATGTTTCATATAAAAATGATAAAACAAAATAGCATAAATTTCATTAAGAGATGTACTAGATTTAGAAAAAGAATTATTCGTAAAACATATTATCATTCCTCTTATTTCTGATTATATTAATAATTAGCTTTCTTTTCGTACTATTAACATCACCGTGCGTATAAAATGTATTATTCATTCCATAGAAAAATAATTATATACTTTATTACCCATTTATTTGTAACAGAGAATTTTATATACTTACAGATATTATGTGGTAATATTAAATTCTAGGAGGGAGTCCATGTATTAATTATCTTCTAAACATATGAAAAACATTTGATTAATTTTAATACATAAAAATTATTGTACTATTACTAGGAAATCTTCAATCTGTACAATGGATACAACAACTTTTACTTTTGAATTGTTAAAAACAGAATATTTAACTAACCGATCGCCATCTATAAATCACCTGAACTTAGGTAATTCATCCACCAGTTCAACGCTAAGAGTAAGTTGAATTTTGTAAATTTTTGTTGTAAATTTCTACTCATAATAAGAAAATAATATTTTCATATCTGTTTTCAGAAAACACAAAGTAAAAATTGAGTATTTTTTGAAGGAAATAATAATCAATGAAGCCATTATTTTTATCCGGTTTTTAGAAACAGTAGATTTAAATATCTTCGTGAAGGAATGCAACCCACTTGAACGTGGACAAGCAATTTCTGTCTTTCTTCAAAACTTTTTTATTTCACTATTAAAATAGTCGATCACTCTGTATTTTCTGCAATCTATAATTACGCCAGAAGCGTTCAAATCTTTTTTTTTTACTTTACAAATCCATTTCAAAATGATTTATTTGCAATATAAAAGATCGCCAGTTTATGTAATCAACAACAAACAGTTTATATAAAATGGTCAAAAGTGATAAAGATTTTTATTGTTATGGCCGTGGACAAGAAAAGCAGAAAACACAGTCTAGAGTAAGCATTTTAGTTATAAGCATATCATAAGGCAGACGTACGAAAATGATGAGGGCAATTATATGGTTTCTCTTACTGTTGCCCTGAATAAGAAAAGCAAGTACAGACCATAAATAATAAGCGTTTTTATTATAGGCATAACATAGGACAAATATTGCAATGAGATGAAGACGATTGCCCGATTTCAACTGTTTTGGCTCTGAATAAAAAAAATTAGTAAAGACAATTTATAATAAACGTTTTAGTTATAGGAACATTATAAAATAATATTTAGCTAAAAACGCTTGAAAATGTTGAAGAGAATTTATTTAGATTATATCTATTTATTGACTAAAGGTGAAAATATATGTAGATAATTGTGATATTTCTTCATAGACTTCATTTTGATATTGCTCATTATGAAATTTAAAATATCTGTAGTTTCATACAAAACAACCGTTTATTCATTTTGTTTTATAAATCAGCAAAGATAAAAGGCTGAATATGAGTATTTATTTATATATTATCTAATATTTACTGGAGAAGGGATATGCTGGTTCATTTTTTCAAGCTCTTAATTAAAAGAATTAACTTTTATATCCATGAATTGAATTCTGAAGAAAGTAAAAAAACGACAAGAATTGCGTTTTAAATTATATATATACATTCTTCCTGCCATGTATTCAAATCTTTTGTCAAAAAATGAACATAAATTTAAATCTGTTTTGATAACAGTTTGCTATAATTACAGAATTAATTAAAAATTTTAACATAAAGTATTCGTGGAATGTGTGCTTTCTTATTAATCACTGCAAAACACTATTCAAATATTTTGTGTTTAATTTCCTTTTATAATCAAAGCATTATGAATGCTTTAATAATTATTTATTTCCTTCTTCAGTATTTCCGTTTTAATGGAAACAATGTTTGTTTTTAGCAGATAATCATGTTTCATGAAATCTTAAGCAGACAAATTTAATATGAACTATTCAAAAGTAATTTAAAGTTGAGAATTTATGAAATTAAACTAAACTGTTTTATTTAATAAGTAAACAAAATAATCATTTTATGACAGGGATTTTAATGCAAGATATTAAACTTAATGGAAACCAAGTAAACAATTTTCTGAGAATTCAGGCATAAATAAAATTAATGGAACTTTCACCGAATTTTTTAAATAATGCCAGATATAATTTTAGAGTTTATTAAAAGACTAATTATCTTTTTAAAAATGAAATACTATGAATATAAAGCTTTTACCCAAAATATTTACCAGAATATGTCGAATCGTTGAAAAGTTGGAAGAAATGAGAGTTTGTCTTTATTCTTTAATTATTATTATTATTATTATTATTGAGTGTAAATAATAACAAATAGCATGACATTTTGAAACTGCAAACCGTGCATGGCTTTAGAAAGCTTTTATATAATGAACACATCTATGAGCTAAATTTTTATATTTTTGCAATGGGATTTTATAACCAATTAATATGTTGAGTGCAATATTAATTAAACTTAAACTATATGGAAGATTGCTATTGTTATGCGAGTAAGTTTAACTCCCACACATTAAAATAAAAAGACAGTGAAATTTAAGTGAACTAAAAAGTTTTCGATGACTGGCGTATCTTTGTTGATTCTCAGTTTTACATAAGCTTTAATCATTATGAATACCAATTAAAAAAGGCAAATTTAGTAACAAATTAAAATATCATAAATGCTGAAAATAATATCATAAATGTGAACGAGTGTAATTAATACCACTCATAGATCATAATTCTCGCCTACACATGTGCAGTAAAGATTTTCATTTATTACTTCTAATTACTCTTCAGAAATTGTATACTCTGCAGTAAGTGACAATATATTACCTCAGTTGAGCCAAGCCGTTCCGCAATTTTCTAATTACCTTAAGTAGAATTCAAAGAAAATTAATGTATTTTCAGGAAATTCCAGTGAGTCTCAAAATTATATGGATAAAAGATGTTAGCTATTCAAAACATGGTGCAATAACCGCGAAGTATATGGAATCAGAATAAAAGTATACAA
Source organism: Argiope trifasciata (assembly GCA_026543055.1). Lineage (NCBI taxonomy): Eukaryota > Metazoa > Arthropoda > Arachnida > Araneae > Araneidae > Argiope > Argiope trifasciata. Next base: position 2,279,872 of record JAPMOQ010019132.1, read on the forward strand.
ATTTATTATAACAATAAGTATAGCATAACTTTTAGATAACTTTTATAAAAAAATTGAAATAATAAAAGAAAGTTTATCCCTTAAATTATGGATTTCTCTTGGATTTTTTTTATTTAAATTCAAATTTTGAATCCAAATAATTCCTTTGAATCATTTTAAAATTATTTTCAAAATAAATAATAAAATAAAATGGAAAAGAAAAATAAATAATAATAAAAATCTTGTTTAAATATAAATATGAGATATTTATCTTAGAAATTTAATAGATTATCCAGAATAATATACATGTTTTAATTTTAGATAATAAAAATATGTATATTATTCTAAATATACATGAAATAATAGACAAATTAATAGATAATAATAAATTAATCAAAATATAAATCAATTTTAGTTTAAAACTCCCTCTTAAAATTTTATAAGAAGCCTAAATCTTCTCAAAATTATCGGGATTTGAGATGTTTGCATTTTCAATTCTATAGTTTTTCCCCTTTATAAAAAAGCCTTATTTTTTCATTTACAATAATTAGAAGCAATAACAATTTAACAATAGAATAATAAAATTTTAACGTCTATTCATTTAGTAGCTATTATTGTTAATCTCTCTGTTACTTTTTCTCGCTATAGCTTTCGTTTCCAATGAATATGCACCATTGTCACTTGGTCAACACCCTATTCATAAACCAAAACTTTAAAACTGTAATTTCTTAAGAAGCAAGAATGGAAAAAAAACCTTATATTGTTAATCTGCAATTAATCAGAATAAAACAATTCTAAAATACAAAACGTAACAACTATGCATACCTTCCAACTATACATTTTTCTTCCCCTGTTTATGCGTTTAACTACTTCTTTACGACAAGTTTCATTCTCTCATAAACCAAAATTAAAGCATTGCCACATTCTTAAAAATTGAGAGGGAAGAAAATGAAAACCGAAATAACAACAAAAAAGAAAAACTCCACACAAATCGAAATGTACCAGCTCCAATGTATACAAAGTAACAACAAATTTGTTACAGTTAATGTTTCTGTTACTTTTCAGGGTTTTAGCCATTTCTTTCAAATAAATATGCCTCATCTCAAGTCGGGCAACATTCCTTCCATAAACTAAAACGCTAGAAACACTATTGTTTCCTTTGAAATGGGAAGGGAAAAAAGCCCAACCTCCATCAGATATCCTTAGATTTGTTCCTTTTATGAGAACAAACTCATTTCCCGAATTTGTAATGGCTTGAATCCTCCCTCCCTTCTTTCAGAACGAGCTGCTCTTAAATTCGATTAATTTAATTGAGGCGTATTGAATTCTTTCAGCAAAATATCTTTAAAGCTGAAGGGCATACGTCATAGGAAGTCTCTTGAACTTGAGGCTAGCTGTTAGATTTACGACACTGGGTTTAGCCATTTTTCCAGGCATTACTAAAGATGGGAAATATACTACAAAGATGCTATTCTTCGGGCCAAATTTATCTTGCCACAGAACGGACTTAACACGATAGCCCTTGGAGTAATGGATAGTCGAAACAAGCTCTGTTGCATTATTTATATCTTGAAGATGCTTTGGTCCTGGAATGCTTTCTTTGCTAAATGACAAATGCTTCTGGAAGATGTTGCAAATGATAGCTGAAGAAAATCATTTCTCCCACTGTAGATTGGTGCAGGGAAAGCCTGCAAGAAGCAGGCTACTGTAAAATTCGCGTCTCGCCTGGTCATTTGGATCTTTAATGGAAGACACTGAATGTCCAGGAAATTGTTCAGATGCTCATTTACTCTTGCGGTTTGCGCTAGAAGATTCGATATTTCATCGTGTAGTATTTTGTAGATCTGTTTGAAGGAAGCGGAAGTTACGTTCGTTTATTCAGTTAGTGTTCGTGATTTATTTCAGCATCTTTCTCGGAAGATAAATAAACGTGAGAGGAGAATTAATATAGGAACTCAATTCTGGAATTTGGTTATTGTTTAACGGACAGTAATAAAAAGATTGTTTATGTTCAAGTAGATTGCGGTTCATCACGTGCTTTCATATTCTGGTTAAAAACTGGAGAAAAAATGTTGGTGTATCGACTATGATTTTCTTCTAATGATTCAAATTTTTAAATTTATATTTGCTGAAAGCATAAATAAGATATTATTTTCAAAATTTAAAATGTGAATTTACATATACAATTAACGATTTCATACTTTAATGTTGAATTATTGCTCAGTTAACTCTTGTTTATTCTTTTCTTCATTCTCGGACAAAAGAAAATGATTCCATACGTTTATAAAGCAGCTGTTGGTATATAAAATTTAGTAGACTCCAAAAGTCACACAATATGCTTCTAATAATAATACCTTAATAAAGGCAGTTATTATCGATTTCCACATCCTGCCCTAAAATATAATTTAAGCAATTAATTTTTTCCAAATTCAGAAAGTTTTAAGCCAGTTATTTTCACCCATTTTAAATTGACAATGCAAACCAGAAGCACCATTTTTTCTTCATTAACTTTAGTATTTAAATTATTCGGTATGTTTTCAACTTCAACTTTTTTCAACTTCACGATATCTTGAAGAAATAAAGTACTTGATATTGATATCTTTTAATTGATCAATTAAATTGAAAAATCTATTTAAATGTGCAATTAAGGTGTCAAAACCTTATTCCAGCATTCGTACATCAGAATTATTTTTTTTGTGATTACAGTAACATGAAGAAACAAACAAACAGTCCAGTTTTGGAGGGTTTAATCCAGCTTTAAATAGAAAAATTCAATTTTTGTGTTAATAATAAGATCTAAAAATCTTCAGTCTAACGTGATTTAGAATTCATCAATTCACATGTACAAGAATAAATCAACAGGTAATCGAAAGGTTGAATAATTAGGGCTAAGAATTCAGTGCAAATCTACAGCATTAGCCAAATACTAGAAATCCAAATTTCACCTGTCTAGCAGACTGACTCGCTGAATTATTATCGATCGTCTGTATTTATAGAGATATACAGACAGATTTCATATATGCTGTCGAAAATTTAGAAATAATATATCATTTATAAATTATAATTACATACTTAATTTCATCTATGTAGCTATGACATGTACGCCCTTTCATGTTCACAGAATCGACAACCCTACTTATTGACAAACAGAAAGCTCCCCATACATAATTCGGAAAATGATTTTTTTCGAATTTAGTGATACTTAAAACGGGCAGAATCATTAATATCTCGAGATCGAATATGTTGAGGATCGCAATTCTTTTTCTATGCATATTTAGTACGGATAAAACATATTCCTTATCCGGGTATTTATAACCATTATGAATGACTGAATGATTGAATGGGTATGAAAACATCATTTGTAATAAAGTCATAAAAATATTCGATATTTTATAGCTTTCTTATCACACTTTTATTATATATTATAACAATATTTAAAAAAATCTTGTAGCTATTCAAAAACTTCTGTTCAAAACTTTTCTTACTATTTTTAATATGGAATAAATATAGAACGAACTTTATTATTCAGGAAATACAGAAGGAAAAATATCCTGAATGGATGTGTTGCTTCTAGCAGTGACCCTGCAACATGAAATTATAAAATGAATGGAAAAAAACCAAATTAT
>JAPMOQ010019132.1:2283576-2316280 GCA_026543055.1 Argiope trifasciata
ATTCAATGGTTTTTATACTAAAAATACAAATAAAGAATAAATTTTATATTTTTAAATGTAATAGCAAGAATAAGCAAGATTAACAATGAGAAAGGCACTATAAAATATGACATCAATAACAATTCTAAAAGAAATTACTTTAAATAATTGGGTTATTTTATTACTTTCTTCAAGTAGCGTCAAAGTAATAGCAAGAATAATCAAGATCAATAATTAAGTAGGCTGTATATAAAATGATATAAATAACAATTCTAAAAGAAAATACTTAAAAATATTATATTAATTTATTACTTTCTTCAAGAAGCGTCAAAGTAATAGCAAGAATAATCAAGATCAACAATGAGATAGGCTCCATATAAAGTGACATCAATAACAATTCTAAAAAAGTACTTTAAAATATAGGGCTAATTTATTACTTTCTTCAAGAAGCGTCAAAGTAATAGCAAGAATAATCGAGATCAACAATGAGATACGTTCTATATAAAATGACATCAAAAACAATTCCAAAAGAAAATACTTTAAAATATTGGGCTAATTTATTACTTTCTTCAAGAAGCGTCAAAGCAATCGAATTCCTTTAATGAACAGTGTTCCCCAAGGTATCCATTACGGAAGTCAATCATTTACTGTTGCGTTTGATGGACAAAGAGTGACTCAGTGTTGAGCAGACAGATTGCAATAAGAAGGGCTCTGCGATGAGCAAGCAACAATAGCAACCCCCAAATGATTAAACATGATCAAATTTAATCGTGAAGCCGTGTTCCATCATGCAGACGCGTTTACTAGCTCTGAATCAATTGATGTAATGCTTTTAGAGGAGAATCTATGATACTGCAGACAAAGCTAATGAAGTAACCTCGAAAAGCCTATCAACAGCATTGTGCATTTCCCCCTTATAGGAGAATTTCAATTACACTGCTTCAAAATCTATTCCACGCGTAATTCGGAATTTGCAATTCTGAGTTTCCCCCAAGAAGGGGTCAGGATAGATTCGAAATTGCATCTACTGGTAATTTCGAATCTACGAAAAACATACAAGATTAGTAGACTTTCGATTTCTGTAGGGATTTTTTCTTTTCAATTTAGTGAGCTTCCCACCCACTCTCCTTGCTTTTTTGTGGCAGTTTATAAGATTTCAGGCAAAAGACAGGAATGAAATCAAATGTGATTTTTTTTCTTTGGAATTATCAAAGCAATTTAAATTCGAATGATGCTTGGTGATGTAATTTTTTTAAATTTATATTATAATGCCATGAATGTTTTGTAAGCATTAATGTTTCCTCAAAGTATCATAGCTTATTATAAGGTGTTAAATTACATTGTGAAACTGAGAAATTTAGATAAATTATTATTTTTATATAGCACTAGCTGATACACGGCGCGTTGCTGCCACAGAAGAAATAATGTTGAAACTACCGTTTGGAATTTGAAATAGTTATCTTGATTAATTAAGAATATTTATTTTCTTGTCTGCAATGAATACATTCATTGAAATCGAAGAATATATAAATGAGAAGCATAAATCGTATTTATTCTATTTCTACTATTTTATTCTACAAACAAATATTCATTTTTATGAAGTGGATATGTGTATTCTTTTAGAATTGTAATGATAGGTGTTCTTTTAGAATGGTAATGAAATTTATTACATCTTGTGATTCGTTTAATATTCACTCAGAATTTTCAAGTTTAATGTTGAAAAATGTGATTATTTTCTTTTAAAATTGATTAAAGATAGAATATATATTTATACCATAAAATCTTTAATATAGTTGAAAAGAAAAATTTTAAAAAACTAAGATGGTGCAAAATTATTTGTACAATAATATTTTCGGAAGTTACTACAAAAAAAAGTTAAAATTTTATCAAATTTTAGTAAAAAATTTCAAACTTATAGGATTGATTCTCCTAAAACCTTCTCGCACACTCTCTAATATAACTATTACGTCAAAGAAAAACTTGCATTGCCTTTACATACAATAGTTACGAAATATTAATTTTTAGCTTGAATTCAGCATCTTTACTGAAGATGTTGGGTTTATCTGTTTCTTATTTAGTTTTCACCAAAAGCAGATTTGTTTAGTAACATTTACATCTTTTTTTACTTTTTCACTTATGCAATATAGAGAAATTATTGTAAAAAAAAAAAATTTACTCGAACTCGAAACGTAAACGAATTCCCACATTTCAGACCTCCGTAAATTCAAAAAATAAATGTTTGACATTATTTTTGTCAATCCTTCTATCTATCTGTCTCTCTGTAAACAGGATAACTTAATGGCTTCAAATTCAACTGAATTGCTAAAATTTGAACTAAATGGCTTCAAATTCAGTATATGACCTTTAGATCAAATTCATAAATTTCTATCCATTTCTATATCTTTAAAGGAGTAAAACTGATAATCTATAAAAATCGATAATAATCAATAAATCAATAACAAGCTATAACTTTCTATTTTAATGGAAATCTATTCAAAGGAATTTGCCTGGCTGTTCAAGCAAAATTAACTCGCTAAATGCAAAACTTAAATAAGTGGTTAGGTAAAATTTGGTACACGCATTTAACATAATACTTATATATTCTTTTCAAATTTTGAGTCAAATTTATCAAAATATTAAACATTTCTGAATCTATACTTTTGCCAATAACTTTAACCCAAAGCCTTCACAAATTTGCCCAAAGTCCACAATTTTAAACGAGGGAGAATGAATAAGACTTTTATTGGAGAGTATAAGAGAAATTTTCGAAAACATACCTGTTGATTTTTTGTGTCACCAAATTTTCTCTTTTTTTCAACTTGAGAATCAATATTAAATTTTTTTTCACAAAATAAAATGTTGATAAAACTATTTTGTTTAAGGGCCTCGGTTGACAAAATACATTAATTTAAATAACTAATGAATTGCATATAATTTTAATTTTGCTTCTTAATAAGCATGATACGAATTATGACCAGTGTTTTGAAACCTCAAAGGGTATTTACTTTTAATTAAAATCTCCCAAATAACTCAATAGAATATATTAGATCAAAGAAATAAAGGGTAACTATTTCACTATAAATACACATTTTCTTTAAATATTTCATTATAGACGAATGTTCATATATGAATTAAATATTGGATCTACGCCAAAGTGAAATCTTTTCAACATTTTAATTGAATCTTGGAAACCGGCTTGAAATCTTTAACAAGTTATATATATTAATACAATTTGGTAGATTAAACATCAAAGTTAAAGAGGAAATACGTTTGCTTTTAAATTCTATATAAATCTTTGAAGGAAGTTCTATTTCAATTAAAATATTTTCTCCGCCTAAATGATTTTATAAAATTCAATAACCATATGATATTACGAATATGAATATAAATGGTATCCCACGGAATATGGCACAGGCGTTTATTTCCTTAAGTATTGCTCCTAGAGGCATACTTTCAATTACAATGTTTCATTAAATAAGAATATATATGCATGTAAATGATGTGGAACTTGAGAATAGAAAGTTTTAAAAACTTTTTTGTACTGTTTCCATAGTGTAAAATTATTAATTAGTTAAATATATTTATTACAATCATCTGCTCACACATAAAACTTCGCTCTTTTTGTTACAAAATTCACAAAGATATAAAAAGGGAAACTTATTCACTAAGATCACTTTTTTCATATTTCTAAATAATGTTCTACCAAGTTCTAGAAATAATGTACACATAGTAATTCAATATTAAAAAGACAGAGTCAGGAAATAACACATTGATCAACTCTCATTAAGTATCAAAAAAATTCACATGATGCATAAAATTGTTTACAAGGCTTATTCAAATTGAATATTTTCGATATTTGTGCAACGTTGCATTCGTCAAATGGTACTTATATATACATGCAACTGCAATAGGATTGCATACAACATAAATAATCAGAATTTCAAAATGCTTCCTTATTACTTAAATTCTTATTACTTGCTCTTTACTTACTGAATTTCTTACTATTTACTTGTGAGTGTGTGAATTTTATTGATACAAGTGTGAAATTTAGTGTGTAAATAAGTATATGCAAGTGAAACATTTTATTAACTAACACTTTTGCACTGGAAAGATCATATAAAAATGTATATATATATATTTATCTTTATCCACCATGGCACCCATTATATTTTCATACAACTGTATATCTTATGTGATGAAACTTTGTAAGTAGAAGTATATGTTTAGTTAGAACATTTACTGAAATAAACTATTGTTCCATTTTTTACACATTCTATATATTTATAATATTTATTACTTTCTTTGACGATACTAAATTCTATGAATAAGGAGCATTCACTCACATTTACTGAGATTCTCTCATTGAAAGCATTTATGAATATACAGAAGTTGTTTGTTTTCTTTGCATCAAATGTACTGGCATACTTACTTATCTGGAACTTTAAATCTCCGTCTGAAATTAAATTCTATTGAATATGTTGAAGAAGATATTTCATTTGAGTAAGTAGAAGCAGATATTCCATTTGAATAAGTAGAAGCAGATATTTCATTTGAATAAGTAGAAGCAGATATTTCATTTGAATAAGTAGAAGCAGATACAGTAAAAGTTCCTTATTCGCGTTTCCACTATTAGCGGATTTAAAAAATGAGACCCAATTCTTACATTCGCGGCTAAAACTTTCTTTATTCGCGGATCTAATAAGTACATACATAATAATAAAATGATTTCAATAGGTATACAACCCAATATCCTTTGTAGATGCCATCAAATAGACTAATAAAATAAGTAAAATAAATTTTATTACAACTTTGCCTAAAGTATGTTAGATGATATCGCCGAGGACTTTGACAGAAGCCGCCTTCGCCGCGATTGATTTTTTTGAGAATGTAAACAAACTGAATGAAAGCAACCTTATTACTCAATGAATAAAGTATATTTCTAGAATTAACAACTGAGAAATAAGGTAGAACTAACGATTAAGAAATGAAAATTTACTCACCTGATTCCGAAGATTCATTTGAATCTGACACAAAAAAGTCAGACCTCAAAGACTATTTCATCCATTTTAATGTAATGATTAAAGACTGGAGCAAATTATACGAATACAGAATGGACAACTCAGTTAAATACAATAATCCACCGGAAACATGAATAAGAAAAATGAATAGACAGGAAATAATAATTTATTATATATTTGTTATATATTTGGGTTTTTTATATTTTGTCACCTAGGAACGTATCCCCTATAATCCCATATAAATTACGATTCCATATTCACGGTTTCTGTATACGCTGCATATGTATGGAACATATACCCCGCGAATAAAGAGCTTTTACTGTATTTCATTTGAATAAGTAGAAGCAGATATTTCATTTGAATATAACTGGGGAAGGTTAAAAAACTAATTGATAAGTAAAATTTTAAATGCATAAATGCTCCATTCCTGATTTCCTATTTCCTCGCAAGTCCAGCAACAATATGATGCGGTGTTTTTTTATCCAGAAATTGCGGTTTGAATATAGATAGTACTTTAATTTTCCGCAGTTATTATGCAGTATCACAGGATTTATAATATTTTGCAACATTTTACATTTTTTACATTTAAATTGCATTTTTTAATACTGTTTAACATCAAATAATATTTATAATACCATATAAAAGTGTAATAACCAGCAATATTGGGCAATATCATTTCGTATTGAAAAACAATACTGTATAATTTCATAGAGTATAATGTTCCGCTTAGGATACTAATAGTTCAATGTTTTCCTTGAAATGAATTTCAAGATATTAAATGAATCAATGTCATATTTTAAATTTTTACACACAATTAAAAAATGTATGTTTTCTTCGATTTATAAAGATCGTTATTTTTATTGAGGCAATTTTATAGATACTTATGAATTATTTTATTCAGCATACATGCATTTACACTCCAAAACTATTTGCAAAATCATACTGTCTAAATTTTAAAGTTTCTTATAATTAAAGTAGGATTAATTACAATTACTTTAACCCAGAGATTAAAACTAAATGAGGAATTACTTTAGATTTCTTCATAACAATTAAAAGATATCATTTGTTATTTGAAATCTAAGCAACTATAAAATTCTGTATGATCTTTTAAACATTTATATATTTAAAAATATATTATAAAGAAAGAAGATTATCCAAACTGATAAAAAATTTTGAATACCAAAGACAATGACAACTTCTTTTGAAATCGTTTGTAAGCTTATTATTAAAATGTAATTAATAATTTTGAAAAAGTGTTAATTTTTTTCTGAATCAGCATACGAGATATTTTTTTTTAAAAAAGGAAGGAATTTTTATAGTAAAATTTAGAAGCAGCCAAGCCAGTTTATTAATTACCTGCATTTTTTCTCTTAGTTTAAAAAATGATAAATATGAATTTTTTTTTCGCAACGTAACATATAAAAAGAATATCATCTTCTTTATAATATTATAAGAAACAAACATTTTTTTTTCATCTATGAAAGTTGGGAAAATATTATATTTTGTAACTAATAACGTTCTAAAAAACGTTTTTAAATAACTGATGTCTAGAAAACTAATTAAAAGAATTTTTTTTTCATGTTTTAAATATTTTTGGATCTTTCGTACTATGAGCAATTATCAACATTGTGGAAAATATAAGCTGTTGCCAATATTTGTTCATCAAAGAAATATATGCTTTCATGTTTTTTGCATGCATGTTTTTACTTATGTTTCATTTATTTTTTAAAGTTATATTAAATAAATTGCTTATATAGTTTTTATGCGTCTGTCTCACTGTAACAAATATTATTATAAATCAGAAAAAATATTTTTTTCAATTAATTAGTAAGCAGCTTTTTCAGTCTTTCTATTTGATATTTATTGAATATTTCATACCATATCACGTATTTCATAAAATTTCAGCTATATTTCAGACTATAAGACAAAATTTATATATTTATAATTACTACCCAGATTTCATACCCAGTAAATTATACTGCAGGGATTCAATTTTAACTAATTTATACTACCCCGAGTCAAGGGCTGCGGTGACTTGGTGGTAAGATCTCGGCTTCGGAACCGGAGGGTTTCAGGTTCGAAACTCGATTCCACCGAAGAACCGTGGTGTAAGGGTATCTCTTGCAAGTTAAATTTGTCAGGTCAAACGTCCTCCTGCTGGTGTGGTGTGGTGTGGAGAGGGGTTTGCCAGTTCAGGTGCCGTCCTCGTCATCTGATCTTAGTTCAAAAGGACGAAGTCCGTCCGAAAACAGCCCTCGTGTTTATTTACAACTGGACGTTAATATAACTAAACAAATTAAAGCTAAACTACTCAGAGTAAATTAGATTTAATGCAAAAAGAGCTTGTTTTGTAAAAAACTATTCATAACAAGACGTTCTCAAGATTTTTTTAAGTAAAAAGTTTTATTTTGGCATTGTCAATAGATTTTGCAACATTAAAAAAGAAAGATAATGTAAGTTATAAAAATATTATATACCACTGAACATAATAGTTGTAAAAGGATAATATTTGTAGAAAATATTCATAGACTGACTACCAATAAGTATTTGGACACCTGTGATAGAAAAGAAAAACCAACTTTATTCAAAATCAATAGTTGGTAGAGCCTCCATGAGAGGTCATGACAGCGTGGACCCTCCGGGGCATACTTTCCACAAGTCTTTGTATGACAGCTAGTGGTATTTTCTTCCACATGGCTTGGAGAAGACATAGAAGAAGTTCCTTCACCGATTTTGCACGGGTAATGCACCCTTGAATTCGGCGATGCAACTTGTCTCAGAGGTTCTTGATAGGATTCAGGTCTGGACTCTGGGCAGGCCAGTCCGTTCGATGAACTCTACTGGCACCATACCAAGCCTTAGTTAACGTCGAAACATGAGAATTGGCATTGTCATCCTGAAAGTAACAGGGGTCCAACCAGTAAAACTGCCACAACGTAGAAAGCCCATTGTCATCCAAAATAGTGCAGTAGGCATCGGAGTTGAGCTTACCAAGAATGGGGACCAAGGGTCCCAGCCCATACCAAGAGAAACACCCCCAGACCATAATTCCACCTCCGCCGAACTTGCATAGGTGGCCAAATACTTATTGGTAGTCAGTGTAAATGTATCGCTGTACATACCTATATATTTTTCAAAATATAGAGAAACAAATAATAACTATTTCAAAAATTATTTTTTCTCAGAATCTGTTATATCTGTTAATTATAACAATTATAATTATCTGTTATAAACAGTTAATAATAACAATTAACTGTTTTTTTTATAAGTTTGGGAGAATTTAGAGAACTTCTCCTCATTAAAAAGCACAAAATTATTTTTAATCCTATTTTGCCGTGGTTCAAAATTACGAGGTCCGTCCCAAAATACCTATAGTGTTACTTTAAAACAAGGCTTTAATATAACTAAATTAAACTCTGATTTCAGGCTCATAATAATTAACTATTCAATAATTATTATAACTATTCTGTTCGAGCTCATAAATTGTATGAATATACTTAGAATCTCAGTTAATTTACATGTTCAATTCCAGATGCTGAAAAAACTTTTTAAATGGTTGCTTTTCCCGATTTAATTTTCCTTTCATTATGTGAAAGAAGGAATATAATATTTTGATAAAGAAAAGCGCGTCAAAAGAATATAATTGTAAGGAATAAATTAATCTTCAAACACAGATGCTGGCGGATAATAGCATTTCTACAAAATATTTGATATCGGACAGTGTTTAGCATTCGTTAATGCAGATATCATAGATGGAAAATAAATAGCAAAAGTGCACAATAAAACTAAAAAAACAAGATTCAATTTAAAAGTAAATGCAATAAACTCCTTAAAATCGAATTTGCTCTCATAAAATGATTACCGCTCTCTCTTTCAATTCATTAAAACCGAAAAAGAAGTGTTAACTTCCTTTAATTGAAATAAATAATTCCCCGATTATTTTTCCTGAATTTGACAGGACATGTTTAAAAAATTTCGAGTAATATTTTAATGGGATATGTGAAGAATGATCAGTAAATAAAAAGGCACTAGAATTTTAATAGATTTCGCTTCTTTGAATCAGGCTTTGGGTTGCGAGTAATTTCTTAAGTATTAAATATTTTTCCTGCTTTCATGGATATTATTCTTTAATTAATGCATTATTCGCTATTCAAATTTATTATTAATCAGCTCCATTCTAAATTCTATTGAAAGCATGAAAATAATGCGTAGATCTTCTATGCAATGCTTAAATACAACTTCAAGATAATGAGTTTATTCTCAGAAAATCAGAGGCAGATTTTTATTTTTAAAAAATAAATTTAAGAAATCGTCTATAAAATTTTTGCATGAATTAGCTTTAGGATGGAGATGAAATTTTGTGATGCTCTTTAATATTCTTGAGTTAATCAATGCTTTTATAAAATGTAAATAGAATTCGAAGAAAACGGAGAATAAAAGTTCGAAATATTTTTTTGCAGTTCCGTTCAACAAAAGATCTCCGTTTTCCGGTTCAGAAAGTCAATTATTTAATGAATTTTCAATCAATTGTTGTGGTACAATGAATATTTTTTTATGTTAAAAGTAAATTGCTTGTGAGAAACAAGACTGAATTCAACATACAATTTTGAATTATCTTTAATTTAAAGATTCCATTATTTTTCTCTACACGCATCAAAAACTTTCTCTTTATGAAAATTTTTATTTGATAATTGAAAATTGATAATTAAATATGGAAAGCAGTTGGTAAATAATGTGAAGCTGCATTTCTTTGAAGCTGTAAATATGAAAATAAAATTTATAATTTTTCGTCTATTTGTGTTAATTGTAACCGAAATCTATAAAGTTTTCAATTTATTGTTCCCAAACTGCTTAAGTTGAAAATGTTAAATCTAGCACAAGGCTTCAATAATGTTCATCTACTTATATAGACTCCTTTAGATTTTGTCTCTTAAATTATTTAATACATGTATGGTCTAATGTAACAATATTTGTCTAAACAAAATATCCATGAAATCTTGAAATAAATAAAGGAAATGGCAGGAGGTAGAAAATAGTCTGGTTTTGTTTATATAAGATATAGTCGGTGTTCATTCACAGCAAAAACTCAGTGTGGAAACTGGACAACTACTGCGACAATTCTGAGTTTATAAGCATCCTATTTAGTGAAGGGTAACGTAGAAAGCCTATTGGCGAGATAATATATAAAACTAATTGACGTAATTCTGAATGCCAGAGAATAGTATAAACTGAAGAAATTAGTCAATATAACGGGATTTATGATTTGACCTCCGTGCTTTTTGAGTTTAAATCCGTTATACTTTGCATCTAGATGCATATCAAGAATTTGATGAATTAGACATTTCAGGATTATCATTTATTCCTCAAATAGATAATCAATATATAAGACTATCATTTCCTTTTCTTTTTCAACCTTTTTATGTTCTCTTCCAGCTTAGGAAAAAACTTATTGAATTGTATTATGTAGAGATTATTAAATTGAAATATACTGTTTTAATAATAATCCAGGACTTTGAATGGTGAAGGAATGTGGCCAGCTCTTCTTATCTATAGTCCGCGCTATCCAAACAACTAACAAGCTTTTGATCACCTTCCTTCTGTGGTAAATTAAATGCGTTTTGCCATGTCTTTTTGTTGCAAGACTTCAGCGACACGCTGTATGGCTTTCAACAGTATATATTTGAAACTAATCAGAATTTTTTTCGCATTGTTTGCCAACTAATTCTGAAACCATCAGCGCTTTTGCGCATACGTTAGGATTGATTTAATTCGATAAAATAGGGATGACAGGAAACAGAAAAGGAGATGTCAACATTTAACAATAAAATTGTGCACGTCTTTGCGCTCTCACCCCTTAACAAGGAAGAATAGTCGGAAACAGATCGTCTCAGGATACTAAAATTAACAGTATATTGTTATTTGTTTCGTAAATTTTTTTAATTTATTTCTGTAAGAAGGGAATTTTCTGAACAATTTTTCACTCATTTCTTACTAGAATGTACTAGAGTCATTATAATTAAAAATGAGTGAAAAATTGGTCTCATTTTCACTCATTTCTGTACTAGAATATTGAAATTTTTCCAGATTGTGTATTCTAGGTAAAAAACTTTTTAAATATTGTCAGAGTTTGGTTATCATTCAAATTATTAATTCAAATTAATTTTGATCTCATGCTAATAGAGCATTCTGATACGAATTTCAGAAAAAAAAAATAATTACCAGTTTATATTGTATTTGTAACAATGAAATGTAAATTAATCATAAAAAAAGCTAGAAAAAATTAAAATAAAAGATTTATTTTAAAAACATGGAAAAAATGTAAAAAGAAATATTTTTATCAGATTTACTTTTAACTTGATTATTTGTAAAGTGTTTTTGTTTGTGGATATTTTTAAATAGAAAATTTTACGTAACTATTTTTAGATTTTATTGGTTTTACATCTATCAAAGTAAAAATTGGTGGTCGTTGCAAAATAAAGTATTTTGTATTGGCAGTACTTCAGAAAAATGTATATATTTTATCGGTTCAGTTTTCAACATTTCTTAACAAAGTATTCTTTTTCTACAATATAGTAATTAATCAAATAGAATCGCATCTTTGCCGTATCTATAAACAGTAAAAAAATGAAATGCATCGTTTATGTCTACCATTTACCGTAAATGGAGCTGGGATATTTTTCAGATTACCGATATTTATTTTTTACCTTATCAACAGCTAACAAAACTAGAGTTTTTTTATGAATAAGCTGAAGGAAAATTTTTTAAAACGATACAATTTTTTTATTGAAACATTTTTCGTTTTCTTTAGTAAATCTCTAATGTTTCATTTATCATTTGCAGCTTATGTCAAATTAAAAACACCAGGTAAGAGAAACCAATTTATTTATCAGACAGTGTTTTAAAGAAAGAAGAAGAGAGAAAAAAAACTGAGACTAGAATCTCATATCTCTTGTTTTTCTTTTTAAGGATCTCTTCACGTATAATTTTTTGGAAAGATCTGATGAAAATTAATTAATATCATAAAGGACACATTCATTGGCTTCTCAAATTAGAGGACTTGCATATCTGACTTTTATTTTATCAATTAATCCTTTTTCTCTTCAGAGTAAATTTTTATGAAATACTAATTTTCATTGACTGATTTTCGTCAATGAATGAAGAATTAAGGTTAAAAGAAAGAATTGAGGATTAAAAGCCTTAAATTACAGTAAGTAAATTACTATAAAAGTAGTAAATTATAAAAGTGCAAATATTGGAATAACGCACAATTTATTCGAAAAGTTCATAAAGTCTTGACATTAGTTACAAGTACTTTATGAAATACCTTTCACATTTTTCTTAATTATTTAGACCATATCTTCACCCATTGATCATTTGAAATTTAAAGGTGGCAGCTGAAACTTGGGGGTAAGGTCCCGACTTCTAAACCTGATTATTTCAGGTTCGTGACTCGATTCCACTGAAGAACCATTGTGTAACTACACATCGTGCACGTTAAATCCAACCGAACCTATCGTCCTTCCACTGGTGTGGTGTGGAGGCTGCCAGCTCAGATGACGTCCTCGTCATTTGACCGTGGTTCAAAATTACGATTTCCACCCCAAAATAGTACATGTTGCTTTGAAACGAGAAGTTAGTATAACAAACGACATTTAAAAGTGAGAAAAGGAGTTACCATTCTTTTTGGCAATTACACCATTTACCACTTTTAGTCTTTAGTACTTAATTTAATGCCTAGAATGCCAAAAATTCTTTAAATTTATCTTCAAAGTTTTCGAAATTTCCTTTAGAAAATCATCATTGGTAACTCTTTTTCAAAAGACAAAAAAGAAAAGAAAACGAGACCTCATCGTCATATAAATATTTTACTTGGAATTTACAAAACTGAAAAATAAATATGAACTTCAATCTTCAATGTTAATCAAAAGGAGTTAATTTTTAAATTTCATTCAGAAAGTTTTCATTGGTGACTTTTTTTCAAATGACAACAAAGAAAAGAAAACGAGACCTCAACGTCATACAAATATTTTAGTCGGAATTTACAAAGCTGAAAAATAAATATGTGCTTCAATCTTTAATGTTAATCAAAAGGATATTGATCCTTAAATAATAATCTAGAAAATATTAAATGCAATATTTTAAATCAACATGAATGTCATTTAAGTAGATGACGATTTTTGTTCAGAAATAATGAAAAATTAGATTAAAAATATGTATACAAGTATATTAGTAACTTTTGAAGCTTATTTGAGATTTCAATTTTGAATGGAGCTTTGATTTAAAAATAGAATTTTATGAATAACACACGTACGTGAAGTAAATGCCAGAAAATTTTAATTATAGTGTTAATTTATATTCGGATAACAGTACACACAGATTTTCTAGGAATATATTTTTTTTCGAAATTTCTTAAATTTCTACAACTGACCTAATACAATCAAATCAAAATTAGGCAGGAATAAATAGCTGATCAAACAATCAAATGACCAGTTTTAAATTTCAATTCTTTTTAGTTTTTCACTATTTAAACTTTGTTTCTTAGTTTTCCTTTTACTTTTCAATATTTAAGTCATTTTATTAAGTTTTTGATTATTTTTAACTCGTTATGAAAAAATAAACAAGAGAAGCATATATAGTTTTTAAAAAAATTCTTGTTAGTTCTATTAAAAGTGATTTAAGAAACATGCATGTGTATTCTCCAGTCATTTTAGAAGTCGAAACGGTGGAGATATTTTTGAAATACGAGCATATACATAAAATATATGTATTCTTTTTATTATTGCACTGAATATCGATTCTTTTAAAATAGAATACATAGCAGATGAAATTAAATTATTAATTTCGTTTTTTAGCTCATAATTATGATGAATAAATTAAGAGTTTGGCTCATTAAAATAAATCTTCACTTTTGAGTATACACAACGGATGTTTTGTAAAGCACATTCCAAGTTACTACAACAATCAAGTGACGATTAGTTTAGTTTGGTTATATTAGCGTCCCCTTATAAAGCAACACTAGAGCTATTTTGGGACGGACCTCGTCATTTTGAACCACGGGCAGGTGACGAGGACGACACTTGAGCTGGCACCTCCCTCTCCTCACCACACCAGTAGGAGAACGTTTGGCCTGACAGATTTAACATGTAAGAGACCCCCTTACACGGCAGCTTTTTGGTGGTATCGAGTCTCGAACCTGAATCCCTCTGCTTCCAAAGCCGAGGCCTTACCACCAGGCCACCGCTGCCCAATCAAATGACGAGGTCCAAGACTAAGAAAGTATCTCATTTATCAAATTTTTATAGAATTCTAACTTGCGATCTTGGTTTTAGTGTATCACATAATGATCCGCCTATCCGAAAGTGTGTATCGCCTTGAAGACGTATGACGATATGACGTATGAAGATGTATGACGATAAATAGGATCTTGATAGCTTCGAAGCTCACGGTGGATCTTTTGGGAAATCAGGTATGAAAACCATGCATCCCAAATCCAATTATATCCTCAAAGTTACAGAAGTTGACATAATTTATGAGTCAGTGACCTCATTACGAACTTTTTTAATTATTCAATCACAATTATCTGAAATAGGTTTAGATACTACCGAAAAAACAAAATAATTGTGTATCTACAATCTATATAGATAAAAATGAGTGTTGTATGTCTCGTATGCCTTCATTTAATCAGATTGCTATGAAATGTGATCAACTTATTATTTACATCTACGGGATGGTTATAGGGATAGTACGATTATCTAAAATAAAAAATAAAAATTCGGATCTCAACCGCATCTATTTACCAAGGATTAACCTCCAAATAACTCACTGAGGAGACAATAGATTCTGTAGAAATGCTGAAACCAAGTTAAAGATTAATATTTTGTAGCCTGAAAGAACCAAACCCTGGATTTTTTTTTATTTTTAATTAAATTTTAGCATTTTTCAAAGTAACTTCTAAAAATATTATATTGTAAATAATTTTGCCCAACTTAATTTTCCAAAATTTATCTTTTCAACTATATTAACGATTTTATACTGTAAATATATTTTCTAAGTTTAATCAATTTTGAAAGAAAATATTTTAATCCCGTTTTCTAACATTAAACTTGAGAATTCCGAACTAATATAAAACGAATCGCGAGATTTTATAAATTGTTTCTTTCATCACTATTCTGAAAGTACTCCAAGCTTTAGAATTCTAAATCCAATATATAAAAAAAGGATATTTGTTTGTTCTTATTTTAAATATCGTACCGTTCATCCTTATTTCGATAAAACATTGCCAAATTATTGGTTGATTGCACTTAATATTTTTTCGGCGGCAGCAACGCCTCGGGTACTAGCTAGTTTATAATAAAATTGGAAGCCATTTCAGAAAAAATTAAGTATTCGTAGCTGTAACATAATAGGATGCCGGATCAAATAGAATATTGTATTGGAGTGTTTTGGCGCTGGAACCATGTCTATTTTTAATTATGTGCCAAATATCTGGTAGATGAGTAGGATGCAATAGAAATTAGATTAACCCCTTCCAGTAAGATTTAAGGATAAAAATTTTTGGGTGAAATAGCTATTTAATTTTTATTTAAGAAAACTTAGTTTATTTTTTAATTCTAACTAATTTATAATTATTAATTAAAATTATAATATTGGTATAAATGTAATTGTAATTTGTAAGTTCGCATTCAATATTTCTTCGAAAACCTCTAGCCCCTAGTTTTCGCGTTCACTCTAGTTACTCCGGTATTATTATTTTTTTTAAATAATTTCAGGCACATAATGTGTCTACGACTCCAGAGTATTCATAAAATTCACTTATTAGTCACTATGCGCGTTTTCGCTCTCTTGGTAATATTTCACAATCATTAGTTTCATTATCAGTATCAGTTAAATGCATGCTTATTTTCTGAATTACTTTAATCATCTTGATCTTCATTACTCTTATTTATTAAGAGTTTTATTTCACTTCATATTTAGCATTTAGTAAGTCAGATGTTCAGGCTAAATGTTTATTAGAATGAATGAACGAATGTATTAGAATAACTTCTAATACGAGGGGGTTTTTTTCAACCTCCGATCGCACATTATGAAGGCCAGGCATGCGGCAGGTGGCGGGTGTGCGCAGTAAGTGACTGAGCATCTCCCCCTCAACATACCCTGTCACTGGCAATTCCAACATGCCATTTCTTGATCAGCTGCAGTCACGTAAACATGGCTCTCTCTATGAATTATCCCGCGAAGTGTGAATAGCGAAGTGTTATTCGCTTTTTGAAGGCAGAAAGGAATAGTGCAGCGGAAATTCATCGAAGAACGAGTCGAGTGTATGAACAATATTATGATTGATGATGTCGTTCGTGAATGGTGTCGAAAGGCATGGTATGGTATGACGTCTGGAATTGTTCTGATCCATGACAATGCCCGTCCTCACAGCCCTCGAATAACAGAACGGCTCCTTGAGCAATATTGATGGGACATTTTAGAACACCCACCATATAGTCCCGACCTAGCACCGAGTGACTTTCATCTTTTCTTTAAACTGAAGAAGTTTCTTGGGGGGGGGAAGTGGTTCCAAACTGACGAGGAGCTCAAAGAAGCTGTCACAACTCATTTCAAATCATTGGCGGCACCATTTTATGAAGAAGGTATTGCAAAGCGTGTTGATAGATATGACAAATGCCTTAATCTTCAAGGTGACTATGTAGAGAAGTAACCTTTATTGTGCATTACTTTTGGTCATAAAATAATTTTTTTACATTCACCCGTCTTTTATTTATAGCCCATCGGAACTTGAAAAAAATAGCCCTCGTAGTTTGGCCATAACTTGTACCAAGACAATCAAACAATATATAATAGTGATCTATAATATCAACATAAGTAATAAAAGTGCATCCGCATTCAATACACTAGAAATTTTAAATCAAATTAATTATTATATTATACATAAGTATAGCTCGTCATTGTGCTATATGGCATGAAAAATCAATGACGAGCTATACTCGTCATTTTAAGGGAAGGGGTTAAACAACAACCCTTGTGTATCCTCGGAATATTCAGCCGGAAATTAAATCGCCTGTTGAAAAATTATTTACAAAAAATCGATTATTGGAATTCAGAGTTGGAGTTCAAACAGCACATGAAGAAGTATTCTTTCATGGGCAAAAGGTTGTATCTTCGTCTTGTCTCTTGATACGAAAAAATCCCCTTACAATCATTATTTCCTGATGATGATGATTTCATGATTTTTTTTCTTGTGATAATTATTTTCTGATGAACTTTCTTTCGCAGTAATGATTCGTGAAATATTCACGATATTTATAAGTGTAAAATCAGAATCGATTATGAATTCTCGATGGATTCAGAAATGAAGTAACTTTATATGAAAGTTCGAATGAATTTGTCAAACTTGCTGATAATATAAATTAAAAGAATATTTTACATATAAAATACTAATTTTGAAGATTAAATTCTCCTCTACTAATTTTGAAGATTAAATTCTCCTCTAATAATTTTAATAATACCTGAAAATATTTTGTGACCAAAATCGATTCCAATGAAAAAGGAAAAGATAATCTAATCTAGCGGAATATTGATAATGTTTCTAAATCTGGAATATTATTTATGAATGTATAAAATATTGAACTGTAGTTATTTTCAGTTCAACATGAAATATGCAATTTATTGATAATATGAATTAAAAGAATATTTTATATATAAAATGCTAATTTTCAAGATTAATTTCTCCTCTATTAATTTCAACAATAGCTGAAATTATTTTGTGAAAAAAATCGATTCCGATTAAAAAGGAAAAGACAATCTCATCTAGCTAAATATTTATAATGTTACTAAATTTAGAATATTATTTATGGATGTATAAAAAATTGAAGTGTAGTTATTTTCAGTTCAACATGAAATATGCAACTTATTAATAATGTAAATTAAAAGAATATTTTAAATATAAATCATTGGTGTTTAAGATTTATCCCGTCTCTTCCAGTTGCAATAATTACTAGAAAATAGCGAAATCACGATCGATCCGAATGAAGAAGAAATGAGCAATAACATCGAAATATTTATTTCCACACATTGATAAATTAAATAACTTGTTCTCAAAAGAATCTCATTCTAAATATAAATGTAAACTGAATAACTGAAGAACGAAAACGTTAATTGAATTAATTAGTCATTTAATTGCATTTATCCCTAGATACTGCAGAAATAAGAATGTTGAGCATTAATTTCCCCAGTTGGAGTAATTCTTATTCGCCTTTCATGACAAGTATATTTGCACATTTGTTTTTATTCATCTTTTCTCTCTGCTGATTCTGAAGTAATTGAAGCAGTTTCTTCTCTTGATTTGGTACATTTTATTTGGTATTTACGAATTCTCCTTCCTTTTTTTTTGTCGTTAATGACCTTGATTGACCTAGATATTTTAAGATATATTCTTCAAATAATATTAATTGCTTTTCAAATAAGAAACTCATTATAGAACTATTTAAAAGTATTATCAGATATTATTCATTCTATTTTATATCATTTCCTATATAAATTTAATTCTAATTTCTTGAATAATTTTGCTTTCGTCATGAATTCGCAGATTTTAAATAAGAAAAAACATTTAAGTATGTTAACAGAAGATGGTATTTTTTCTAGAAATAGGATCAATCAATATCTGTAATATTCATGTATTTCTTAAATCCGACTAAACAATATTTATCTTATTTTTGGGGCTTATTTTCTTGGCAAATGAGTCATAGCTAGTTTGAATGTCATTTAATTATGTAAACCAAAAATGCAATATCGGATGTAATTCTGTCAAGCAAAAGTACGTTCAGACCCAATACCATTATTTATCATGTTGTGCTGAACTCAATTTGGTGTCCTGGCTATGGGTTAGCGCATTTTAAGCGCATCTTTCCCGTGATCTGGCCGTCCCTGGTTCGGGCATGGTTGTTCTTTCCTTTCTATTCTATTCATGAGGTGTGTGAATGAGCCCCTCCCCCCTGTATAAATGAGTTATGCAAGCGAATATATGTGTGTATCATCTTCATTTGAGCTATAAGTCAAACTTCTGTCTACAGGTGCTCAGGGATCTTTAAGCTCACAAGCGACTGCATCGCTTTTCCATGTTAACCCAGTTTAGTTTAGTTATATTAACGCCCCGTTTTAAAGCAACACGAGGGCTATTTTGGGACGGACCTCGTCCTTTTGAACCATGGTCAGATGACGAGGATGACACCTTAACTGGCACCCCCCTCTCCACACCACAACAGCGGGAGGACGCTTGGCCTGACAAATTTAACGTTGAAGAGACCCCCTCACACGACGGTTCTTCGGTGGAATCGAGTCTCGAACCTGAAACCCTCCGGTCCCGAAGCCGAGACCTTACCACTAGGCCACCGTGGCCCCCCATGTTAACACAGATACGACATTATAATCATCAACAACAGCAACAACAACTCGTTCCTAAAATTATAGGTGGTTTGATGTTTAAACATGTATTGCAATCAAATTAACTCACAAAAATCACTAGAATTGCCCAAATGTCCTCAATATTCTTTATGTTCTTACATGGATTGCAATTGCAATAAATAACTCAAACTGTGTGTGTCTTTAATTAGGGAGTCCTTATATCCCTAGGTCAAGGTATTGAATCGTTAGTTGTCAAAGATTTGGTCAGGATAGTATCCACTCGAGTTGCGTTATCATTGCATGCCAAGATTTCAAAATCGAGGATTTTGCTCTAATAAATCATTATTTAATTTCAAATAATATTCTTCAGTTGAAATATGCTTCAGTTTTTATTGGAGATTATGGCTCGTCGCTAAATTCTCTGAATGTCGGACTAATATAAATTACTTGCAAAATCGCCTTCATCTTGTATTATTGCAAAAATCAGAATCTCTTTTGAAAAGCATACAATTTTCATATTTTAAGGTGGGAAATTTTGTAATTTCCTAAGCTGACGACTTTTCGTGGGAAAAGAGACATACAATACAATTATGTGTATTTATTGGACATTGCGAGTTTTGCCAATATAATATTTTTACTAGTGTTTCATAATTAGTTTAGGCACTTTAATAATTTTATGGATACCTGCATTGAAAATAACTAAACAAAACTCGGAATTTTTTATATATCAGATTTACAATAATTAAATTTGAAACTGAGAAAGACGGAAATAAATTTGAAACCTGAATAAATGTTTATAACTTTGTATTAACTACATGTCCTAAACTTCTGTCATAAAAAGATCGAAAAAATTCACAATTCTATTATGGCCTAGTGTGACCACTTGGTTGTTCCTAGGTTATTTAATTTTTTTGATCGAAGAAAGAGCTCTATTATCATAGAAAAAAAACGATGTGAAGCTGATGGTTCGATTTTGTCGCCAAATTCAGGGAAGTCAGATTTATATAAATTGTATTCAAAACTGCCTTCATCTTAGATACCTTTAAAAAAATCCATCTCTCGCTTAAGAAGCATACAATTTTTGTATTGTAAGGTGGAAATTTTGTGTTTTGCTAATCTGACGACTTATCACATGAAAAAAATTTACCCTGAAATAATTTGTATCTTTTACACACTGTGAGTATTGAAAATATATTTTTAATGAGATTACATATGCTATTTTAATCATTATATTAATTTTATAAATACACGTATTGAAAATAACGAAACGAATCTTTGGATTATTGACATATTGTATTTAAAATAATTAAATTGAAACTGAGAAAAACAGAAGATAATTTGGAGCCTCAATAATTTTTTTAAACTCGACTACCTTAGCAAAAACGTAGAAAAAATTTTATAGACCTGCGAAGCGATTGGTATCATTTTGATCTAATTAAGTTTATTATTCATGCAGTTATGGAATTGAAGAAAATGGAATGTTCTATTGTATTTAATTAGATTTTTAGTATTCTTTAATTATCGACGAGTAATTTCCTTAGAACATTTATATTTCTTACATAAATCATAAGATAATTCGTTAACCCAGCAAAAAAGGAAGTCAATAGTAGAAGAAACTAGTGTAAAATGTTATTTTAGTTCAATTTATTTTATTGTCTTCCCTTTCAATAGCTTTAAATTTTGACTATTTGGATTTTTGACCGCATTTAGTAAAGATTTTAATTACTATTAATTATTCAAATGGAAGTGGTTCAAAATGACTAGGTCCCTTCCAAAATAGCCCTCGTGTTGCTTTAAATGGGACGTTAATATACCTAAATTAAACTAAACTAATTATTTTCCCTTAGATTCGAATCATTTCAAGTAGAAATAAGCAAGTTGCCTACATAAAAAAGAAAATTTTATCTTTTTACCATCGTATTAAATTACAATTTAAATAAAACTGATTTTTAACTGATTTCATTAATACAAATAGGAACGATGCAAATAACATTAATTTTCCGTTTAACTTTCAACAAAGGTGTCTAATAAAATTTTAAAATTAAAATTAACACAAAAGTTCTTTTGATGACTGTAAGAAGGCTTATGAAACTAATTACTAGACTATTTTGAAGCTACAAACAAAATTATCACAATTTTGATTTGGAATAAGAGTGACCCTATTAGCCTCAACAACCTTGTATTGATAAAAATAAAGATCGTAAAAAAATTAATATTTGAAGAAAATACCAAATTTGGCCAATTTTAGAGAAAATAGACCAAATTTATGTAGTTGTATAGCTTAATTCATCAACTTCAATTTATCATAAGACTGCTGTTCCCTGGAATAATTTATAGATTTAATATCACACTCCGTCCATGCCATAAAACTTTGCGTAACTCGGTTGCTAGTGTACATTCTCTATTATTCCATATATTTGAGTGGGCTTTGTTATAATGGAATGATTTAAGAGAATCATATTGCCTTATAGTACCTCTGAATTATGTTATACTGATATATTGTGGCATATAAATATTAACTTACTCCATTTCAAAAGTTGCTTTAATTCAATCATAGCATTGCATCTAAATAGATATTGAAATTAGTTTGAAGTCTGAGGATTAACACTGCACCAATAAGTAAAATGCAAAAGGCAGAGAATGCTATATCAATAATTCCCAGGCTTAAAACAATGAAGTTTTTCTTTTGTATGAAAACAGGAAATTGGCAATGTTATAGGTATAATTGCCCTTCATAAAATAGTTCTTATATATATTTAATCATTCAGTTCAATGTTTACCTTTAAAACAGTAAAACTCTTCGCACTTGGACGATGCCTCTGATAACCATTCAAGACGGTGCATCATTTTGACATTTTGTCTGTTTATTTATCAATTTTGGTTCTTAAAAACACCTGCAGAGTATCAAGAAAATGAAAATTAATTAAACGGTAGAATTCATCTTAAAACAATATACATTTATTTTTCAGAACAATAAATAAGCTATTGTATTAGGTGAATAATTATGAATCCAATTACTTTTCCCGAGAGAAAGGAGTTAACTTTTCAACCACTAGTCGATTTGGGCCTGATAAAAAATGTTAGAAAATTCACAAATAAGAATACCCCAAAATAAAAAGATAGTGAAATGACTCACAGCAGCATTATTACAAATTTAATTTTCATCGCAATGATTTGTTAATTAATTTTGTTTCATGTTTTTTCTATGTGATGCAATTTCTAATTTTCAAAATCGGAATAGAGTGGTATAAAAATTTCATGAAAGGGATTTAATACTAAGAAAATATGTTTGAATATCATTCATTATCTTGTTACAGAAATAACAAAAAGGAGCATAACACATAAATATATTTCAGTACACGCATTTCCACTTTTTCAACAAGCATTATTATAAAATAACTTGAGAATAGAACAATGTGATATTAAGAAAATTTACTTAATAATTAGGCCAAGTCCTATCTAAAAAAATGAGTGAGTTAATATTATTATTCTTCCAAACGTTAACTCAGTAAATATTATTATTTTCAGTGACATATAGGCTTCGTTGCAAATCTTTTGCTTATTTGCAACAATAAACAAGCATCAGTGCCATCACCAGCTAGTTTAATACAAGTGTCAGAAAGGATCCGAGCAAGAACCCCCACCCTAAAAGACTGAGTGTCTTCTAGCGAATGTAGATAAAGATGGCTTCCAGCATTAGGGAATCGGCATCATCCATCAGTTCTTAGAATATAAGACTATGGATAAGACGAAGACATCATAGATCATGGGCCGAAGAAAACACCCTCTAAGTCTGATGACAGATGCCACTTTACTTCTCGTAGCCATTCCCAAAACTAGGATGGATGCTTTCTTCACTGTAGTCCTGGATTCCCTAATGTCGCTGGAATCCATTTTATCTCGCTTTTGCAGGCTTCAAATTGGCCCGTAGTGAACATATAGAGAGAAATGGTTCCATTGGTGAATTTGGAAGGGTAGGGAATTTTTTGCTGCAGGTTTGGAGGAATTCATTTGTGTGCCGGCATCGTGTAATATTGCCCTGATGCTCTTCGGATACTGAAGATCAAAGAATAAATATCAAAACATGAATAAAGAAGATATCCTACTGTAGACGCTTATGATATCAAATTAATAAAGAATAAACGAAACTAAATGTGTGGTAGTTGAAAAGTTCTTGTTGCAAATAAGCCATATATGAAAACTTAAAATAAACTATAGTTAAAAACAATTCATTCATAAATACTTATGAATCTAAAGTTTTTGTAAAGAGATCTAATGGGGAACTAAAGCTAATTTTATGCGATTTAAAATTGTACTTTGTAAACAAATAAATAATGAAATTCTATTTTAAAAAAAGAGATATGAGAATTTCTTAATATGTAGACAAGAAAATTTGTTTCATAAATAAGAGTGATTTAATAGATATAACTATAAAATAAGAAATAAAAAAATAAAGCCAATCGCACGTAAACTGGAAGCGTGTCGCAAACAAGTCAATAATAAAAATCTAAGAATTGAGCAAGAATCGATTGATATATGAAATAAGAAATAAATAATATACAAGTGATACATTTACCGTTTATTATTGAATCGGGAAATTGAAGATAACTCTATAAAAATAAAAATATAGTATTGTAAAAAATCCATAATGAAAATCTATATAAAGAATTATTTAGAAATAATTATGATATAGTCAAGAAATTTTTTCCTAAATAAGAATGAAATAATAACTATAATTACGCATAAAAAATCCAAAGACAGCAGAGTAAATCTAAGGAAAATTAATGGATACAAATAGGTTACAAATGAAAATCTATGAGCATGGACCTTTGAAGTTGATTTACATATAATGAAAAATTTGGTTATTGAAGGGATATGAACAATAACTTTGGTTATTAAATCCAGCAAGAAATTGGAGAGAAATCTAAGCACGTATAAAATTGCATATTGCGAATAAGTCAATATAAAGAAAACCTATATAAAAGTGTCTTAGAGTCTTAAGAATTCATTAAGGGAAAAATTTAATCTAGAAAATCTGGATCGTAAAAAAAATATAATCTTTCAAATAACTATTGCATAAAGTTATGATTGTTTTTAAGGTGTATTTTTATCGCAACTTTTTTATTCAAATATTTCACTTCAAACTTGGGGTAAGAAAATATTTTGAGTCATCAAGACGATTCTAGAAGTTTACATTAAGAAGATTATTGTAACAATAAATGGGATAAAGGAAAGGGGAAAATTGATTAAATCTTGAAGTTTGATTAAAATATTAGCAAAACAATTTGCGTTAGAGCTTTATCAGTTGTAACGACCAATAAAATTATTTTCAATGATATAAATTTAATACTTTATTGAATATGAAACAACTCATAAAATCTCATACATGTTTAAAGATACTATCAAACATATAAATGCCATACGAAGAATTCAATAAAATAATTACATAATAAATAAAATAACAACGTTATAAGATTCGAGAAATTCAGATTAACTTTTACTGAAACGCAAAAATTACTTTGTTAAGTATTACATCTTTTTGCTCTCTTACTCACCCAAATTACATAATATTTCTTGTAAAATTTCATACAAAGCTTCAATAAGTTTTTACTTTCGTTAATCTCCAAAATATATTAGTTTTAAGACTGATGTATATTTTGCATCAAACAACATATTCTAATAATACAACTTACTTTTAAGCTTCATACAATACATTAATAAATTTTTCCTGGCTTTACCACCCACATGCGTTACTTGAATTTCTAGAATACACCGAAAGCATGATTGATATAATTTCTTTATCAAATAACAGAAACAATTCAAAATATAAATCCTAATTTAATGAAATTTTTCAAAATTCAGTTTGAATTTGAATAAGTATTGCTTGAAGCCAAGCTCAAAAGACCTGAGACAATTGTTATTTTCGGTAGATTGATGTTGCACTCTAGTTTTCTGTTTGTATTCGAATACTGGATAGTGCACCGTTTCCATATCACTCATAGCAACTCTTTGAACTGAATGGATTGCGTAAGGTATTCAGACTTTCATTTTCTTCCTTTGATTAAGCGTCGATCCTTTCTCGTCATGTTTATTCAAAAATACTTTACAAGCGAACAGTCGTTCCGTTCTCATTTTCATAATTTCTTATTACTAAAGGCCCCTGATATTACATAAACTCGCAAATGCTGAAGAGAAGACATATCCACAGGGGTTTCGATAAAAGTAGTTCAAAGTAATTTTTCTCAGAAACATCAGTAATAATGTCTGAGAAATTTCTTGAATAATGAAAGGAGAGAGAAAAGTTCGCAGAAAACTTTTGATTTGGTTCTTTCCTGAGAGTTAATTTATCAATACTTTCAAACTGCATTTAATTCTTCAGATGCTTCTCTTTAAGCTAAGCTTTATTTTATTTTTCTTGATCAATAAATGCTTTTTGTGTTAAGATTTCGTGGAATAAAACAAAAGAAGTCTGATAAAGCTACGTTATCAAAGACAATTCATGGTTATGGAGCTCGCCATTTTTGATACTTTTCTGAGAATTTTGAATTCTGAGGAATATTATGAATTATTTAAAGTAAATCAAATATTCTACGTTATTTTAACGTTAATAAAACATTTTTTGATTAAACATTCCTTCTTAAAAGTATGTACAAATGAAAATAAGTATTGCATGGAAGTACGTTTTATGTAAATGGGACATAAATTTAAGATTAGATCTATAAAGATTTATGAAATTTGCTTAGTTAATTAGAACATCAGTGCACAAGAAATGTGTATAATTTCTTGGAATTTAACTGCACAGATATTTATTTATTTGCTAGTTTTGCGCTATGGTTAAAACGTAAATAAATGATTAACAAAATTATTTTTTTCTAAGGTTGGTTAAATAAGAAACTATTTTGATATCCTAAGTCATCAGTTATGCTAGAAAAAGGAAAAGAGAATCTTATATGAAAGACTGAAACTTTATAATTTATTTGAACAAAGGTAATTGATTGTGATTAATACAGGTGCAGTCATGATTGGAAAACTAACAGTAGTCACTAAGTGGATCATTCACACAAGCAAAACATATAATCACGTAACATGTTTTTGGACCAAATATTGTTCAATGATAAACTAGTTAAATTTACACATGAAATAAATTTATAGATAAAAAGCGATTAGGGTAGTTTAAAGCAAAGAGAAAGAACAGAAAGAGTAAACACTGTTCAATCTAAGCAATTCAGAGAGCTGTAACTATAAACTCTGATCCCACTAGGCAATTCATAGAGCAATAATTTTAAACTCTATTCACACTAAGTAATTCAAAGAGCCTGAATAATCAAAATTTTAATTTTTAAGCAACGGATATTTTGTGTTATTGCCTGTACGTGCCATTTATTATATGTGAGTATAAGTATACCTTTTAGTGTTTAGAAAACTTAGAAATAGTTATAAGCTTGTTGTGATTTAAGAAATTAATATAAAAGTTTTTTCTGTTATATGACTTTTATGATAAACATTGTCCAACAAGAATAGGAAAACAATGCGTCATGCAAAGTGACAGCCAGTCTAGACATAGGTGTAGAAATGGTTAAAAAAGATATAATAAATTTTTATTAAAATTTTTATTAAGAAAAATTATTTAATTGATTCTTTTATTTCTAAATTAATTTTATTTCTCTTGATTAATTTAGTTCTAAAAATTTTGAAAATGCAGAAAAAAGAAATTCTCAAACATTTGTATTTTTTCAGGTAATAAAATAAATCTAATTGTTTTTCATAAAATACATTAACTAAATATCTCAAAAACTGCAAAAATATAACATTTCTTATGCAATTGATTCCCCTTTATTAATTATGCAAATCATAATTTTTAATGAAAATTTAATATCACTAAAATTTTGCACACATTAAAAAAATGTCGAGGAATTTTAATTTTGGAAAGATATTTAATGAACATTTCACTAGCAAATGTCATACTGAAGAAGTACTTAACCCACTTAAAGATAAGTTTATTAATTTTTTTCGTCATTTGTGCTTCTAAAACGCACAGGTACATCTTTCTGAAAAATCTGTAAAAGATAAATCTGGAAAATTCATATTCTTCTATAAATCTAGCATTACTTTTAATATGACTTCTATTTCTTTGTGGCTACAGCTTAGATCAATGCATTGAAAAAGGACCTAAATCCTGATATTCTTCATTTTTTATTCTCCTATTTTTCTTTTCACTGTTATATAAAATAATTTCTCATTTTCTGTTGTTTATTATAATGTTCTTAATAAATTTATCAAATTCTTTATTAAATTTTGATATCCTTTTACTGTTTCCTTAAATAATATCTATATCTATAGATCTTATCTATGTTTGTATGGAATAATTTTTGTAATATTTATACAATAAATATTTTTTATTATTGCACATATTTTAATATGTATTTAGTCTATTATATTTTATCGGTATTTATGTATTTTATAGTTTTCTTACATCTTTTCCTCTTTTTATTATTAACTGTTAAGTTTTTGATAAATTTACCAAATCTTATATATTTATATATTATGAATTTATTTATTGTTTATGATAATGTGTCATCATTATTTCATTTTAAAATATCCCTGTTGCTATAAAAACTAAAAAAAATTCTATACTTCCCTCTGAATTGTTAAAAAAATACTTTTATGGAACCAAAATACCATAAAAATTAAAGCTTGAAATCACCCATCGGTGGGCAAATTTTAATCACTTCTGAAACCCAAACTGTTCAACGGAGCTTTAATATCACATAACTCTGTAAGAATGTTAAACAATGGGCAGTAGAACAATCCCGAGATCTGGTGTATAATTTTTCTATTTAAATTCTTAATTTCGTTCATGGTGATTTATTGCCCACATAGAACAGCGCCAAATCATTGCCCATTATTCCCAGCTGCGCGTCATTCTAGTTAGTGCAGACAGTTCTATAAATCCAGATATTTTACGTGGTACTTATACATCTGACTCATCAATAATCCTGGAAAAATACATAGGCAGCCTGAAAAACAGCTGATGAGGACGGCTGTAAAACCATCTTCATGAGAAGACGTCCCCTACTTTATTAGCTTTGGAAATGCTATTGTGATCCCGTCTGTATGGCATCATGTCCCATTCTGTTAAAGTTATGTGTCAGCTATAAAATGACAAACCCTGTATTGTTAGCTTTTCCAATAGGGCTCTTCTTGTGGTCTTTATATGTCTGGTTGTATTTCCCCTCTATCTTTTGTGAGCAGTCCCATTAAAGTTTTTAACCATCATTTATTCGGACTTATGACATTATATTTCGTTGTATATGATTTGATCATTTTTTGCTCACTTTTTTCCTAAATGGATACTAAATATATAAGATTGTTAAAAAATAATTTCATGTTTTTTTTTTGTTTTGTTTTTGGAATTTATGTGGTTTGACTTCTAAATGGCTAAACCACTTTTTATTTATAGGGTATATGAGTTAATTCACTTATTTAAATCATGTTTCGGTCCTGTTACCAAGAAACGTAATAGTTATATGAATTATTGTTATTAAATAATAAAATTTTAATAGATTTTATTTCAGATTTAAAATTAAGTTATTGTTAATTTTAGTTTTCACACTTAGTGAGCAAATTCTCGAGCAGATAACAATAATATTTGACTAAAAGTCATTATTAGTTAATTTTATGTGAGTTATTGTTATTGAAAAATAAAACTACAATAGATTTTATTTCAGATTTTAAATTAAGTTATTGGTTTATTTTAGATTTTGCGCATAGTAAGTAAATTAATGAACAGATAAAAATAACTTTTGACTAAATGTCATTACTAGAATCTATTTCATTCTTATAGCAATATTTTGACAAAATACGCATTCATTAGAAGTAAAAACTAAAACATTAGCATTGCTTAATATTCTTTTTCATAAAAAGTAATAAAATCGATGCATTCGCATGTAATTTATGTCAAAACAATTTACTTTTAGATCAAAACGTTTGCGTTCAAAGTTTAGACTTAGGTTAAAACAATTTAATTTTGCAATTCATTGGGCATTAAAATTGCACAAAAGATTTCATATTATTCGAAGTCGAATATTAAATGACACTTTCAGCGACAATTTTCATGTTATCACACAAAAAGATTTCATCAGAAGATATTTATAATGAAATCTGTTTTGAATCCTTTATTTTAATGCCTTTTTCTTAACATGGTGTTTGATATTTATTGAGATTTTTGTCACGTAATTGATTTATTTGATTTTGTCTAGTTATTATTAAATTTCAAATCACTGATTTAAGTTATGTTGATTTTTTATATCCTCGAAAAAAATATGGCATAAGGTAATAGAATAGCTTTTTTATCGTCTTTGCTTAGAGGTTACTGAGGGCTTAATACGAAACATTCCAACGAGCAAATCTATTAAAATTTTAAATAGCAAATCTTTAGAATTTTTTATAATATTTCTTTTTTTCTTTGAAATGATTTTCGGGTACATCAGAATGATGCAAATCTTTTACTTGTTTGACTTTGTTGTTTTTAAGGGTTAACTCTTTTCACTCGCATAACATCATTCAAGATGGTACATTATTTCTTCCTTCCTTTCATTTTTTTTTCACTTAATTTAGAGTATTGTTAAAAAATATTTTCTAAGTGATAAAAAGATGCAGATTCTATTAAGAAGCTGCGATTTTCAGCTTAAAATAGTAAAATACATTTATTTTTCAGAGCAATAAACAATTAAGTGAATAATTATTCATGGAATTACTTTTCCAAATGGAAAGGGGGAAATTAAATCTCCAAGAATGGACGTCACAACATAAAATATCACATTAAAAAGAAAAACTAAAATTACACAAGAAAGTAAAAATAAACATTCAAAACAAAAGAAAATGTTAAGGAATTATATAAAAAAATAAACGAGAGAAAAAACAGTTGCATAAAAGTTGTGTTAATAAATTAGACTACAGATTTGAGCGTCGAAAACAAGTTTTAAATCAGTTAAATAGTTTAAAACTAGTTCCATAAAAGTTTTGTATATATTCTAGACTAGAGATTTTAGCGTTGGAAATAATAGTTTTATAGGATTATCATAAGTAAAGTGTATGCGTTTTGAGCTAGCTCACCTTAAAAAAAATTTCTGCGAAAAAAAAAACACTCTTTGTAAAAAAAGATCTGAAAAAATGGCCTTACCAAATGAAATGCTATTTTGTATGCATTTTATTTATACCATGGGGAACCGATATATGAGAAGGGGAAAATAGCTCATACTTTCCCCACTAGTGGTAAATATGGCGCTACAAGCTGAATCTAATCGGTAGAATAGGCATACAAACTTTTTTTAAAAAGGAACGTTTTATGAGGTTCACTAAACGTCAACGGTCAATTTAGAACAGATATAATTTTGAGTAACTACTCTTTATTCTTAACATTAAACTACATTTTTAGGCATTTACAGTTTATTATTAAATTTACAAATTTGAGCTTAATCACAACTTTACTGCTTTATTTTATAATTTAGTTTACAAAATATATTCATTATGTCTTCTTTGAACATGTTTTATTATGAAAAAGTTTTTTATTCTGATATTCAGTGTTATATTATTCTTTAACCCTTCAAAGGGCAGTTTCTCTAAATGTTGAAGAAGGAAAATTGTAAGAATCAATTCACTGTTTGAATGTAAATGTAGACTTTACTTTTAATTTATACGGTTTCATTTCATTTTCATCAATTTTAATTTTTCGAAGAATGTACTATATCTGTCTCAGTATAGTTTTGTAAAGTTCAGTAAAGTGTAATATTGCAGCTATGGAGTCAATTGTATAATTGTCTTGTTTAATTTGGAACTTCGAATTATTTTTTAATGTAATTTATGGCCTTCCAGGGATCTGTTAAAGTTTTCTACAGATAATTTCCTTTGATGGCTCTACTTTATTCTTCAAAGAGTAGGCTTGAAATAGGTTATTATACTATTTATCGTAAAGATTTTTTATTTTATAAAGTTTTATGCTTCAGCTTTTTATCTTCTCAGATAACTTTTTACTGGTAAGTATCAAGTTTTAAAGTAATTCTAGTTACTTATCTGCTCATACAGGGTGATCAGCAAATAAGCCCAGATTTCAAAATTAAATATCTCTACAAGAAAGATCGATAGAATTA
The DNA here is from genome assembly GCA_026543055.1 of Argiope trifasciata. Lineage (NCBI taxonomy): Eukaryota > Metazoa > Arthropoda > Arachnida > Araneae > Araneidae > Argiope > Argiope trifasciata. Next base: position 2,315,132 of record JAPMOQ010019132.1, read on the forward strand.
TGCGGTAAACTGTACGTTTATTAGCAAAACTGTAAAAATAGTGAACAAAAGTTAGAAAATTTAGTTAAAAAAGAGTTAATAGATGGAGCTCTGAGGTGAAAACTCTTTCTCTGAAATGATTCTTAAAAAAAATAATAATAAATAAAGTGAAGCGGTCTTTGCAATCAAAATACAATTTTTTCAAAATGTTCACCGTTTGGAACAATGAGGTGGCGTAATCGAACAATGAAATCTGACATCACGTCTTGCAATGTCTCAACTGAAATGGAATCACATGCAACACCAATCAACGATTCAAGCTCATCTAGAGTAACGGGATTGTTTCTATAGACAGTGTCTTTCAATGCTCCCCACAGAAAGAAGCCACAAGGAGTCAGATCGGGAGTCATTTTTCATTTTTGACGTCACACTGAAAACGTCTATGTTCATTGTGATTAAAGCGCCATCTGTTAACGATTTTTGTAGCTAAATTTTCTAAAATTTTGTACAGCATTTTTACAATTTTGCTAATAAACGTACATTTAACCGCATAATTCTATCGATCTTTGTTGTAGAGATATTTAATTTTGAAATCAGGGCTTATTCGCTGATCACCCTGTATATGAAATTAGTGATTGCTGTATCAAAATATTTTTATTACGCTTTATTCGAACTCCTGCTGCACTATCAACAACAATTTCTTAAAAGATGCTACAACGTAAGAAAATGTCTATTATAGTTATGATATTACACTGATGTGTATTTAGACCTGTAATCAAATTTCTTCGTTTCACTATTAAAACTTGTTTAATTTAGTTAATTTATATTTATATCCCATATGAAAGCAGCATCAGGGTTCTTTAGCGATTGACTTCATACATTGGTCAATGGTCAGATGACGACTACTTGAAATGGCATTCCCCTTTTCACACTTTCATGCCATCCCAACAGCTGAACATTTAATCCCTGTGCATCTCACCTGTATCAGACCATTTTAAACTTCGGCATTTTAGTGGAATAGGGACTCAAACCTAAAAGCTTCAGATCACGAAGCCGAGACCTCAATACTAGGCCATCGCGAACTTTTTCAATTATTTTAGTTATGAAACACTGCCCATTACATTTATCTTTTGTACTTACAAACTAATTTTCATGATTGTGTCCATTTAT
>JAPMOQ010019132.1:2327011-2381684 GCA_026543055.1 Argiope trifasciata
AGATATATTAGATTTAATAGTATTCCCAAGCATTTATTTGAAAACACCTATCAGGAATTGTGATAAATACAAGTTATTGGAAACAAAATAAAGTTTTAATTATTTATTTACTAAATGCCATCGCTTTATAAAATAAAATTTTAAATAAATCTGATTAGTGAAATAAATAATAAAACGCAATGAAATTTATTGCATTCGAATTTTTATTGGTTTGTGCTTAGCGTAATTGAATATATGTGTTACACATTCATAAGCATTACCTATTCATAAGAATAATATTACATTATTATAGAAAAATATACAAAAATAATATTAAATTTAATTTTTGTGAAAAAAAATTAGAATAATCTTTAAATGATGTGTTTTATCTATTGTTCATTTAATAATAGTTTTAAAAATTCTATCGAAAAGGTGTTATCCAATATCTTATTTTGCTGATAAAAAATTAATTCATTTAATTGTATGTTCATTTATAGTAATTCGTTCCTTAATATAAAAAATAATCTAAAAACTAATTAATTCCATTATTAATTCAGTAATTAATATTCAAATCAAAAGAAACAGGTCAGTGTAACCAAACAAAATGCTATTACCATTATTATAAATATTTACTATTTATAAATATTTTTGTATAATTTATACTAAATTTCAATTTAATATTGGCAATGAAAATATAACTTAATTTTGTGAAATTAGTTTGGGCATCGCTATATTGAATTGGCTTAATCGCGATAATTTAAAAACAAGTGAAAGTTTGTACAATTACAGATGTAAAAGAATGATTGTAGGTGCTTTCAGTGAAAAGTGGAAAAAGTGAAATGTTATCTCCTCGAAAATAAGTTTTCAAAGCATTTTCAAATGAACTATTCTTCATTAAAACTTTTTGTCGTATCTTTATCTACTATTATTATCTACTGTATCTACTACATTTTTTACTTCTATATTTTAGTAACAAGTCGCCTTTTTTAAAGATTATGTAGTTTAATAAGCCATAGAAAATGTTATTGAAAATTGCATGCATATCAAATAAATGCATTATATTATTAATTAAACTGAGTATTTATATGTATGTAATGATTATATAACAAAAAGAATAAAATGATATTTTATATCATGATGATTTGAACGAGATTTATTTAAATGGGACATAGAACAGAGGATCACATTATGTCAAAGAAAAAAATAAGGATGATACCATTTAATTCTTATTTAGAATCCCAAAAATTTAAACACATTGAATTTTTCTAAAATATTCTTTCATATGATCTTAAAAATCTCCAATCCTGACCAATTTTTGGAAAATTCCTTTTATAATTGTATATGTTATTCACTGACTGAATCTAATCAGTAAAATCATCCCTGTATTACAAGAACGCGAATGCTTTATGTTTTAGAAAAAGAATATATTTTTTATGAAAAACATTTTTAAAAACACATTCTGGGAAACTTGGGAACAGGCTTTTGAGGTGATAAGTAGCAGTTTAATTATAAAAAGATTCCCTTATAGTTAGTTCTTTACTTCGACCAGAAACCAATGTTTTCAGTTATTTCATATATTCTAAGGTAACTGGGATAAAAACATAAAATAAAAACTTTTTTAAAAACACATTCTGGGAAACCTGGGAACAGGCCTTTGAGGCGATAAGTAGCAGTTTAATTACAAAAATATTCCCTTATAATTAGTTCTTTAATGCGACCAGATAACAGTGATTCCACTTATTTCATATATTCTAAAGTAACTAGGAACATATCTGGGTAATTAATTATGTATGTTTCTGCCATTAAAACTAGTTAATAAAAAATATTTTAAATTTTTATAACAAAAGCCATTGTTTGACGAACCTTTCATATCATGAATATGTATTGCATTAAAAAATAGTCTTCTCTTCTTTCTCATCAAAACTTTTTGAATTGAAGAAAAGGATGACTTACGTTAAATTCGTTCTCAATTATCCTAACTGACCTAAAACATTTTGTCAATTCCTCATTAAAGAATCTTCTAAGTTATGCTGATTTATGAAACTTTGTAAACATCAAATAATCAATTTAGAATTTGAGTTATTAAGACAAAAAAGCGTAGAGTAATAATTTTATTTAATAAAGAATTTCCACAAATAAAAATTCTTAAATACAGAATTGACTTAATGTATTAATATATACCTTTAAATTTTTGTTCTCTTAGCTACATTCTTATATATATATATATATATATATATATATATATATATATATATATATAGTTACTCGTCGTTGTAAATTATCACTAGGCATTTGAAGCAGGTTTTGCACTATGTTATTAATGACCTACATACCCTGTAATTAAATTTATTGCAGTAAATAATAATATATTTAAAAAAATTTTAACGCAAACCCAAAACAATATTTATTTCTAATTTCATAGTAAAAAAATAAAATATAAACCAAATATTTCTCAGAAAATATTTTTAATTCATATGCATTTTTCAAAGCAAGATATTTGAAAAGAAATTCCTTTAGAAAAGAAAATTTAAAGACAGTTTCCATAAAGGTGAACATTTTTAAAAAAATGCAAAAAAATAATAATTGGATTTTTTTCAATGTTCTCTCATACAAGGTTTCTTTCTTTGATGTGCAACGAGAATTATTAAAGGTTATCTATTTGCCTTATGAATCTAGTCAATAAAATTCAGATTGGAATTCGCCTCCTTTAATAGTTATTAAGTGATTTGGAAATAAATTTTTGTCAGCCATTTATTGCTGAGGGTCTTTAATACAAGTTTGGAGCAATTTTTTTACCTTTTGAAGTTTTTCATCAATTGCCAAAGCACTGGAAGCAAAATAATAAATTTCTTTTATGTTGATTTTAAAATCTTTAGCAAATGTAACTTTTCACTTATCAAAAGCCTTTATCAATCCTTTATAAAACCTTTATAAACCTTTATCCCTCAACTAAGAAGATTATCAAAAACGATATATTACCGACAAACAATTTGCACCATCTTAAAAGAATACAAGATAAAAAAATTAATTGGATTTTCTCAAAATGTGCTTTCAAGTAAAAATACAAATCTACACTCATAGTTATAACTCGAGAATTTTCATTACCATTTTTTCTTTATCTGCCGAAGCAATCTAGTCAATACATTTTGAGTTGGTTATTTTTTTTTTCGTTCTTCAATAAATAGCAATCTAATTTCAAATGAATTTGTTTCTGCAATTGTAGATTGCTAATAATGTAAAACTGAAATGATCAGCGAAGTTTTATACATTTCTTACCAATTATAAGCAAGCAAAGAAAAAGATGAAGTATGCTTTCGATGATGATGATGTTTGTAATGATTATGTTGACTTAGGCAGCTTTAGTAAATATAAGGCATCAGCCAGAAATTTTCATTTGCCAAAAGCAAAAATTATACAGAGACAATTTCCATCATCTTGAAAAACCTAAAAATAAATATTAATAATAATAATAAATGGGATTTTCTTAAAATAGGCTTTTATATAAACATACGAATCTTCACTCCTGGCCATGTCTAGGGAATTCTTATTCATTATTTATTTATTGCAGAAGGAATTTAGTCAATAAAGTTTGAGTAGGATTTTTTTTTTCGAATTTCTTAATAAATGACAATCCAATTTCAAATAAATTCGTTTCAGAAACTGTCTGATAATAATAATTATCAATCCAAAACTGAAAAGATCGGCAAAGTTTTCTATATTTCGTACCAATTATCAACAAACAAAGACAAAAAAAAATGAAAACTCCTTTTAAAAAGTGTTCTGATTGCGTTGATTTAGACAGTTTTAGTAAATATAAGACATCCAGCTAGAAATTTTAGTTTGTCGAAAACAAAAAATAATACAGAGAGACAATTTCTATCATCTTGAAAAACTCCAAAATAAAAATAAATAAATAAAATATTGAAAAAAAATAAATTGGATTTTCTTAAAATATGCTCTCATATAAACATACGAATCTTCACTCCTGGCCATGTCTCGGGAATTCTCCTTCATTATTGTTTTTTTTTTTTATTTGCCGAAGGAATCTAGTCAATAAAGTTTGAATAGGAATCCGCTTTTCATAAAATGAGGAAACCAGAATTCGTTTGCAACGGCGCAAGCGGTTTCCAATTTCTTCACTTTTCCGTTTCCGAATCGATAGCTGAAGAAGGAAGGGAAAAAGAGAGAAAAAGAAGAAAAAAAAAAGGCACTGTCGTTGTCTCTACCCCTCCCTTTCACCCTCTCCTTCCTTCTTAACAGTTATTGCCTTCACCGAGATGCTAAAAAATAAATTCTTCAAACTATCCTTTTCAAAAGCTAAAAATTCTCAGTTTCTTCCCTCCCAAATTTGAAATAAGACAATAATTCTCTCGTAAGTCAAAAACTTAGATTTTTTTTTTCGTTCATTTTTTTTTTCTATGGACAAACTGCAGGATTGCATTCCTCTTTCTAACTTGAGTTATCGGTTTAACGTTTTGAATCGATCTCGGTCACCATAAGTGTCAGTTTGGTAATAAAGTAATACTGCGGTTAGTCATTATCTCTTTATTTCCTCTATCAGAACTTATCGATTTTTTGGGGAAACTCTTTGGATTAAGTTCTTTCTGGCACTCGCGGGTCATCTATTTCCTTTATTCAATGTTAAACACTCGACATTACCTTATCACACGACTGAAACGAGATTTTCATTTTGATAAGGGCATAGATTCTCAAAAAATAGCGGACTGCAACATTACCATAATTGTTATCGGTTTTGAATCCAACACAAATATCGTCCAGACAAAATGACTGCTCCAAATCTTTTTGAATAGTTTGTTATTGTTATTTTTCTAAGGTTTTCTGGTTATTAGATCCTTTTTTTTTTATCTCAAGCAAATAATAAATTGTTTAAACACTTTATTTCAATCATGCTAGTTTCTTAAATGTCCCGAGAAAGATAAATTTTGTCTCCGAATTGCCATTTTGGAAGTCATAACAAATTGACCAATTTGAATTCCATTATAATAATTTTTCCTCAATTTTCCTCAATTTTTATGACTATTGTTACATTGTAAGGATGCAATGAAATGCCTATATTTTTACTTATTATGTTTAAAATTATCTCTAGTAAATGGGAAATGCTTAAGAATAGCAATGCTCTTTCTAACTTGAGTTATCGGTTTAATGTTTTGAATCAATCTCGGTCCCCATAATTGTCAGTTTGGTAATAAAGTAATACGGAGGTTTGTCATTATCTCTTTATTTCCTCTATCAGAACTTTCGATTTTTCGGGAAACTCTCTTGTTTGAGTTCTTTCTGGCACTCGCGGGTCATATATTTCCTTTATTTAATGCCTTATTACAAGTCTAAACAAGTCATTACCTTATTACAAGTCTAAAACTAGATTTTTCTTTTGATAAGGATATAGAATCTCACAAAATTGCGGACTGCAGCATTACCATAATTGCTATCGGTTTTGAATTCAACAGAAATATCGTCCAGCCAAAATGACAACCCAAATATTTTTAAATAGTTTGTTATTATTATTTTTCTTAAGTTCCCGATTATTAGAATTGTTTCTATATTGAGCAAATAGTAAAATTTTAAACGCTTTATTTCAATCATGCTATTTTCTTAAATGTCCCGAAAAACATTTTGTCTCCGAATTGCCATTGCGGAAGACATAATAAATTGGTCAGTTCGAATTCCATTATAAATTATTTTTATCATTTCTCATCCGTTTTTTTTTATAAATATGAATTTTTATACTGTAAGTATACAATGAAATAGCAATATATTTACTTCTTATATTTCAAACTGTTTGAAGTAAATCGGAAATGCACAAGTATAGCGATGCTAAAGCTGTTATTTTCGTTATGATATTAATTCTCTTTAGCTTGCTTAGACTCAATAAACAATCACTGACCTGGAATGTAAAAACAATAAAATTGAATCTTTTTAATTGTACGTAAATTACTTATCACAGAAATATTCTTATAGGCTAAATTTTGTAATTATAATCCGTTGATAAACCATATCTATTTTTTCTGATTTCTAACATCTTTTAAACTATTTTAAACGATTATAAATGTAGTCATAACTATTATAATTTTATATTTAAACTATTTTTATGGGGGATTATAAATGTAGCCATATATTTTAGGTAATAAAATATTTTTTATAGTCATTATAAATAGTTAGTAATTAAGAAGAATATTTTCTGTTTAGAACATTATTTTGTCGTGTTCTTTTTATAAATCATAATACAGTATGATGTTATTTACATGATGTTATAGTCATAAAAATTCCTGCTAGTATAATCGAATATTCAATTCTGTACTGTGTTAGGCTATGATGGGACATCAATTCCCGGTTCTTGAATGCAAAATAAGCAATTGATTCAAAACTGAAAATAACGCTTTCAGTTTAACATTTAGTATTTCTGCCTGAATTGATTCTACTTTAAGTGCCAGTTTCGTTACAGTGTTCTAGTTGCCATGGAAATTAATTGTAACAACGTGATTCTATGGCGACTCTCAATATTGTATTAATTCATTATTACTGTATTTTTGAAATGTAATTTTTTTCATTCTCTCTCTCTTCAGCTGATAATAATAGAATATATACTATTGTAATTCATTACAACAGTTCAATTCTGTGCTAACTCATAATGTAATATTGTGGTAATTCATCATCAATTCATTTTCTCAACGAATCTGTGGACAAATTGGAAGACATTCTATGAAGGTCTTTCATGTATTTTCATGGCTATTTTTTTTTCTTTATAATTTTTAAACTCTTTGTTTCCTTATCATATGCAACATAAATAAAAATCTTATTCAGAAGTGATATTATTCTTTTTATTTTAATGTTAGGGCCGCGGTAGCCTGGTTGGTAGAGCGTTAGTCTCGTAACCGAAAGGTCGCGGGTTCTGTCCTCGTCTTGGCCAAAGACCGCCGTGTTGGCTAATGGCAGTTGGGGCACGTTAAATATGTCGAGACTGCAAAGTCCTCCAAGTTCCCATAACAAAACGATACCTCTGGGAGTACTGAATCAGGGATGAGTCGGTCTCTGATTTGGATCTAAATTCCGACTTGCTGATGGAGGAATGAGTGTAGGAATGAATTCGACCACCCCCTTAAAAGGGTTGTGTCGTGTGTGTGAGCAAGGAGTCAGACTTCTGCCCTCTGGGTGCTCAGGGGTCTTTACCCTCAGAAGCTACTGCACCCCCTTTCCGTGAAAAACACGGACACGACAACAACATTTTAATGCTACTAGTTATGCAACAGTCACTTTCATAATGGTGTAAAATATTATCAATGATTCAGCATTCAATTTTTCTTCTCAAAAAATTGAAACTCTTTCAACTCAAATTTAAAAAATAAATTTGCTTTACTAGTTTTGTATTCCATTTAAATAATAATTAATGTGTTAATTTTTATAGATTTCGAAGTATCTACAAATATCATACAATCAAAAGAATTTTTTTATTAGTTTAATTTTTTTCTGTTTTTCCCTTACATTTAATTATTTTCTATCAGTATGTCCTTTAAATGTAGAACATATAATTTGAAGTTTCATTTTTTTCTTTCTTTTTTTCCTGAATTTTTATTTATGTTGATTGTAATTTTTAGAAGTCCCTTATTTCATTGATTAACACCATATTCATAGCTTCACCTTTGCAATAGCTTATGAAATAATTGATTTATTATCGCTTTAATTTCATCATCATGACTCAGAAATTTTGAAAGCATTTTCTAGTCTGATAACTAGCCGTCGTTTTCTATTTGAATATAACTGCCTTGTATTTTCTAAGTCTTTATTGCCACATATTGTGAAAGGATGCATAGAATTATAAAATACTTTCTTTTTTGGTTTTATTTTGACATTTATAATAATAATAACATGACATAAATACATTATTTACCTGCAGTGAATTATCGAACTTTTTTGAATTGCTATTTGAATAAATCTCATTTAAGTTTAAACAATAGTTACATTTCAAGTGATTTTCTATATTAGAATAATATTTCTAAACATATTTCTTCATATCATTTGTTGAAATAATTAAATAACTGGATAATAATAGACCATGGGTAATAATAATTTATTTCGGCATTAGTGCCTAAATCCATTTTATCAAATAGCAAACCCTTCAGAAATATATCAACATTCTAGTTTAATATGGAGTTTGAATTTAAGGAATGGATAAAAAGGGATTTTTGAAGCGATTTAACATTTTAAACAACATAAGAAAGGTGTTGTAAATTTCTTATTTCTTTTTTTAATATTAAACATTGCAATTAACATTGAATGCACTCATTCACACACTGTAAAATTTTATCATTCAAGAATAACCAATAACATGCTTCTGTGCTTTCGAATTCATTTATATACTAGTTTGGAAGCATCTAACATGTTAATAAATATCTCCAGAACACATTGACTTAGTTTCATTTTCGCCATATTATCTAGGGTGAGTACAGTTTACATTTATCTATATTGGGGCTTGTATTCAATCTGCCATACTGCTGAATGTGTAAAAGTTTGTCAATTGTTGAAATTTATGAATTATACGATCTAATAATTTGTACAAGTTTTACTTATTAAATTCCTCTAAAGTTCCATTCACAGATTCATATTTTAAAATTTAACAGTATGTAGATTGCAGATATAATCGTAGAGAGAAGGTGCTAGATCAGGTGTCGTTCTCAGCATTTGAGAGATTCAAAATTACGATATATGTTCCAAAGTAACCCTAGTGTTGCTTTAAAAGGGGACGTTAATATAATAAACTTCTCCCAATAGTTCGTTGAAGGATACTTACTTTTTATTATTTTGACATTGAATGTTTATTAAAAGCCTCATTCTGAAATTGGATGACTAACATTTATATTAGTTACGATTCGCATCTAATAAAGCGATATCAAATATATTATTTTCAATCAAATGTAATAAACTTGCGAAAAAGGAAAAATATCCAAGGTAAAATTCTTAATACGTTAATAATCTTTGTATACAAAGTTTAATGATAAAATACTTCATTAAATCAATTACATCGTTTAATTTTATAGAGTGCATACATTTAAAATGTTCAATTAAAACAAAAATAGAAATAGAAATATTGTATATGGTCATCCAACAGCAATTTTAATAAATGCTTACAAACAAAAATGAATTAGAATTTTTAGCTCGTTTAGAATTAAAGAACTCTATTTGAAAATTAATTCCACCTTGAAGCCTCCAGTCAGGAATTCCCAGTTTGATGCCAGAAATTCTCGGCAAATTAATCTATAAATATATTGAAGATTTGAGGTCCAAACGATTTTCATACTCAGAAATAAATACAGAGCTACCAAATAGTATTTTATTTTAGATAAAGCTTGTGGTAGAATTAATCTATTTTGATTCATATATAATATAATAAAACCTTTTAAATCTAACATAGACTTTTCTGTTTAGCCTTAAAGCGAACAAATATATGAGCATGTGATTGTGAATATATTGTAAACCCTGAAAGATTTCAATTTAATCTACTTATATATTCTAAATGAAATTGAAATATTATTTTATACTTAAAACGTGCAGATTCTTAGCTGCTCATACTTTCTCAATAATTTGACAAACAACATACTGTTTTAAATACTTGAATAATTTTAAATATTTAAAATATAAATGCATTTTTAACTAATGCTTCTCTATAAGCCAACGCGAAGTTGAAAATCCACTTAGAGAAGAGAATTTATTTTTAAAATATTCTACTTTGATGAAAATTTGAAATAGGCATTTAATATATCTGCTTCAAAAGAACTCATTTTTATAAATAAAATCCTAAAACTATAGTGTAGAATATTTAAGTTTTTTTTCTTTTAATTTAATGTTCTTTAAGATAGTTTTAGCATTCAAACCTTTAAAATGAAATATTTTAATCAAAACCGTTTGTTTAGTGGGAAAATATATTTTCATAAGTTACGATTTTTCATCATATATTATTTTTCACTTGAAATCTGAAGAACAGGAAAAAATCGTTTATTAAATATTAATGATTACCCTTTTAATATGCTTATATTTCTAATACCGAATAATAACAAATAAATTATTCAATCTTTATTGAAATTTAATTTTTAGAATAGCATAAATAATTAAAAAAGTCTAATGGATATTATTTCCTTTTTCTCTGTTCGAGCTTCTATACACATAAAATTCATTAAAAATATATTATGCAAGAAAAATTCATTTTTAGCATTATTATCAACGTTTCACAAGTATATATAGCGATATAACCACTGCACTTTAATAAAGATTATTAAATTTTATTATTGTCTTTCTAAGAGGAAATATTCTAGATCATCGTCAAAATATTTTATGCTTTGATGACAAAGTAATTGAATTTGAATATATATTGAAAAGTTTTGAATAATTTAACATCGTTAAATAAAAAGAATTATCAAATTATAATGTGAAAATAACCAACTAAATAAAATTTTAATATCTTTTTAATCCACTTATAATTTCACTGCAATTATTAAATGCAGATACCCCTCCACACACACATTTTTACACATATATTTGGTACCTGTACAAAAGTAAAAAACCATTCAATAAAATTTAGTATTCATCTCTTCTTATATACTCGTTCTGCATGTAGATGTTTTCATCTCATTGTTTAATATGTTTATTTTGTATATATTTTCTAGTATTGCCTTCAATGTAAAAATGCAAATGCATAATTAATTACACATATGTTACGAAACTTAGTAAGAAGACAAACATAAGCCGACAAAATAAATGGTAAAATGGTTGGCAATTATTTACTACCCGTCTTAATATTTGATATAATCTCTGCATCCTTACAAATTAATTTAATCCAATAATTTTGTTTCTTTTTCTGGTTAAACTAATCCAGTAATTTTAAGATCAGAATTGCTTACATTTAATCAATCTCTGAAATCTATATAAGTAAAAATGAATGTTTGTTTGTATGTCTCTTATGCCTTCCTAAACCGTTCATCCGATTGCGATGAAACTTGATCAGCTTATTGTTTACACCTACTGGGTGGTTATAGGGATAGTACAATTATCTAATTTTTTTAATGAATCTCAACCACATCTATTTATTAAGGATTAATCTCCAAATAGCTCGTCGAGGAGCCACAATAGATTCTGTAGAAATGCTAAATCCAAGTGACAGGTTAATACTTATGGCTAGATGACACAAATATCATGCAAGTAATTCTCTGAGGTAACAACTTTATAAGAGATTATGCGAGAAATTTTTGGAGACACTGATTCTGGGGGTTTTAAATTTCAATTAAATATTAGCGTTTTTTGAAGTAACTACCAAAACTATTGTAGTACAAATAATTTTGCGCCATCTTAATTTTCAAAATTTATCCTTTCAACTATATTAACGATTTTATGGTATAAATATATTTTCTATGTTTGATTAATTTTAAAAGAAAATATTTTAATTACTTTTTCTAAAATTAAATTTGAGAATTCTGAACGAATATTAAACGAATCACGAGATACAACAAACAATTTCTTTCATTGCCATTCTGAAAGAACACCAAGTTTTATAATGTTAAAAGAATACACAAATCTAATATATAAAATAAATATTTGTTTCTTCGTATTTTATATACTGCTCATCCTATTTCGATAAAACATTGCAACATTATTGATTGATTGTGGCAGCGACGCGCAGGGTACCAGCTATTATTATATAAACAGGAATATGCATATAAATAGGAGTAAGCATTTTTTGAAATTTTTATTAAAAAGGAAGATACTTCGATGGTTATTTATGTTAAGTATCGTGAAGAGACTAACTGAAAACAAAGTTTTTAATGAATTTTTTTTAATTAATTTCGTTCAGAATTATTTAAAATGTTTTCAAGAGAATATTTAATCGCTTCCCTTAAGCATTTTTTGAAAAAAAAATTGAAAAAAAATCATCACATTTAAAAAAAAAAAATTTTTATTGAACACAAGGAAATGAAACGAAACGAAACAAAACTAAATATGCAGGTTTTAAGTTGGATTTTTAATTTTTTTATCTTTGTATTTTTATGTATTATGTATTTTTTTATGTAAGTAATATTTTTTATGTATGTTTAATTTTTTATGTATTGGGTTGTTCGGAAAGTCATTTCGTTTTTTTTTTTTTGTCAAAATGAAAAGAAATTTTCGTTTAATGAATAAATTATTTATTAAATTATAAAATTGCCATTCTGGTCTAATACCTTTTGGTAGTAACATGATTACACGCTCATAAAAGTTTTGGTCTTTGCTGTAAAAAAAACTGATCGAGGTGGTTTTTGGCCTCCTCATTTGAAGGAAAAATTTTGCAAATCAGTTCTGGTACTGATGTACTGTTAACACATCTTCTCCACACATATTGGCTAATTTATTTCTGGCTTGACAGCATTTTTAACTTTTATATAGCAAAAAAGAAAAAAATGACGAAAATGCTGTTTATTGCTCTCCATATTTAAAAAGGCACCATCCAAAAACTACTACGAAGAATCAGCTGCACTTTTTCACACTCAAGCCTTGCTATATCAGCTCTTAAAACATAAAATGATTTTGCGGTTTAAGTATGAAATTGGGTGCGAAAAATACAATTAAATCCTCTGTCGGGAAAAAACGAAATTACTTTCCGAACAACCTAATATAACGTTTTAATATTAGTTTACTATCACGAGTTATCTCGGTCAAATAAAATAAAAAGCTTGATATTTGACTTTGAATCGTACTGACAAATTCTGCTACAAATTTTCACGGTAAAATATTTAACTGCAATATACACGAACCCGAGATAACTCGGGACAGTCAAACAAGTAGTAAAAAAGTACTCTCTCTATTCCGAACTTGGTTGCTTATATCACTGAAAATTCCTTTCAATTCTATAATTTTTAAAGAAGGCACTCGGTTTAAAATTTGAACTATTTTAAATAAAAAAAAAAAGACTTTCATAAAACTTCAATGTTAAAAATAACGCCATTGAAGATTGAGAGCATCATTTTTAAATAGTCTTAAATTCCATTTACAAAATAAAACAGAAAACTACGTTGTGTTAATGAAAAAAATCATCTAAAAGAATGATTTTTTTTCGATGACTTAAAGTCATAATTTAACGTTAGACTTCCAGTAAAAAGTCGATTCAAGATTAGAGATCAGTCAAAATCAAATTAAGAAGGTCACTTGATGAAGTGTTTCAACGGTTATTAATTGATTTAAGCAACAATTTTAAACCACTAAATAGGGCATTTAGAAGGTTCGAATAAAATAAACGACTAAACGGTACATCGGAAGCCAATAGTCCTCACTTGCTACTATGCACCTCAAAAATTTGACATTATGTAGAAATCCATCCTAGATTTTGCCTTTTTCCCCTTAAAGGATAGTGTCAGTATCAACTGCATGAGGACTTTATGGACATAGTTTGCCAAATGGGCTTACCATTTAAGAACGTCTCTTTTTGATCACCAGAAAAGACTGTTAAAGCACACGAACCAATCAGTTGGGTATAAAATTAATCTGTGACTGGTCTTGTCCGAGAGGTTTAACATGGAAAGCAATAAGAGTTATTGATTTTGAAAGAACCGTAAGTATTTCATAATCTTTCAGAATATGTGAAAGACTTTCATTCTGTGAATTCAATTACATCGGAAGCAAATGCCAATTTCATCCTAAAAGAATGACATTATGAAACTACGCTTATCTTTAGCTGCTAAAGATTTAATGTATGGAGTGGTCGGCCCGTTCTTCGTACCTGACTCCCATCGAATATTTTTTGGGGACTCTTGGGAAATATCTTATCGTTCTGAGTCCCCCCCCCCTCAAAGTTCGTTGTCTCACTTTGAGCAGCTTTGCATTAGCAATGCTCTCTTCTGCCTTTTGATATCACGCTTTGTTGCTTGATACTGTTACTCAAGATAATCACTTTCTATATAAAAGATACTCTTTCTTGACCATCAAGTACATTCATTTTTTAATTCATACATTTACTATTTCATTATAAGCAGTTATAACTTTATAGATAATTGCTGCTTTAGTTCACTTTAATCCTTGCCTCGTTGCAATATTTGTTTTAGAAATTTTTTTGCTTCCATTAAGGGCGTTATATACAATATTTCTTTCACTTTATGGCATACTAGCCGCCTTTGGCGACCAGCTGGTTCGCCATGAGTAATGCGTTCTAAAATTTTCAATTAAATCATATATTCATTAGCCAAAATTTAAGAAATAGTTAAAGTTAAAAGATTCAGTTATTAGTAGTTAAAGAGTCGGTAAGTTTATTCGGAAAAACTTTTTGAGTTTAATGCTCTAATAATTTATCGATTATGCTTCCAAAATATTAAAAATGTTTTTTTCGGTGATATTGCCAAAATGTTAAATATGTATTTTAAAGAAAGCGAAAAAAGGAAAAAATTATTGAATTAATGATACAGATATTGCAAACGATTATAGAAATATGCCATTAAGTCGGGATTTCAATGCATATACTGTCTAAATTCAATCAGGTTTACTGTAAACAAAGATAATTTATGGAATTAATTATATAGATATTGCAAACAATCATAGAAACCTTTGCTTTGCATTCATTTTTTAAGAAAACATCACATTTTATGTTTCTTTTATTTTATCCGGTCACGTGCTAAAAGTTGCATATCTTTAGATTTGATTTGCGATGATAGTTTTTTTTTATTCGAACTTCCGGCATTCTTTTATTTTATCCAGTCACGTGATAAAAACATGGTTAAAATATATCTTTAAAAATTCGTTAAAAATAGAACCTTACGTCATAAATTAAAAAAACTGATACCGTTAGAAAGCTAATTTTTTATCTTTAAATTTATATAAAAATCATGCTTGTGCAATAATATTTTCGGAAGTTATAGCGGAAAAGCGTCGAAATTTCGCTTAAATTTTAATTAATTCAAATTGTAATTAAAAATTCGAAAAAAGGGCTCCGAGGTGCACATTCCCGATCTCCAAGGTATACATGTACAAAATTCGGTAGCTGTAGGTCCAATGGTCTGGCCTGTAGAGTGCCAACACACACACACACGCACACACACACACACACACACACACACACGCACACACACACACACACACACGCACACACATTGAGCTTTATTATAAGTATAGATTACCATAAAGATATTCAATAAAATAATTGTACATGTTGTAATGTATTTTATCATAAAAACGAGCATTACATTTTAATGATTATAGAAAGTAAAATTATAGACAATCATTTTCTTCAATCACATGTGAAAAAAGAAATGTCATGATATCTATTTCATAACAAAACTTGAATTGGATCATGTTTTCAACCCTAGACAACACATGTTGTGACTATAGCTTTCATTATCTTTATCAATCTATCTATATGTCTTCCTACGCTTGCCAATTTATCTAGATTCATCTGTTTTTAGTAATGCCTGCATTGACTCTCACTAAATACAATGATTTTAAAAACATTTTTTAAAAATTTTAATCTTGTTCATGTCCTAAATAATTTTTAGTTTCTATTCCAATTTTTAGTTTCGCTTCCGTAATTAGCTTCGTTTGGTTTCCTAAATTATTTTAATTTTGATTTGTTTCATAAATGTGTTTTATTTCATTTTCGCTTTTATTTTTGTTACTTACTTTTTGTAGTTTAATTATGAAATGTATTTTAATTTCGATTTTATTTTCATAATTTGTTTCGCTTCCAAAATAATTTTTAATT
The DNA here is from genome assembly GCA_026543055.1 of Argiope trifasciata. Lineage (NCBI taxonomy): Eukaryota > Metazoa > Arthropoda > Arachnida > Araneae > Araneidae > Argiope > Argiope trifasciata. The sequence goes on from JAPMOQ010019132.1 coordinate 2,342,715, forward strand.
TCGTTTTTCGAAATAATTAAATTTTTGATGATTTCTGAAAATTAGTTTTAACTATTTAATGTTTTTATTGTTGATTATGTAATATATATATATATATATACATTTTCTCAAGTTCCAAGCGAAGGGATAAAAATTCCTAATGATTACGACATTCTTTTAAAGGTACCTAAAATTCCCTTTTTTAAATCTTCATGTGTCAAAGAAGTCCCAATCAAAATCTAATAGAAAAACCATTGAAGGGAAAAATTACTATTTCTTTTACTCTTGCAACAACATGAAGACTGGTAGATTTCTTACGGCTTTTTCTCTGAACATAATACGCCTCCCATGGTGAAATAAATCTAAAGTAAAATTTCAAAAGTTCTATTTTTTGGGCTACGCACTGTTAAAATATGCACACATATATACCCAAAATATTGGAGAACTTGAATGTATAAAATATGATTAAATTACTGTATTATTACAAAATATTACAATATTTTATTATGTAATACAGATACTAATTTAAAATAATTATTTTATGCACATTCATACGAATTCTCAGTTCTCAAGGGCAAAAAAAAGTATAATCCTTCCTCCTACCTATCATTTTATATCAAAGGTGTCACCTTTTCGTAGATCCCTTTATATTCTTCTCTCAGAGTAAACAATAAAGTATTAAATCGGTATGACTGCTATAAGATTGTTTTTATAGTAAAAGTCCTAATATATTATTGAAAATATGCCCATCAAAATCATTCCGAATTTACAAAATGTCACTCTTTAAAATGGTTTTAGTATTTACTTTCAAAACAATCGAACGCATCGCTAAAAATACGAAGTAAAAAAAATTCATTTTAATGGCCATGCATATATATCCCGAGATAATCTTAACACTTTTAAAACAAAGTATACCTTTTTTCATACTTTATAAAACATAAACAATGCTGAAATGAAAAGATATAGAGCACTTTTATCCTTAAAAAATCTTACCAAAGTAATCTCTAATCATATTTGAAAAAGAAAAAATTCGGTACGATGCCATATCCATTCCAAAATCCCCCCTGAGCGAATGAGCCTTCCTTCCACTGATTGCTCGTACATCTATTAATTTTTAAATCGTATTGAATGCTTTCACCAAAATATCACATTATCTTCAGAAAGTAATGCAAAGTGCTTAATCTCTGCTCATAAAAAGCAACTCTATTTCTGAAATATAAAATATTCCTCCTAAACCCAAAGTTATCATATTAAACTTTACTTGCTAAGTACGACGGAGAGAGAGCGAAATGTTTCGAATTTAAAACAAAGCCCTTCCTATATTTGATGCCTCGCTGGTTATTTAGCTATCCTATTACCGATAATACCCATGAAAACGCATTTTTTATACATCTTTCCTTCATCGGGTTAAAGTACTTTGGAAATTCATTACAGAAGTAGCTTTCGAAGTAAGGATTATTCATTGACAGCGCCCTATTTCCATTTTATCGGTCTTATTTCAAAAGATGATGTTTCGGCATAAAAATGGAATTTTTCTCCCTGCACGTAATACGAAAGCACAGCGAACAAAAAGAGTAATGAAAAAAAAAACAAGTATTTGTTCCTTTTCTCGAGTAAAGCCATCGATTTCAATTGGAACTTTTCTCGGGAAAATAACGGGATATTGGAATTTGTAGTTCATTTGATTTTTTTTTTTTTCAGAATGAAAAGGGCGTCACTTTACCAATTTAGAAAGTATCCCTCCATCCATTTTTTTTTCTTTTTTTTTATGAATTTACTAAGCCTGAATCGCTGAAAAGAGTATTAGGAATATTTCTCTTCCTTCAATTTATTGTGGTGTGGCCAGAGGACAATACCTAAACATGGACGCATAATTAAAAATGGAGAGTCAGCTTATATTCAATGAAAAATAATTCCTTGGATGTTTTTGTTCCGTTCTTTCCACTTTAGATTACTTAGTTGATTGACCACTATTTTTTTTTTATTTTCTGAATTGATGGGTTTTATTCCCTATTGTAAATCGGCCTTTAAATACATTCGCTTAATAAAGTGCAGTTAATGTAAAAGAATTCTTAAAAGAAATTCTTGAAGCTCGTGTAACACATTTAAGAAAATAAATTACAGTAAACCTTTTGTTTATGATTTATTTAGAAAAATAAAGAAATTTTAGAGCAGTTAATTTTTGCTTTTCGTTATAAAAAGGGCGTCACATTGTCAATTTAGGAAATATCTCACAATCCATTTCTTCTTCTTTTTTTTACGAATTCCCTACGCCTGAATCCATGAAAAGAGTATAAGGAATATTTCTCTTGCTTCAATTTATTGTGGTGTGATCAGCGGACAATACCCACACATGGACGCATAATTAAAAATGGAGTCAGCTTACATCCAATGAAGAATAATTCCTTGTATATTTTTATTCCATTCCATCTAGTTAAGATTACCGAGACCCCTTTTTTATTTTCTGAATTAATGGGTTTTATTCCCTATTGTAAATATATTCTTTTAATGAAGCACAACTGTTATAAAAGAAATTTTTTTTAATGAATTTTCCCTTGTAGTACATTTAAGTAATCAAATTACAGTAAACCTTTTTTCAATGATTTATTTGGAAAAAATTGTGAATATTAGAGACTGTTGTGGGGTTATTTATTTCTTTTCGTAATGAATAAAGCATCAAACCAATTTAGAAAGTATTCTTTCCACACACAGAGAGAGATTTTCTTTCTGTTATTTTCTGTTTATTTATTTATTTTTATAGAATTTGTTAAATTTGATTTTCCGAAAAGAGTATTAGGAGCGTATCTTTCCCGCCAATTTATAGAGTTGTCACTGTTAAACAATACCAATTGACTTAGGATATCACTGAATGATCAGAATATTAAAAATATCCTACCATAATAAACACGCTAAAACTCGTCTGCTTTTAACGACAATATAAATTTCTGTGACATAAATCTATAAGCTACTGGAAAGTTGTCACTGTTAAACAATACCAATTGACTTAGGATATTACTGAATGATCAGAATATTAAAAATATTAAATATATAAACACGCTAAAACTCATCTGGCTTTGGCGACAACATAAATTTCTGTGACATGAATCTATAAACTGCTGAAAAGTTGGTGGAAACTGTAGTTGAGTCCTAAGGACCATCATCGGCCACGGTACAACCCTTCCCAAAGAAAGTACATCCCGTCATCGATGGGAGGAGCCAGATACCCCTCCCATTTCTTTACCCAGCAGGATGGTGAGATCCAACCACCATACAGGAAGCATCTTATTCTCATTTCGAGGTGTCCCCCGCTGGGGGGAGGCAAAAAAGGGAAATCAATCTCGATACTTAATTTCTTCTTATAGCAGCTCATTCAAAGGAATTGATAACTAATATTAAACGAGCAAGTGCAAAAAAACAATTAAATAGCGTTAATAGCTCTGAATTATAAATAAGAATATTCCACGAAGTGGGACATGTGAAATGCGCTGGGAATAGCTAAAAGTAGCTGAAGAAAAAATATAAAATATCGTTAGAATGAACATCCTAAAGGGAAATGGTAGCTTTTTTTGCAATATCTCAGAGTTTTCACCTTTCGCATTTATTACAATGACTGCTTTTAGTTCTGAAATTGCAGTGCTTGTTATTTACCATAAACATATTCTAAATATTTTTTATAGTTTTTTTATATCAATAATATCATATTGAACACTTAAAAATTCACATCAACTCTTTACTTCCATGTAAATATAAAACAGCGCATCGCTCTTTTTGAGATACTTTATATACTTTTAAAGCTCCTGAAAATCTTTTTGAATTACCTGTTCATACTTTCAATAAAAGCATTATATTTTCCGGCCCTGTAATGTATCTTACTTTTACGGATGAAACCCGGGATAGGAATCTATCCAAATTCAAAGCCATGATCATAAGTAATTCAGAATTCGAATGAAATATCCTGATTGATTTTCCAAGTCCCCATCCATGATCCGATCTTCTCTAATATTTCTTCGGAGATCAAGAAGATAAATATGGATGGGATTTAGTTTGACATTTAGATTGGGTTTGTGTACTATATTATCTTTTGAGCATATGAAAGTTGGCCATAATTCTTTCCACTTTTTATATATGTTGCATTTCAAATGCTGGAGATTTCACAGTTTCAAATAAATTTTTATATACTGTCATATTCTCAACTTGATACTGGTGTCGATGAAAGGAATTATATTTTGAGTTAGTAAATTTTGTTGAGATTATTTTGTAAAACCTATTAACGTCACCACATTGTTGGTTTTATTTTATAAGCTATTTCTAAAGCTTAGACCTCTAACAAAGTAATAGGCAAATAAAATTGATACAAATCATAATAATAATAACGATGATAAAATTTATACCTTTATATAAAGTGTTCTCTGTAATCTTGATGGTCAGCGTGACTACGATTAAATTGAACGGATTTTCAATGGACGGTATCCAACTTCTAAAACATTTCGGATAGGCATGCAATCCTTAAAGGAGAAATGTTTTATATGACTTAAAAAGTATATTTTACGTTGTTTGTGTCCATAAATTGACTGCTGAAAGCATTATAAAGTAGTCATATTTAATACAACATTTTTGTCATTCTAACATTTTATACAAAGTTCCTTATTGAACTAGTCCAAGCAAACCGACTTTTGAATATTTTAATATCGTTATTTTAAACCAATCAGCAGGTTAAAATCGACATAGTAATGATATTCAGAACTTAAAAACTTGGTCAGTTTTCATGGCAAAAGGGCGGAAATTTTTTGTTCAAAGGTTTAATAAAAATTGTCATTATATAATATATCCAACAAAATTCTCAACTTATTCCTGGCGCTGAAGACAGCTGGATCTGAAATTTGTCTATGAAACAGTTCACTGCCAATATGAAGTAGTTTTTCTAACATTTTATGGCAGCTTTATATATATATATATATATATATAATTTTAAGATCCTTACGTATTCTTTTTGACTTACGTATCACAGAAGGCTCATTAATGCATCATTTGTTTATTTTTAAAAAATTAGAACTTGTTAAAATCAAATGTAGAGTCCCCAATTAGAGATCCGTATACCATAAATGTTTTTAATAACTGTTTATAAAGAAGAATCTTGACTTTTATTTTTGGACTACTACATAGAGTAATAAAGATGATGTGTTAAATGTAATAATATTTTTGGAGATTCTTTTTAAATAACTATTGAAATATCATTATAAATTTAGAATTAACCTCAAGTGATATTTCCCAGGGAATGGATAGACCAAATATTTGAAATTGAGCTAAAGTGAACCTTATAATTCTTTTAGTGAAAACGAAACATCTATTACCATTAATACCATATATTACCATGTATTACCATATATACCATTAATTACCATAATCTATTACTTCGAAATAACCTCAAGAGTTGCTTTAAAGGGAATGGATAGACCAAATTTTTGAAATTGAGCTAAAGTGAACCTTACAATTCTTTTAGCGAAAACGAAATATCTATTCCCATTTCGTAGGGTCAGCACTTATTTTTGAATCAACGAACCAGACTGTCAACTCTATATTTTTAATAACAATTTCTGAAATGTTGCGGAGTGTGAGAATGATGGTATCTAAAAATCATTCAAATGAATCGATTCATCTGTCAACAGATTTTTTCTCTTATATTTTTTCATATAAGGGTTATGTAAACGATCAAGTATATTAGAGATGTGCTACTTTATAGGCATTAATTATCTGACATTTTACTTTTAAAATGAAATATATTTGAGCTGTCTTGTACTACACAACAGTCTTTAACAGCCTGTAGAGTACAAACATCTAATGGCGTCCTTTAAGAGCGTATCCTATTGTTTGAATGTGTACCTCACTACCAAGATATATTATACCGAAATTCATTAAATTTAACTGTCAACTCTATATTTTTAATAACCATTTCTGAAATTTTGAGGAGTGTGAGAATGATGGTATCTAAAAATCCTTGAAATGAATCGAGTATTGCTGTCATCACATTTTTTCTCTCATATTTTTTCATATCAGGGTTATGTAAGATCAAATATATTAGATATGTGCTACTTTATAGGCGTTAATTATCTGACCTTTTAGTTATAAAATGAAATATATTTGAGCTGTCTTGTACTACACTACAGTCTTTAACAGCCTTTAGAGGGCTGCGGTAGCCTGGTTGGTAGAGCGTCAGTCTCGTAACCGAAAAGTCGCGTATTCTGTCCTCGTCTATTCCAAAGACCGCCGTGTTGGCTAATGGCAGTTGGGGCAAGTTCAATAGGTCGTAACTGCAAAGTCCTCCAAGTTCCCATAACAAAACGATACCTCTGGAGGTACTGAATCAGGGATGAGTTGGTCTCTGATTTGGATCTAAATTCTGACTCGCTGATGGATGAATGAGTGTATGAATGAAATCGACCACCCCCTAAAAAGGGTTGTGCCGTGTGTGTGTTCTAGCAAAGTCGTCCTTTTACCTTAACTGTGCTCGTTAACAATGAATTAATCTGCCTTAATCGAAACAGCTCTGCTAATTCGGCTTGGTTTGACCAAGTGGTATTACAACAGCCTTTAGAGTACAAGATATCTAAAGGAAGACCTTTCAGAGCGTATCATATTGTTTGAATGTGTAACTCACTACCAAGATATGTCATACCGAAATTCATTAAATTTAATTGTTTTATTGTAAGTTACTAAAGGCATTTTGTTTGTATATATTCCTTAGTTTTAAATTAATCTAAAATGTGTGTAAGTCTATCCTGTATATGAAAGCTTTTTTTTATATTTCCCAATGAAGAAATATTGCTCTTGTTTGGTTTATTTGTTAACACTTTAAAATGCCCACATTGAATGAATGAAATGCAAGTATTTTGATTTTCTATTTTAGAGTGACAGTGATGAAGTTTTCCTTTCTCTAGTTAAAAACCTTCTGAGTCTGCTTGGAGCACTGAAATATGAAAATACCATTTAATTCACATTTTTTGTTTATTTCGAATTTTACAATTTTATAGTAGTAATTATTCGTTATCAATAGATTTTCATAACGAGCGTTTAATCCTTACATTGTTATATAATTAAGTATAATAAATTATTTTATACTAACAAGTACTAAATACATATTGACATAAAACAGAAGAAATAGATTATAATTAAAACATTCCTTTATAATTACTAATTATTTTAAAGTGAATTAGAGAAACAAATTTTTGATTCAGATCCAGTGAGATTACTATCAATAATAAACAAAAACAGATGAATTCTCTTAATCTACTTAACTATTAAGAATCTTGTGAAATAATACAAATCCGCTTTTCCCTCTTTAACTATATTTTCTTAAAATTTTTACTGTGATATTTAAATATAAAATGCAAAACTTGAAATTAATTTCTTAAGTGCTTAAAGATTAAGAAGTTTATTAAAAGGAGACGAAATCTCATTTTAAGCATCTTATAAATTATTTTTTCTAATCTTTCTAATTAATTATTTTTAATAATACGAGACAAAGCAAAAATGCAGGTTTTAATTATACTATTATAAACAAAGAAACTTCTCGTTAAAGAATCAGGTAAATTTTAATAGCATTATTTTTTTTAAATTTAGTTGCTAAAAAGAGGGCAGTCACTTAAAAATTAATTAACTAAAGCTTTTGAATAATAGTTTATTCCAGATTTGTATAGTGAAAATAGTTTAAATTACAGTTAGTAAGATTAGAAATAATTTATTTATTTATTATGATATTTTTACTCTTATTATATAGGTAGAAATATTCCAATAATGTTAAAGGAATCAATTATCTTTGGATAATTTCTAGCCGTGTATTACAGTCAAATTTATGTTGAAATTTTAATAGTTAGAAACGGCTAGGAACAATCATCTTTCAAAAACAGCATAACAAAATCTCCTTCAGGAAAATTATAGTTTTTTTTAACGTAATTAGATTCTGATTGCTCCCACAGCATAAGAAACGAGACTCTCTGTTCAATCTGCTGTCTATCAGAAAATGTATATTTCAAAATTTGAATAGATAATTTCGAAATTTAAAAATTTTCGAAATAATTACTTCATAATAAATTTGTAGGGAGAAAATTGAATTTTAAGTTGCATTTAAAAATTCAATTTAGCGGAGTGAAGTAAAAATAGCTAAAAAAATTATAACCAAATTTTAATGCAGTTCATATAACAAATTTAAACTGGAAAATTTTTTGAGTTTATTTTCTATTAACTTCGTGATTTCAATTTCACTATTAATTAAATTTCTCTTACACTTGAATAGAGTTAGAAGTTACCTTAATTTAAAATAACATTTTAAGAAAATTAAATCCGTAGAAAAAAGGAATATGTGCTTTTTTTATCCTTATAACTTGTAATGTCACCTGTTATAATTAAAAATATTTTCAATTGTGTTGATAGGTAAAGTTTATTTCATTTTTATGTCTTTGCGATTCAGGTAGTTTTGTTCATAGTTAGCTATCTGTAGTTTTTGTAATGAAAAATTATAATCCAAATGGGTAACATTTTTACTTTCTTATATACGAAGAATACTGAGAAAGTATTATAATCGCCAAAAAAATTTTAACTCGAGTTTTTTGATGAATTTCCCCTTTTTAGAATTCCTTGAGACTGAAAAATAAATTTTTGAAATTGCATTTCTCTTCCCTTGTATCTGTCACAGAACACGATAACTTTACAACGTTTTAGAACTATATGGATGCAATTTGGTAAACAGCCTTTTCTCCAAATTTGAAGATTTCTTTAAAATTTTGAACGAACTCCATTCAGAGGAAATGAACCTGTCCAGCTGTCCGAATAAAATTTTACACAAAAATAATTAGATACATTTTAGAACACCTATATACCTTCTAACATTTAGGTATGTATCAAATTTGAAACGAAATCCATCAAGGATATTGACCATATGTCCCTCTGCACTTACACAAGAATATTACGTGATACATTAGAAACACAGTAGTTTAAGTATATGAAATTTGATATGTGATTTTGTGACTATAATTACAGTTCAATGTCAAATTTCGGCTTTAATCAAATTTTGGCTTTAATTTTTGGGAAAAAGGTATCCAAAGTACTTATCAGGTTTCCTGATACTTATATAGAAGCAGCCTCCCAGCGATTAATCGTTAAGGATTTTGCATTAATGGACTTTTTCATAACTATTGTTCGCCAGTAACATGCGATTTAATAAAAAGGGACACTACACGCTATAAAGACTCCTACACAGCAATATTTTCTAAAGAATATGAAAGAAAGTTTCGAAATAATCCCTTCCCCATTGGTTATTTTATAGTATATCTGTATCACCTACCTAAAATCAAAGAAGACCATTATTCAAAGTACTTATTAGGTTTCCTGATACTTGTATGTTAGCAGTCTCCCATCGTTTAACCGTCAAAGATTTTGCACTAATAGACTCTTTTGTAAATATTGTTCGCCAATAACGTGCGATTTATTAAAAAGGGAATACTTCTACACAATGATATTGTTACGGATCCGTCGGGTTCTCTTTTCACCTCGTACAGTGGGTGTGTATGGTGTTAGATATGACGATGAACACACACACAATGATCAGTCCTTCAGTAGATGACACACCACAGACGTTTATTTACAGGACAAATATAGGACAGCACAAAGACGACAAATATTGACAGCACAACTATGTACACTTGATAACTACAAACAGTCGAGATGAACACACAGGACAGCAGACTGCAGATAGTAGTCCACAGGCAGAAATTCCGTAGTGATAATGTCCACAGCTCACAAAGCGGCCAGACAGGATTCAGCAGGAGAGGGAATCTTTAAGGGATTCTTTTCTACTCTCAGGTAGGTCTCTCCGGAACAGGTTGAAATTATTTCTCAGTCTCTTCTTGCCTTTACTGCCGACTCACTACTTCGCACAACGTGCTACGACACAGGCTTCGTCAGAATACGCCACTTAGTAGTCCACAGTCCTCCGTTCAGGACTCCTCAGTTCAAGACCTCTATATCTCTATTTCTTCTCGATTAATTCCGCCGCGTTACTTGTCTTCTTCGTTGAACACCAAGCCGTTCAGCTTCAGCTTCTCTCTTGATTCTTCTTCAGGTCTTCTTTCCTTTTTCTCCGCTGCTCAGCTTCGACTTTACTCACACCGCAGCCGCCTGCTTTATATAGTGATGGAAGCTGGGGCTAAACATCGTCTGGACCAATCAGGAGCATTCTGGATGTATCTCGGCTCCTTGTGGACGGATCGGGAAAATTCTCGATGTTTCGGGTACTTTCCATTCTGTCGCCAACGTCGCCACATTCATTGCCAAGTCGCCAAACGATCGCCAAGTTTATCGCCAAGACCCGGGACCTCTGACGTTACACCCATTCATTATTCAATACATATTACTGTAAAACGCTCTTCCTTACGATGACAGTATCAGAGTGGGAAAGCAAAAATACACGTTCGTAACAATATTTTATAAAGAGTATGAGAGAAAGTTTCGGAATAATCCTTTCCCTTTGCTTATTTTATAGAATATCTTTATCACCTACCTAAAATCAAAGAGACTGCGGTTGTCTGGTGGTAAAGTGCCTATTTCGGTTGTAGAGTATTCTATTCTGGAAACTAGATTTTGCTGAAAATCCACATTGGAAAATGAGCCTGGTGTTCGCTAAATCTGCTGAGAGCAGATATCCCTGAATCAGTATCCTGGTGAGAAATGAATGCTATGAACAAAGCTCAGACATCCTTCTCGTTATAACTGAGGCTCAAAATTACGTCATCTCAATAATAATACTCTTGTTTCTCCTTGTTTTTAAGATAAATTAAAAAAATTAAAATCAATGAATTATGATGAAATTCAAAAGTATCCATTTTAAAAGAAATAAGAAATTGTGCTAGTATTTGATGACACGTGGTAAATCAGAGAAATTTTAATAATTCCTTCATATGATTTACTATATTATCATAGTCTGTATGATATTCACTGAGCATATTTTCTCTGTTCATTTATTTACGATTTTTCTCAAATTTATCTGGATAGCTGAATCATCAGTAATCTCAACTTATAGCCATATTTTCCATTAGGAATAAATTAAAATTATTAGAAACAAGAAGAATGTATGTAAATATTTGCTATACTATTTGTACCATCTTAAAAATAAAATATTTGCTATACTATTTGTACCATTTTAAAAATCAATAAGTATGCATGTACTAGTGTGTAACACTATATTAACAGAAACAATTATTTTCTTCTCAGGTGTTTAGTTGCTCCTCATGTTAGCTAAATATAGAAATGTAGATTTTTAAAGTAGTTTCCATAGAAAACTCTTTGTTGAATATTGAACTTAGAATGCTCTATACCCAAAGAGCCATATGATGGATCTAATTCCGATTGATCTAACCAATTGCATAGTTAAAGCATTTATAATAAAAGAGAAAAGTGTTATATTTCCGAACAAAGGTGTTATATTTATTTAAGAACATTTAGAGAAGACTTGTTACTAATAGTATACGTGACTAATAGGATCATTCCCGAAAGTCATTAGGGAAACAATGAGCCACATTCTGTTTCGTTGGGAAGAATACCAGGAAAAGCTCTCCAAGCCACCCAGACAGTAACGAATAATTAATTCATAAAGCCCAGATCAGTCTGCGAATTATTAAATCAAGCTAGATAAGAAATCAGGTAAAATATAGAACCCTTAATCTTTTTATCTGTACATGTTCATCAGTTATATCATCAGACGCAATTAAAATTTTTAATGCAAAAGGACGTTTGTGGATTAAAAATAGTATGCCTAGTGTTACTCAAAATGAAAGTTTTTGAAATTAAAATATTTTTAATCCAATTCATTGAAATTTATAGAGAAATTATACTTTTTCATTTTTATATATTTTATGAACGCTGGATAATTTCAAACGTTCATTCAATGCAAATTATGGATAATTATGGATGCGTTAATTCAATACCAGATTCAATACAAGCTATGGATATAATTTCGCTTCATTATGTCCATAACTTGTATTGAATTAGCATAGCATTTCTTATAGAAAAACTCCCGATTACTAAAAGCAGCAGGAACAAAAAGAAAACATATCTTCTATAATACTTGACTATTTTCATGAAACAACACGAATGCTCCATTTGTATTAAAGGAAATAATTAAATTTCCTTCATAGTGTCTGTTGAGTTGTTCAGTCAATTTCAAAGGTTTATGTTCTTGTTTGGAGAATGTTTCATCAGAAATTACCACTTTTTGAAGCAAGAGACTTTGCTACTCAAACGTTAATTTAAAAAAGACAATGAGGAAATGGCAGTACTTAATTAAATGGACAAGAAAAGAGAAACAAAAATTAAATAAAACTTGTAAAAAACTTCCATATATCAAGATAGATTATAATTTTGCTTAATGTTATTAGATGCAAAGCTTCTGAAAGGTGTAAGAAATAAGAGACCACATATAATCTGTTATCGTCCAGAAAATAAAAGGTTCCAAATCGGCAGAGTACTTTATCAATAAGTAAGCTACCTATTTTTTTCAAAAAAAAGCAAATTGCAAGGTTTGCTGAAAGATTCATTGGAGCACATCACACAATCAATGTAAAAATAACTATAAAAATTTCAGCAAATTTTTAATGTATTTCATAATACAAGTTTAACACATGAGACAATTTTTTGCGTGTCTTCTCAATTCCCTAACGGTTTATCTGGTGATTCCTACTTCACGCTTAATTAAATTTCTCTATAACTCAAATCGAATCAGCAGTAATCTCAATCTAAAACTAATTGGCGGAGAAAGCGATGGAAGGGAAATGGAAACAAAAGCTTCTAACGAATTTATTTTATCTTATTTCTCTCTCGGATACAGAATTTGTTGAAAAGAATCCTTTGTAATCGGATTCAAACGCGAAAAGCATAAAAAACCGCCCTCTTTGAGACCAATTTGCTGCATTTTAATGACTCTGATCGGCAATCAATTTCTGGAAGAAGAGGAAAAAAATTCTGGAAAGACTTTGATCCTCAAGAAAAACAACACTTTTGAATTTTTTAAAGTTGCTATTGTTAGGGAAGCTTGTAGTTTTTCGACCAGACTTGGAAACTGAAACCCGTATCTGTGCTTTGAAGTTTGGGGGACAATGCCTCTATGACGTAGGTTATTTAATGTATGTTAGGTACGTATGCCGCATTTTTATTAAACGGATTTGGGCTTTTTTTAACTTAAAGAATCAGAAATACACCTTGGTAAAGCGTATATTGAGAGAATCAATTAAGAATTGTAAGAGCAGAATAAATTAAGCTCGTAAGATTTATTTATTTTTAAATCTGTCAAGTAAATAAAATCAAAACTAGCTAACTATAATACTTAAAAAAGTTCAAGGATTGCTGAGAAATGGCTATACACAACCGCCAATTATTTATTAAACAAAGTTTCTCTTTCATTTTCGAACCATTGTAGCCTTCTGGTATTCTGATGATAATTAGGTGTATGCCAAATGCGCCGTTACATTGGTAAAAAGCTCATGATTAAAATTAAAAATAGAATTTAAATAGCTATCAAAGGATTGGCTAATACTCCCTTCATGTGCATGTGTACTAGATGCAAAAGAATCTGAAGGCAGCCAAAAAAAATAATCTGGAACTAAAAATAAAGGGTTAGGCATAAAACGGAAAAAAGAAAGTGTAAATGGCTCAAGCAGAATATCCTACATAATGTTCCACAGTAAAAGTATCATTGAAACATAATTTGTAAATAATAAAATTTATCGAAAATAGGCAGCTTAATTTTAGAAACAGGAAAATAGCAATAAAATAAAATAAAAAAATAGAACAAAGAGAAAAAATATAAATAAATAAAAGAGAAAATAAAAAATAAACAAGAAAAAATAAATATACACATTGGCTCAGTCTAAGTTAGAGTCCGTGATCAAGAACAAAAGTCTAGATAAAGTTCTTTTTTCATTTTTCTTTTCTTATAGTCATTAGACACTATCCACTTTTATCAGTGCTTGACTTTTTATGTACATACATTGAAGGGCTCAAACAATGGTAAAGTCCCATTTAAAGTCCCATAAAAAAGTATTAATACTTAAAGTATTAAGATGAATGCGAAATTTCTTTACCACAAAGTATGTCCAAAAAAAAAAAGAGTCAGTTATTAACTCCGTTATATTCTAAAAACCCTGTTCTAATATGTTCTAACAATTCCATTACAGTAAGATTTGACGTAGAGGATTTATTCCTCGAATTCCCCCGGTAGGCAATCAGTTCATTTCCTTTTGTGCAGTCTAGTCTCTTATTTTTACGGTTGCGGATTTTTATCGTGTAGCATATAGTATCAATTCATTTTGTTTGAAAAATATTTGATTATATTTGCAAACTTTAAATTTAAACAGTGTTTTTAATAATTACGCAATCAGAGGGTTAATGCACATCATATTCGAGAAAACTGTGATATTTTGTTGGAATGAGGTTTCAAACCAGCGAACCACTTTAATCTGTTATGTGTATTAAATTAGAGCAAGCTGATTCCGATACGTGAACTAGTGGGAAGGGTTTGCTAGACTTTCTTGTAATTCCTTTAACAAATGTATTTTTGTATTATTAGCCCTCTGACTGCTCATCCTGCGACTTCCACGAGCAATTCAAATGTAGTGAAATCTGCTTACGCCGCTATTTCAGAGGGCGGTTTTTTTTCCCTCCCTTTATTGAGGAGTGCATCCTGTTTTTTCCCCGTTTAACCATTGAGATAAATTATATGCAGTATTAGATATTTAGTTTACGTTTTGGCCAACAGATGTCGTTAGTTGTACATTAAATTATGATATTTGTATGCGCGTGGTATTACCGCTAAAACTTCCCTTTTTGCCGCTTTTTTCTTACAGAAATAGCGGCGAAAAAACATTCAGCGATTGACAGAGAGTGTATTCCTGGTGACTTATCAGATTCTGAAAGCGATTTTAGTTTTAATAGTGAAAGTAATAAATATTTTTTGAACTGCTCCTCAAATAAGGATGACTCTTACCATGATTCAATAAATTTGCAAAGCGTTAGGCAGTAGTGCAAACTTGATATGAAGAATATTCCTCTTCTTCCTCATTAAATTTTATACACTTTTCTTTTTTATACTATGCAATAACTAAAAATTAACTGTAATTAAACTGAAATTTATTTTTTTAAAAATTTGGTGATAACATCTGGAATTGGTTATTCTGGAAATTTAGTTTCTCATGATAAAAATCTATTAAAAATTTTTCTACAAAGAAAAAAATGAATTTTCCAGTTCTCCAATATGTATAGTCTTAAAATATAGAGAAAAAATTTAAGCGATTTCGGTTCACAAATTAAGCAATCGGGAGGTTATTTGAATGCCACTTGCGAATAATAGTTACAAAAGACTTTATTAGATTGAGATTGTTTTAGATTTCTCTTTGGAGAAGAATCATTAACAGAAACCAGAAAATAAAATTTAAACTGTGAAGCCTTTTGTTCAACTGTTTGAAATAAAAATTAGACATAGAACTGCAAATGTATTCAGAAAATCATATCAACAATTTCATATATTTAAATCAATCTGTGTTAGAGTTACCGCGTTTACATGCTTTGAAAAAACCTACCAAGAGACCGTCACCCTTGAATGGATTTAACTCCGAATTTGATACATAATTACACTTTAGATTATGACTCTGCGTACCATATTTTATTCGTTTAGCTCTCTTCATTCTGTAATTATTTGGTTTACTTATATTCGGACAGCTATATAGACAGACATCCTTTGAACGGATTTTGTTAAGAATTGGATAGAAATGTACAAAGTTTGATATACAGCCCAAATACCACATTTCATTCGCCTAATTCAAAGCATTTTTTAGTTATCTTTTTCAGACACAAATAGACAGACATATTTCTAAAAATGCGTTTTTCGGTCTCAAAGAAGTCTGAAATTCAAAAATTCGTCAAGACCTCGAGTTCGAACTTTTTGATCATTAGAATATTTCTCTTGGTAAGTTTCGTATACGATCAAGTTCAAATATATTTATGAAATGTATGCATTGGTCATTCTCAGATTCGAAAATTTTCTGTGCCTTTACGCATGCGTCAGGATGGGTTTATTTCATCAAGAAAGGAGTGAGAAGAAAGAGTAAAGTAGGAGGAGTACATTTAGAAATAGGAAGAACTCGGATTTGCGGAAATAAAATGGGTAATAACCGCTCAACTTTCTGGGTACCAGCCCTTAACACAGTGAAATCGTCGAAAACTGCTAGTATCAGGATTCTAAAGCGAAATTGTTCATAACCGTTCACTTTTTTTAAGGAAATAAAGCTTCCTTCTTTCTCTGCGTTGTTATGAATAGATACTAAACTCAACTTTGAATCCAAAGACTCGCAGGTAAGATACCTAATATCAAAGTATATTAGCATTTAGTATATAATAATGTCTCTTTATTCATAACTTCCAGTTATAAGGATTTTTTTAGAATAAGTTAGAGGTAGTTCGTTATCAGTTTTTATTTTAATTTATCTCATCAATAAAATTTAATATAAGTTCAGTTCAAAAAACAAAAAATGTTATGTTTGGGCTCGTGGCACACACTGCGTTTTTTTCTTCAGTCAATATTTTACCCAGAACACTCCCAGAAATCAAATGCTTACACAAACGGCGCTTAAATTCCGACTCCGTCGTAAGAGTCAACATAATTTCATCAACAAATAAATTACTTTAACCGTGTTATTTAAACTAAGTACTGCTTAAGGGTATTTTGAAATGAATAGAGTACAAGTTCTATCATTATTGTCATCTTGTCGTTGAATGAGGAGGAAAAGGGGGAAAATTGACTCATTTCGATTTATTCAATTAATACGAAAAAAGGATTTGGGATCTTGCATCTGATTATCTGAAAGCGCTAGTGACAGCGGGCGTCTGCACAGTGTCCGATCAAAGGCGGATGGACCGAATCTTTATTTGTCCGCCTAGTGTGTAAGCTCTAGTATAATTCAATACACTACTGTTGTTATGTCGGCATCGGTGAAATAAGCGATCAGAAAAAAGCGCTGTGTGTGCAACCAGCCTTAGTGAAACTGCTGCACGCAATCGTCGATTATTCAGCACGCAATTATTGTCTCTTGATCTTTCAACTTTGATTTCCTGTATTAAAATCAGTTTCAATTCATAGAGGTGTGAGCTCCACCAAATGATTACGCTGATTCTAGCATAGCTGTTCTCTTGTGTTCTATCTGTGAATGAGCCCCCCCCCCCCCAATAAGGGGTTGTGAAAGCAATGGGTTTTTCCCTAGAAATAGTATCAATCAATATCAGTAACATTATCATTCTTGTATTTCTTAAATCTTATTGAGACAATATTTATCTTATTTCAGTGACGTATTTTCTTGGTAAAAGGGTCATGGCTAGCTTGAATGACATTTAATTATGTAAGTCAAAAATGTAGTGTCTGATTTAATTACATCGAGCAAAAGTGTAGTATATATGTGTGTGTCCAAACTCATCAATCTCATTATTTATTACGTTGTCTTTAACTCGTTCTTAGAGACTGCATCTTGGATTAGGGGTAGTGTGTCTTCTCACTGATCTGGGAATCGAGTCCTTATTCGAGCTTGGTTTTTCTTCTCTTGTGTTCTATCCGTGAGATATGTGAATGAGCCCCTAAAAAGGGGTTGTGCAAACGAATGTGTGTCATTTTCATTTGAGCTAGGAGTCAGATTTCTTCCTTCGGGTGCTCAGGGGTCTTTAACCCTCAGAATCTACTGCATCATCTTTCCTTGTTAACATGGGCACGACATCATCGTCATCATCTGTGACTTTGACTTTCAATGTTAAAGTCAGCTTCACTGCATAGAAGTGTGAGTTCGTGAAGTAGTTCCACCAATGATTACGCATGTATGTGCATGAACCTGTTAGATGGCCGGCCATATTATGGCATTTTATGTAGTCTATTCGGCTGTCATCTTATATGGAAGAAACGGGCAAATGCCTGGAAAGACTTTAATCTAGAAGAACAACACTTTTGAAATTCTGAAAGTTGTTTTTGAAGATTGTAGAGGAAAATGGTTTTCGATCAAAATTACAAACTCTAGCCCATTTAGACGCTCTGAAGTAGGGGACAACACATTGGTTGCTTAATGTATGACAGGTAAATGGACTATATTTTTATGAAACTAGTTTTTAAAATTAAAATATTACGAATATCAATTTTTATAGTATATTGTGAAAATCAATTAAGAATTTTCAGAGTGAAAGAATTTAGATTTTTCGAACTTCTTTCAGTCTCTAAATATAATAAAATTATAGCATTTTATTTAGTCGATTCGGCTGTAAACATCGAAGAAAAGGGTAAATGCCTGTAAAGACTTTAATTTAGAAGAAAAACATTTTGAAATTCTGAAAGTTGTTTTTGAAAATTGTTGAGAAAGATGGTATTCGACAAAAATTACAAACTATAGCAAACTTAGACTCTCTGAAGTAAGGGACAATGCATTGGTTGCTTAATGTATAATATGTAAGTAAACTATATTTTTATGAAATTATTATTTTTAAATTAAAGAATTACGAATGCCAAATTCTTTAAGAGCATATTGTGAGAATAAATTAAGAGTTTCCAGAGTTGAGGTTTTCTGGCTTCTGTTCAGTCTGTAAGTACAATAAAACCTGAAACTGGTTAGCTTCCACACGATCGGGGATTATTTACCATACTCTTGTTTATAATCCAAAATTACCTTTGGTAATCGATGCTAGAGGCAGCTTCGGTTTTGAGGTAATGCGGGAAAATGACCAAAAGGAAATTACCATTAAATAGATTTATTTTTAGTTCATAGCGTAACAAAGGCATACTATCAGAGAGTATAATGAAAGAGCATATTAGTTGTTGGTTGGTACTGAAGAAATATTGTTCCTTTGATTATTACAGTTTTCTATGCTCTCCAAAAATAAATTATTGCAATTGTCAAAGATTCCATGAATTCCGTTCCCTTATAATTATATAAATAAAATTTTACATTCCATAAATTTATTATCAGAATTGTCGGTATGCATTCTCTCATACATGCCCTCAAATTCCATTCATCCAAGTCAGCTTTCCATCGACCAATCTTCCAGCAAAAATTTCCTGAAATTCTAGCACCATCGAGGCGTGAGATCTAACCATCAATGACACATCCCACCAACGGATAGCTCTGAAACGCGTGTCAGTGATATGCCTTCAGAGAGGGACCACCTGGTAGCCAGCTGTTGGACACCTTTCCTTTGAAAAAGATGCCCCATCCCCACTTTGAAAAAGAGGGATGCTGATGCCTCATCCCCACAATGAACTTCAAGTGTGGTATAATGACCAGATGCGAACAGTCGAAGATACGGATATTCATCCTCTCGAAAGCGGGCGGCTTTTAACAATGGAAGGCCTTAACTGATGGTGGGGCAGCTGTCGGGAAATGCCGCTAATCGTGAAAGGGATAAAGGAACTTTACAACGATTATTGGTAAATCGAATTTTCCTTCTATTTCTGGAGACATTCCAGCCTGATGGAATATCATATTTTAAAGAGGGTATCGGGTATGATTTACCAAGATCAACTTTTTTGGGTCAATTGCATACCAATTGTTAATCTCATTTCCGTATCTTGACACGAATGATTTAAGAGGATAATATAACGTGAATCCCCTATCTACGACATCTGGCCATGGAAGAAAATGCCTGATTCTGAACCGAAATAGATTTGCGCATCTTCGAAAATTTGCATAAATTTAGTTAATATCTCTTTTCGTGAAGTATTTTATGCAACAAACACTGTTTAGCTACTTAAAGGAATGAATATAAGTGAAAGTTTCTTCAACTTGGCACTTTCATTCATCTAGAAATTGTCTAAGCAGACTTTCGGCTGATTGCTAAGAAACTGGAATCACGAAAAATGCAAATCTTGGTGTTGGGCATGTTAAATCCTACAAAGGTTTAATCTCTTGCCTTTCTATGTCGAGTCACACTCTTTATTCTGAAGAATGCGTCGGTTTATATTTTTGCTAGATAATGATTATAAAAATCATAAAATAGCAAAGTAAAAAGCCATATAATTGATATATAAAAATTACTAAAAAAGCCTTTAACTACTTTAACCTTTAAGAAACTAAAACCTTTAACTTCCAAAACATTAAAAAGAATCCATACACCCACATATGTATAATTATGCATCTTATTACTTTTTGGAGTGCAAAGGTTTAACAAAGGCAAAGACTCGTTTCTCTGATTATCAATCGCTGAAACGTGTTAATAAAATAAATAAATTGGCACTTCAAGATTTTGAAAAAAATATACTAAAGACGTGATTTCAAAAATTCAAATCTCTGGATGAAAAGAACGAAAAAAATCAACTTAAATTAACCTTTACAGAATTACTTAACTTTTTTACTTTTATAAATATTCCAATTGTTTCGGTTCAACTTTGAAGAATTTTTACAAACAATAAAATATTTAAAACTCATTTCTGGATCAAAATATGCTATCCTTGGCCCAAAAATTAATACGCTGCTAATTAGAAGGTTAATTGGATAAATTAACGAGTAATTGATTATAATTCGAGTCCTCTTTGCTATGTAAATTCAATTTGAAAGCCCGAGGCAGAAACAGTGTTTGAGGAAAATACTGCTAATTACTCCCATCTCCCCTCTCTCACTTCAATTACTTACTGACCCTTTTATGAGAAATAAAAATAATTGAATTCAGTGAGTTTCCCTTGCAGAAGAAAAAAAGAATAACAAAATTTGCGTATTTTGAAGAAGTATTTGTTCAAAACTTTCAAGGATTAACATAGCTTGAAACCAAACGAACTTAAAATGGAATGATATTACACTGATTATTTTAATTCAAAATTGTTTTCTTAATTACAGATTTAAAAAAAAAAATTTCAGTACAAAATTGCAAGAAAACAGAGATTGTTTGACCTCCTTTGCTGTAATTAATTTCTAATTATGAATGATTTCTTTTGTTTCCTAGGAAACTCAATATCTTTGTCTATAATTTAATTATTCTTTAAATATTTCTATCATTATTTAGTTAAGCATACAAAAATATAAATAACTAATTTTTAAAAGTTATTAAAACAAATTTTTAAAACGAATTATGAATTCTACAAAAAACAGTTCAGTTGCATTATTAACCCAATTCTTGTTATCAAGCAACAAAAGTAGCTTCGATTTCATACTTGTAGATGGATGATTGGCTCTCATCGTTAGACTTACCATATCGGCCTCCTGGCCTAGTGGTAGAATGTTTCCCGTTATCTGGCCGACTCGGGTTCGAGTCCTGATTCGGCAGGGTTTTTCCACCCCCTGTGCTCTATCTGTGAGATGCGTGAAATTCATTCATGCAAAAAAAAAAAGTTTGCACCAGTGAGTGTCATCTTCATATGAGCAAGAAGTCAGACTTCTTCACTCAAGTTCTCAGTTGCCTTTACCCTCAGAAACAATCACCCAAACTCGATTTAAATTGTCAACTTTGTCATTGGGCTTGTCTATGAGAAGTACTTTAAGTAACAATAACAGATTTACTATACACCAAGCCAGAATCCGTATAAAATTTGTTTTAATTCTGGAGCCCAGTTAATCCAAAGCCGATATTTTCCAAGGTTGTCTCAATTCATAAATATCAGAAGCTATCATTGTATTCTATATTAGTTACACAGAATAGAAATTTCATTTATAATTTACTTGGTTAGCTCTGATGATTCGAAGTGAGCAGTGTACTGTACCTTTTGCTTAACTTCTTTATTTACAAACTCCTTTTGTGGTGAGATGTTCATATTATACATGGCTGATTGCGGTGGGATTTGCTAAGCCTTACAAACTGAAACTGTTTTACAATATTTGTGGGGTGGCTGTTGGTCGGATAAAGGTTCAACGTTCTAATGACCCATTGAAAGACTTGACCGGAAGGGTAGGTAAAGGGATTGCCATAATTTTCAGATTGACACGTTTGGCGTTTGATCCATTAAGGTGGGTTCAGACGAGGCTTATTATTGTCCGCAATAGAAGTTCACGCCTACTTTTGGAAAATCACGTGACCACAACGGGACAATGGCAAATGATTGTCCCGTCGGGACAAACGTTGTCCGCGTTGTCTCAAGTGTTCACACGGGGACAATGCCGGGACAACAGTAGAGAGACAATGTTTGCGGACAATAAAAAGCCTCGTGTGAACCCACCTTTAGAGTGAACAGGCGGATACAATCAGAAAAGTGTTAACATTTGTGCCAATTAGTTTCACCCATCTGCAAGGCAGGGATATCATTTCTATGGAACACTGCAGTGCAAATCTTTCGCAACAAATTGGGATAATGCTTCTTTATGAACAAGCAGGAGTCTTTCCGAAGCTTTTCTTTCATACTCTCCAATAAAAATGCAATCCATCCTTCACCACCGGTATAAAAATTGAGTGATGTCGCGAATGCCTTGTCCATCAATGCCGAACAATAATTGTCTTGAATCTATCAGGCGAATATGTATCTTGGACGCCATTTTTCAGTTCGATTAAAACTAAAATTTGCTTGGGATGTATTGCTGCAATTGTAAGATCGCATATGGAATTTCATTGATTTAAGTCAATGTATGAATGAGTTATTGCTTGCATGCATGCATGCGAAAGATTTGATTCAAAATTTGATACGAATCTATGATTTAAATGCTAACTTTGTATCTCAAATTTTATCTATCTCTTTGAGTTTTGTAACTATCGAGGTTACTTCTGCTCGAACAGCCATCCAAACAAATTTCTTCTGGATTTATTTCTTTCAAAGTTTGATAAAAATCCACAAATTTGGTTTAAAGTTCAGACACTAAATTTCATTGAACCATGTCGTGTTCACACGCATAGACATTGTGCCAAGAATATGTTGTTTTTTCAAATTCAGGAAAATCTGAAGCTTGGAGGTTTGTCAAAATCTTGAATTCGAATTATTTGACCATTACAATACTTACTATATACTTCGCATGCTTGACAAAAAATGAAATTCCTGTATAATAAGAATGTTGTACGCAGTTGTTGAAGTGTTTGCTTTGAAATATTCTCAATGACCGAGTTTCGATATGACCAAGTTATTGTCCCCTTTGATTTTCATATCTTCCGGAAACTTCTAGGAAATCTGGAAAGATGTTAGAACTGAACAACGAATTGCAAATAAAACACATTTTCATCACCTGATCATCATAAGCGGCATTGGTCTACAACACAAAATGCAATATTTGGCATTTTGGCATAACATTGGTATCTCACCACTGATGGTAATTAGATTTTATGCAACCCAAAACACATGCCTTAGTTAAACCATTTCCACACTCTTTCATACTTTGAAATTATGGAATTTATTGACCAGAAACACAAATTTTTAAATTTTTGTTGCTGCCATAGGAATAGGAAATAAATCTTCAAATACATGCTTGAAATTGAAAATATCACAATTTTCAGCAGTTTTCCTCCGAAAACTTGTGTACAATTAATTTAATTTGCTCATTAGGCCTTTTGTTTCTATCTCCATCACAAATGACGGTTACAACAACATATACATTTGACGTAAAAATTTTAAAAAATTTTGTGATCATGAACAAAAGACGATTAGCATCATCAATAACATTTTGACAAATATATGTTCACATTATTCCAAAATAGGTTACCTCAAAATGCATGAAAAATTTTCTTACAATATAAAAAGTTGGTCTTAACAGATGCAGAGTTTTTAAATGACTGGTACGTGAAAAGTGTACAGAGGCCAACTACTAAAGCCATCGCTTGTTTATTGAAATGAACAAGCTTTAAATTTTTTAAGACGTGAAAAAGGGTACAAAAATTAATTTATTTATTATCTAGATTGTACATCATTTTTCTTATATATTAACCGCTTCCCTTAAAACCTTTTATAAAAAAATTTTTTAAAAAAATCGTCATTTTTTTTAAATTTTATTATTAAACACAAGGAAATTAAACAAAACAGAATATGTAAGTTTTAAATTGAATATTTAATTTTTTATGTATATAAAGGAATTTCCTTTTAATATTAGTTTATTATCCCGAGTTATCACCTGAGAATGAAATAAAGTTAAATATTAGTCCCTTCTATGACAGTCTTTGAATAAAGGGACAACACAAAGTAATACTTGACATTCTGTATAATAGTATCCAGTCTCTTTTCTTAAGGCTTTATCTCTGGAATCTCTTTTGAGGAAGCACATAGTACACTGTTTCGTTGAATTTTTTTTTTTTAGTAGCAGGAATCACTATTTTCATAATCACTGTCTGAAAAATCATCGATTTTACTGCCGATTTTACTTTTTTTCAACGCAATCATCCTTCTTTATACATTACTAATCCACAATCAGACGTAAACTATACAATAGGAAAAACACCTTACCTGTCCCGTCAAAAGAACAAGAAACTAACAAAACTTGGTAAACTGAAAATCAAAGCTGAACATTTCCTTTCTTTTCCTCCAGGGAAAATAAAACCGAGATGAAACAAATCGTACGGACAAATTATGCTTCGCCAGAGTTTTCTCGGGATAGTAATTAATTGCAATATATACGAACCCTAGATAATTCGAAATAATCAGGCAAGAGGTTAATGAAGAATTAATAAATGTCTATAATATTGTTTCTATTTTTAATATAAAAGAAAACATTCCGAAGAACTACAGTTATTACTTAACAATATATTTTCAAAAATTAGGTAGCTATAAAGGTTATTTAAAGTTATGGGTTGACAATAAATATTTTTGTTCCATTAGATTTCATGATCCGTTAATTTGCCAACTGGACTGACTCGCTAAATACTGAAATAAGTATGCTATTTCGGTGGAGTATTAAGTTTTCTAACTTATATAAATGCGTGCTGGTAAAAGTACATACTTACAACTTGGAGATCAAATTCGCGTGTACCAGTTTTGAAGCCTTAAGTAAAACCGTCTGGAAAGATAGGAAGAATACGCTTCAGTGGTAATTGCTGCACTGGCATTGGACTGGCTGCGTGAAAGCTTTGTTTTGTGGTACACGAATATGGATCTATGAAATCCAGAAATCCCTTAGAATGGCATTCTATCATCTCAAGTAACCTTTAGAGATGACACTTCTTTAGAAATCAATAAAATGTATGCGTTGATGAATTTTGAGATAGTGTTATAAATAAATTATAGTTTCTATTTCTGGGCAGTAACAGTGTAACCTTACACTGTTTTATATTTTTAATATGATTGTTTAATTTTAGCTATTTTTCCAGTTTTATTCAATTATATTTAACAACAATTGTTCATTTAAAATTTTAGCATAATTTTGATAAATAATATTGTTCTGATAGAAACATCGTATGTACTTTGTTTTAAAATAATCTACCAATTTTTTTCTTCAAAATGTGATAAATCCATTATTTTATCCGTAAAATATAATAGTCGACCGATAAATTTCAACAACATGTCATAATTAATTTATTATGTTATAATGCTTAGAGTGCAGACTCTATAAATCATTTTGAAAATATATTAAAATGTGGAAAAATTCGGCTTTTAAATTATTTAAAAGCACTTAAAAAGTAATTAATCACATTTATTACTTTAATTTTTCTTGGTCTAACTATATTTCATATTTCTTCTTTTTTCAATTTTCATCATGAAGCTTATAATAATAAAATTCTTACCTTTGGGTAAATTTTAATATTTAACAGCAATTTATAAGAATAGATGAAATTAAAATAACTACCCGTTTAACAATTTTCAATTTAGATTTATTTTTCTTGAGAACTTTGTAAAAAAAATATCTTCCGTTTGATTTCTTTTGAATTTATTAATTTTGATTGATGCTTTAATTAATTTTAATTAAATCCCTAATTAATCAAATTTATTAATTAGATTGTAAAAAGAAATGTTCACAATATTGGAAGCTCATCTTAGGGAATGATCTAAGGATAGGCAACGGCGATATTTAAAAAAAATCCTGACTAAATCAAAAAGGATAGTGATCAAGTCAAAATAACAAGCTAATAAAGCAATGGTATTTAAAATACCAAAGAAGAATCAATGTAATACATGCTTGACAAAACTATGTGAATAATTTTCACAGTTTTATCAAAAGATTAAAATATTTTAACTAATCCATTTCCATTAAAAATTTGAATTTTAAATTAATACCAAACCGTTTTGAACATTTTTTACATTTATTTAAACAAATTTAAGCTGCTGCAAATCAGTGTTTTCGTCATTTGATTGAAACTTATTGTATTTTATCTATTTATAGCGCATATACTAATTCAAGACTAGATTTATTATGCACGAAGATACGCTTTATTATACATGAAGATATACTTCATTGTGCTTATATAATAATACTTGATCTGAATGAAACTTGATGCATATTTGATGCGCACGATTGATGATAGAAAACCTTGTTAAGATGCTATAAAATTCAATTAAAGTAACTTCGGCTCTCTTAGAATCGTGTTCGGAATAATATAATCTATCAGCATCAGAAAATAGCTACATCATTATGAGGAAATGTACTTAGAATTTGTAATACAATATACATAGTATAAATTTGAGTGAGAATTAATAGGAAATGACCGGCTGCTTTACGATAATGAAATCTGTACAAAGGCTTCATCGAAGAAACGACTCTGTTTTTGGAAAGTATTATGCAAGATTCCATGTTATAGTTAATTAAACAGAATTATTTATCATATCTTGGGCGCGGTAAGCGGACGTCTTGGCATAGGAGTAGCGTGTCTTCCTTGTGATCTGGGTGTCCCGGGTTCGAGTCCCGGTTCGGGCATGATTGGTCTATCTGTGAGTAGTATGAGTTTTCCCTCGTGTAAAAAGGGGTTGTGCAAGCGAATGTGAAGCATGAACTAGCTAAGTCGTACTCTTGGCCCTCCTGAAAACACAGGGGACACTAATTTAGGCTTAAATTGCTGACAGCTTTATGTCAGCAATGCCATAAGTAATAACAATAACAGGGTGCGGTAGTCTGTCGTACTCTTACGTTGTAATCTCATGAACTCTTAAGTTGTAATTTGCTCAGCTTTATGTCAGCGGGCGTGTAAAGTGCCATAAGTAATAACAACAGGGTGCGGTAATTTGTCGTACCTTCAGTCGTACTCATGGCCCTACTGAAAAAACAGGGGACACTAATTTAGGCTTAAATCGCTGACAGCTTTATGTCAGCGGGCGTGTAAAGACCATTCATAATAACAGATAGAATTTAAATTATATGTAGAATAATAGTATAACTCCAATTCTCTAACTTGTGATATTATATTACAAACCATAAGTAGAATTTTTTTAAATCCCATAATTTTCTTAAATTCTTTAGATGCGTATATAGTACATATACGGGGGTTGAAATATAGCTTATTTTCCTCCGTGTCGTGTTATTTTTGCAGAGTAGCGTCTTAATCTCTTGTTATTAAATAGTTGCATATACACTGAAGTGACAAAAGTCATGGGATGACTGTTAATATCGTGTCGGTCCTCCTTTT
The DNA here is from genome assembly GCA_026543055.1 of Argiope trifasciata. NCBI lineage: Eukaryota > Metazoa > Arthropoda > Arachnida > Araneae > Araneidae > Argiope > Argiope trifasciata. The sequence continues at coordinate 2,370,207 of JAPMOQ010019132.1, forward strand.
GCCCGGCGAAGTGCAACAACTCGACGTGTCATGGAGTCCACAAGTCGTTGGAAGTCCTCTGCAGGAATATTGAGCCATGCTGTCTGTATAGACGTCCGTAATTATGAAAGTGTGGATGGTGCAGGAGTTTGGACACGAACGGACCTTTCAATGATGTCCCATAAATGCTCGATGGGATTCATATCGGGCGATCTAGGTGGCCAGATCATGCGCTGGAATTGTCCGGAATGTTCTTCAAACTAATCGCGAACAGTTATGACCCGGTGACATGGCGCATTGTCATCCATAAAAATCTCATCGTTGTGTGGGTACGTGAAGTCCATGAATGGCTGCAAGTGATCTGCAAGCAGCTGAACATAACCATTTCCAGTCAATGATCGGTTCAGTTGCACCAGAGGACCGAGTCCATGCCATGTAAAAACAGCCCACACCATTATGCAGCCACCACCAGCTTGAACAGTGCCTTGCTGACAGTTTGGGTCCATGGCTTCGTGGGGTCTGCGCCACACTCGAACTCTACCATCAGCTCGTAACAACTGAAATCGTGACTCATCTGACCACGCCACGGTTTTCCACTGGTCTAGGGACGAGTCGATATGCTCACGAGCCCAGGAGAGTCACTGCAGGCTATGCCGTGCTGTCAGTAAAGGCACTCGAGTCGGTCTTCTGCTGTCATAGCCCAAGGAAGACAAATTTCGCCGCACAGTCCTATCGGACACGTCCCTCGTACGTCCCACATTTATTCCTGCAGTTATTTGACGAAGTGTTGCGTGTCTATTAACATTGACCATTCTACACAGACGTCGGCGGTCTCGGTCGTTAAGTGCAGGTGGTCGCCCACTGCGCTGTCCATGATGGGATGTGATGCCTTAAATTTCACACTCTCGGCACACTCTTGATACTGTGGATCTCGGAATGTTGAATTCACTAACGATATCCGCAATGGAATGACCCATGCGTCTAGCTCCAACTAACATTCCACGTTCAAAGTCTGTTAATTCTCGTCGTGCCGCCATAAATCACGAAAAACCTGTTCACATGAATAACTTGAACATAAATGAAAGCTCTGGAAAACGAACTGCGCATTTATACTTTTTCGCTGTGATACTACTGCCATCTGTATATTTGCATATTGCTATCCCATAACTTTTGTCACTTCAGTGTAAATAACAATTCATTTCATTTCTAGAAACTTAGCGGCAGTGAGAGAAGTGAGATATAAATGCCCCGATATGTGTATAAGCCTACCTGTATATTCTGCAAAGAGCAGACTTTTTTCATTAAAAGAATTTGATTTTAACCCAATGCCTGGTTATTTCATCTTCTGATTTTTTTTGAGAGAAACAAACCAACAAGAACCATGCAAACAAAACATAAGCATGTTTCTGTTACTATTTCAAACTATATATCTTCTGTAATATGCCAAAATATCGCATCGCCCATTAACCACTAAATGGATGAAATGTTAACGTAACAAGAACAGTAGCGACTTTAGATTTTGTAACAAAAGACAGAAATTGCATTTGGAATACAACAAATTAAAAACTGATGAAATCAACCTATACAAGCGTTTAGCAACCAATTCAATGAAATATTTTTTTAATTTGACATATTGATATAACAGTAACATTACAATGGGTGTTTGAAAATAAGTAGGTTCTCCTGGTGCTATTTATCTATATGTTTGTCATGTAACGTTCCCTGTCTTATTCACGATTAGCGGCATTTTCCGACAGCTACTCACAACATATTAACGCTTCCATTGTTTGATACAGCCTGCTTTTGAGATGGGGAATGTCCTTATCTTCAACTATTCGCATCTGGTCATTAGACCACAAGTGAGGTTCATTGAGGAGATGGGACCTGTCGTTTCTTCATAGGGAATGCGTCCCCCACCTGGATTATGGGTGGTCACTTTTGTGATGGAATCCCTGACACGTGTTCCAGATCGGAATGGCTGGGACGCGTCGTTCTTCTTCAGATCCCAAGCTACGATAGCGCCAGAATTGAGGGAAATTTTTGCAGGATGATTGATCGATGGAAAGCTGACGTGGGCGAATGGAGTTCGATTAAGAGGACTTAGAACAGCAAAAAAGTGCCGGTTGGCTTTCGGTGAAGAGAGAGACATCTGGATTGCGCTAACACCCTGTTAGAGTCTTGTTTTGTTTTTCTTCGAGTTAATGGATGACTCTTTCCCTGAACTGTTTCCAAGATAGAAATTTGTAACATTCCCCTCCCCCTTTAGCTAGAAAATATTTCAGCCAGCTGTGTTCCCTTTGTGTTTGCAAGACACCTTGAGTTTTAGTTTAGTTTAGTTTTTTAGTTTAGTTATATTAACGTCCCGTTTAAAGCAACACGGGGGCTATTTTGGGACGGACATCGTCATTTTGAACCAAGGTCAGATGACTTGGACGACACCTGAACTGGCACCCCCCTCTCCACACTACGCCAAACCAGCGGGAGAACGTTTGGCCTGACAGATTTAACGTGCAAGAGACCCCCTCACACGACGGTCCCTCGGTGGAATCGAGTCTCGAACCCGAAGGCATCCGTTTCCGAAGCCGAGACCTTACCACCAGGCCACCGCGGCCCCTAGACACCTTGAGATAACCAGATGTCGCAGATGGTTCCCTTTCGGGACCTGAGGCATCTATAACTGAAGGAACACACGTGGAAATTCCTCGTCCAGAAGACAGTGATAGTGTTTTCAGAGAACAATGGAACATCCAAACATCTGGATTTCGAATCTCCCTATTGTAAACGGACCCATGTTCCAGATTTTTCGGCGCGCTTTAAATACCTTCCGACGATAGACTGGTCACCTTGAAAATGGCCCTTTTGCTGGACACGATTGGCCGGAAGAGAGGACCAGTAACCACTGAGGAAGAGGAGGCGGAGACTATCGCTGAGATAAAATACGCAGAGTGTTTTGGAAAAGGAGAGAAGGGTTTCTGCGAGAGAGCTGGAGTACGCCCACGAGTCCGGTAGATTTGGAGCGCCGCCTGAAATGATGACTGACTGACTAACCCGTGTATACCCAGTGGTGTTGTGTTTACTATTTAATGGAGAAAGAACTGATCATCAAGCAAAACCCTTAAACTTAGACTGTTGTGATGTAAATAACAACTATTTAATCAAGATAAGAACGAGTTGCTCTTTGTACATATATAGGGCTGTAAAATAAAGAAGTGTCTAAAAATTCTGAGTATTCTTTGATCTATCGAGATCAAGACATTACACCTTCAATCTACAACTGCAGTGTAAATAACGAATATTTAACCTAGATTAGAAAATATTGTTCTTCTGTAAAATTATAAGGCTATATTTAAAGTATTTATCGGGAATTTCACTCTCTCATTTGATCAGTAGCGATCAAGTCATTATAGCTATTTAAAGCAGTGAGGGCGATTGAAGCGAAAATATTTTTTTTTTCTCAGGCGCTACTTACTCTAGCTACTACACCGTTTTTTCCATAAATATTTCGTACGGTTGCTCCGATAGTAGCGAATTTATAAGAATCATTATTTGAATAGTTCATGAGAAAAAAAATCGTTTTTAAATGCTTTATAGCGTTTCGAAATCAACAAAGTTACTTTTTTCAAGATGTAGAAAAAGAAATTAATGTATTGAATTTAAATAAATTCAAACATAACCATTTCTAGTTTCACTTTTTTGCGTAAGTTTCATAAATGCATATATAACACAAGTCAATTCAAAGATTTACCCCCTAAAACGATACTTCTGCAGGTACTGAATCAGGGATGAGTCGGTCTCTGATTTGGATCTAAATTCTGACTTGCTGATGTATGGATGAATGAGTTCGACCACCCCCTAAAAAGGGTTGTGTCGTCTGTGTTTGAGCAAAGTCGTTCTTTTACCTCAACGGTGCTCGTTAACATTGAAAGGCGCGCACTTCAGCCTTAATTCGAGAGAGATCTGCTCATTCGGGCTTGGCATGACCAAGTGGCATTAGACAACAACAACAATGACAACAACAAAGATTTCCCCAAATTTATTATAAATGCACAATTTTGAAACTCAAAAATAAAAGAAACGTTCCATGATTCCTTAATGGGAAAGTTGTATTCTGCTTTTATTAAGAAATGTCTTATTTTCTAAAAAAGTCAACACAAATTTAAGGTTGAACAATTTCCTGCTAACAAACCAATTACAGTTTCAAAAGCTTTAGAAATACTTTCCTCATTTGTTTCAGAATTATTAATCTTAGTTAAATTATAATAATTTTAGATATACTATATAATATAGTAAAATATATAGTATTAAAACATATTTAAAGCATATATAATATATATTATTTTCACAAATGAAAAAAAAATTATTCAAACATTATAGTTAGCAACTGAATTTAACGAAATATGTCTTGAATGGAGATAAAAGTAATTGATCAACAATTTTATATCGCTTATACATTTTAAATAAAATGTTCAAGTTAATTTAAAATATAATGATTTTTGTATAATTAATTAGTTTGCACAAAGAATACTCTACAGAATAGTAAGTTGCGGGATAGTAATAGTGAATAGTCTATTGATTCTTTTGTAGGGGGAAAATCTCAGACATTTCCACTAATTATTTGCAAAGAAATCCGCTTAGGAAAGTGCTTTCAACTCTCAAATAATATGTTTAACTTTTTTCAGCGTCACATCGTAACTATGGCATTTGGCATTCAAGATATCTAATAATATAATGATAATCATTCATTTTGTATTTTATCATATGGTTACTGCTACTTTTTTTGTAGTGACATCGGATTGTCTATTGTTGCGCTGTTTTAGGGTGGCTGTTGCGTGTCCTTGTAATGACCTTCCGGTAAATGTTGCCACCTCATTCTAAAGTACTTCGCTCTGTCACCGATTGACGAGCTATTTAGAATAGGCTTATAAGTACAGTAGGCAATTTAAATAGAATATATATATATATATTCTCACACCATAATGAACTTCAACTAAAATATATTTCTTCCTTTTTATAATTTTTAAGGAAATGTCTTAATGTCGTATTTTCGTAAAGGAAGTTATTAAGAGACCTCTAACTACTTTTCAAAACACTTCAGCAACAAACAATTTCAAGAAAAGTTAAGCAATATAAATTTGCAAAACCCGCAACTATACCAGCAGTATTTAGTTTTCCCATAAAACTGTATGGCCGAGGTGACCTGATGGTAAGGTTTGGGCTTCGGAGTTGTTAAAAGGGGAATTGAAGAAGAAATAAAACTACAATGGTTTGACAGATGGTATGTGCTCAAAAAAGGAAGAGTAACATTAGACTTTGTTCCTAATTCGGAAATTAAGATACCATTCACTTATAATCCAAATAATATCTGGACATGGGAGATTCCCTGCATATTTCCAAAGATTTGGAAAAACGCAGGAAAATAAATGCATTTGTGGAGAATGGTACGGTTTACCACTATTTAATCGAATGTATGGAGATCTCAGAGTTAAGGAAGGACCTGAAGATTGTCAATAAAGATTTTTAAGTACAGTACTGATGGTACCAAGTAATCTCAAAACCCTGAAGGATATGACGTTGAAGATTGATAGTTTCATTCCAACTGTTTGAGAGAGTGCAGATGGGGAGAAAGACAACTATTTACTATATCGAAAGGAATGTTAGTTTGACTGTTCGGTCAATGTAAGGTTGGACAGTACTTATTCAGCAGTCGACCACAACAAATCCTGTCGATACTGCTACGTTCGGTGGTGGCGGGGTGGTCAGTTGTATGCAAGAAGACGGCTTCGGAGCTGGATATCTTTAGTTTGTGATGCGATTCTACCGAATAACCATTGTGGTAGGGGGTCTCGTGCACTCCAAATCTGTATGGTGTGGAAGAGTGAAGAAAGAGGTGCCTGCTCAGGTGACATTCTTGTCATCTGGTAGCAGTTCAAATTATGAGATCCGTCCTCCAAATAGCCCTATTGTGTTGCTTTAAAACAACTAAACTAAACAAACCCGTGATATTGTATTAAAAAATTATTTTTCTAATAATTTTTTTTCTGATATATACTTTAAAAAAATGTTCGAGATAAAAGAATACATAATTTTCATGATATAAATAATTTAACACTTTTCAGATTTTTAAAGCTACATCGGAACATGCCAGTCATACATAAGGATTAAATGTATCTGTGATAGCAGGGCAGTATAAAAAGAAAATCTTTCTCTTTCGACCTAGGGAAAAATCGAAATGATCTTGAGGGTAAAACAAGCAAAACCTGGTGTATATTGAAAATTCTTGGGAAGTGGAGAAAAAAAAATTGAGAGAAAACAACAGCACATTGTTTCCAATTCTATATATCCAGGTCCATTTAGCGAAAGGATCAAATGCTGACATCAAATTTCATTTTATATATATTTTTTTAAGTTAAAAAAATTCTGTCAGTTTATTTTTATTCTATCAGCTATTCTGAAAAAAAAAAGTTTTTTTTTAAGGAAAACTCTTAAATTTATTTTCCTCATAATTATTTTATGAATTTTCCTCAAAAATAAATTTGATTTATCTTTCAAAGAAATTTGGAAACAAATAAAAAAAAGGCATCTTTCACCGAATAACTTTTCCTCTCTCCACAAATTCTTCTTATTTTAAACTCCAAGACGTAAAAATCCCCAAACTCCGAGACTTAAATATTTAATAACCTCCCAGTGCTTTCTATGCTCGTCTAAGCCAAACAGCCAGGGATTATATATCCATACGAAGAGAAACATTTTTTTTTTTAAAAAAAACTAAGTTTTCCATTTTTGAATCTACCTTGGAAAAAATAAACAAAAATAACTACTCCTTGACACTTTTAACAAAAGAATCTTAAAAAAAGACGGCAAGAAAGTTATACGAGTGGGAGAAAGTCTACTACTGCTTAAACAGGAGTAGGAGTTTTAGGTACCTTGTTCTATTTCCTTGTTTACTGGCACTTTGAGGATACAAAATGGCGTGGTTATACTTTGATACTAGGATTCATCGATTTGATTTAATTTATCCGTTTAATATTTCAAGAGATTTTAAACATTGCTTTTAGTTCTTTATTATTTAGATTTTGTTGTTGTTGTTGAATAAATTTTTCCATTTTTGAATCTACCCTGGACAGAAGAAGCAAAAATAAGTTCTTCTTGGCAGTTTTAACAAAAGAAAGTAAGAAAAAAAGGGTTAGGGAGAAAGTGGTATGAGTAGAAGAATTTTTACGACTTTAGAAACTAGTGAAAATGTTGTAGGTATCTTTTTGCATTTCTCCGTTTACTAGTACATTAAGGAGGACTGAAATTAGTGTTGTGATTTTTTTTTTCATCTCGCAGGTAAGGTAATAGGTCTCCATAAGGTTTAGCATATCATTTTAACATTTCAGAAAATTTGAAACAAAATTACTTTTTTTAATAAGATTCAGTTACTCTTAACCCTACAGTGCATCGTGTAGACATTTGGCTACAAGTTTTCATTTATAAGCTTCATATGTTTGTTCCAAAAGCCAACAATAAGAGATTGGAAATAGTTTTTTTTTAAATGCTTTTTGATGAATATTTATAGAAAAGACCGATGTATGGTAATAATTTTAAAAGATTAAGATTAAATCTGGAAGATTTAAAAAATTATGTATGTTGTGTCAATGGTTCTACATTTAAAAATGCAATTCGAATATTTTTCCTTTACATTGTAAAAACTATATTGGTAGAGAGGGATTCTATTTGTAGAACTGATTATGTGGTTTGTGTCGCTAAGATATTGTTTAATTCATAATGTAATTATTTGGAACATATATATATATTTTAATTTCACAAAATAACAATTGAAAAATTCTTTTATATCTTTTTTTAATTATATGCAGTTATTCAAAACACGTCTTCTTTTATGAAAAAATATAAAAATATCCTGAATTTTAGGGTTAAATATTTTAGTAGATTATTCCTTAAATATCTAATAAACATAATATTTATCGCATGGATAAGAAATTTATATTCAAAATTTTTCAGGTTCGAAATGTTACCACAAAAATAACTTCCAGTTTTTTCAATTCAGCTTAAACTTTCTAAAACTTAAATATATGCATACGTTCACAACGTTTTTAAGTTTAGTTTAGTTATATTAACATCCCGTTTTAAAGCAACACGAGGGCTATTTTGGGCCGAACCTTGTCATTTTGTACCACGGTCAGATGACGAGGACGACACCTGAACTGGTATCCCCCTCTCCACACCACACCACACCAACGGGAGGACGTTTAGCCTGACAAATTTAACTTGCAAGAGAGAGCACCCCACACGTCAGTTCTTCGGAGGAATCGAGTCTCGAACCTGAAACCCTCCGGTTCCGAAGCCGAGACCTTACCACCAGGCCACCGCTGCCCCACAATGCTTCTAAGTCATCCAACCAAGGATTAAATATCAATAGGATAAGAAAAAAAATGAAAAATCTGAATTCTGGAATTTACCTTGGATATAAAATAACCAAAAATAACTGCTTTTTGACACTTTTAAACAAAAGAAAAGAGTCCGTGCTATAAATGGTAAAAACGGGGGATAGAAGCCTAAGGCTGCAGATGTAAGAGAAGTAGAAGGAATGGGTATTTGGCTCTACTTCACTAGAAGATATATTTGTAATATCTCGCATATTTTTATCTCCGAAGGCAAATGAGATTCACTCATTTGATTCATCTCATCAATTTAATTGATTAATCTTATTAATAGATATCATTTTAAACGAAAAATATTAGCTTACTGAAAAAACTGTTTACTTTTTAAATATAATATAATTGCTATTTTTTTCACGTTAAATTAATTAAAAAGAATATTTTTCAAATGACTAATCAATAAATCAATCTAAATTTTACTATTAAATTATGAATTTATATAGTTTCCATTAAAGCACACTTGAATATTCACTCCGAATTACATTCGAAAGGAAGGGCAGCAATTTCAAAGAGAATATTTACATTTTTCTTCAGTATTTCTTTTGATTTTAAATTTCAAACCATAAAATTCCACTAAATCACGGATTTAAATATTTAAACACAAACCCAGCCTGTATACACTCATCTCAATCCGCCAACCTATGCATGCACGTAATGATAATAGACAGGGAGTTTTCTACTTTTGAATGTTACATTCAAAAAATGAACATAAATAGCTGCTTCTTGATATCTTTAAGGAAAGGAGTAAAGAAGCAACGCGGAAAGTTTAAACTACCTTCAAAAGAACTACAGAAACAGAAATAATAAGAGGTTTAGGTACCAGGATAGACTCCATTACATTAATGTCCATTCAGGTAAATGGTAAAGGGTCCATAATATCTCATATTCTTTTATTTTTTTAGGATATATAGGATTTGCCTACATAATTTAGCGCATTAGATTAACCCATAACTGAAGATGGGAGTCAAAAATACTCCGTATTGCTCAGTAGCTCTGATTAACACGGTATTTTGATCTTGAATACAATCATCTCCTCAATACCGATAAATTATTTTTTCAGTATGTTGGCAAAAGTCTAAGTGCAGGGTGAGTAGCATCATGAAAAGTCCTTAAAAAGATCTTAAATTTGAAGTGCTTAATTTTTGGAAAGTGCTTAAATTTTGAAAGAAAAATCCTTAAAAGTGCTTAATTTTCTCGATAAATGCAAAGAAGATATTCTTCTTTGATTTGGCATAGTATATTCTTTTTTTTTTACTCTAAATAGATAACAGTCTTAAATATTTGTTTACTGAATATATCAAAAAAGAAGACAGACGAAAGGGAAGTGAAGGGATGCGAGAGTTTTAACCCATGTTAAGCTTATGCTTAATGAATTTTTTTCTTTCGTTTTTTCAGCATTGAGCTACGTATTAAAATATTGGAAATATTGTCCTGAAAGAACGAAATACGAAATATTCCGAACTTGTTGCAACTCGAGCAACGTTTGAACTTCTTTTACATTTAATTTTCTAAATTGTTCTCTTCTTATAAAAGTTGACTTACATTTTTGGTATTAATAGTTATTATTATTATCATTCTTTTTTGTTTATGTCAGAACCAAAACTCATTCGTTTTACAATAGAAGAAATTGAGCGAATATTATGAGAAAACAGAAATAATACTAAAATTTAAAAAATTCTCAGTTGAAATTAATTTTTAAAAATTTCAATAAAAACTGTGCATTATAATAAAATAAAAAATAACCTTGGATTAGAAAATACGCAGATTTAGATTTGGATATATGTAAAAAGGTGCTTAATTTTTTTGGATATGGTTCTTAAAAAGTGCTTAAATGGACTTAATTTTTGTAGCACTTTCTCACTACGCACCCTGTAAGTATGGAGACGTGGAAATAACAAAGTTATACTTTTTCATTTTTTTTTTTTTTCGTTATGGAGTTATTTTTTCCAAATCTCTGAAACTGCTTTTAATTTTAAATCATACAAAACGAATAAAGATATTCTAAAAATGATATTTTAAAATGCTGTATTCTACATTTCTGTTTGTTAAATTCTAAAATTACTAACATTAGTAAAATACTATAACATCTAAACAAAATAAATATTCATTAAAGTATGGTACAGGTTTTCATGTAACATCTTTACAACATTTAATATTATAATATTTAATATTAATATTTTTGGTAACTACATAATTTCTAGATTATATTTTTTCCAAAATAAATTCCAATGATTATAACAGAGAAAAAATAACAATGAAGTCATTTCCACTCCAAGTCTCTGACCGCGTGAGGAAATTCATATCTGCAGTTACAGGTTATGGTTTGGTGAAATGTTAAACAATGTATTAATTACTCTTTTTTCAATTCCTATTATTAGTTCACACTCTCCTTATATATGCTCAAAATTTCAATCGTTAATGAAATACTTTTTATTCATCCACTCAAGTTCAAGTACATTTTTTTTATTTGTAGTGGATGACACTGGATGTTAATACAGTTTCTGTTTTCAAATATTAAATCTTTAGTTAATTTTTAATACTTTAAATAGAGTTTTAGCAGTTTGTAATGAAAATTGAAATCAATACTCAGTACCTGAATCAGCAAAATGCGAGGATTTCAGCATTTTTTACGTGAAGGGGAAGAATGCGAGTTCAGTTTTTGAGATGAGAAATTATAAACCTCATCAGCTTCATAAATTAGATAATAAAGAAGTAGAAAGCGAATAAATAATAAAAAAAACAAAAATAATAGTCGGACACTATATATAGAAAAGAAAATGGAAAATTGCGAGGAAATTCGTTTTCTATTTTGTCTGCCATATGTATATACATATTTATATTAATTGTGATTATTTAATAAAAAGTACTTTTTAAAAAAATTCTTTGACCTAAATAGGAATGGACTTTAAAAATTTATATTATTTGTTTCCTGTATGCCCTTATATTTACTCCACATTAAATTTCACACATCTGAAATTCATACTTAAATAAATAATTTAAAAAAATAAAAAATAAAAAAAATTCTTTGACCTAAATAGGAATTGACTTTAAAAAATTATAT